>CM053769.1:469790832-469807335 GCA_028658325.1 Potorous gilbertii | reverse complement strand
GGGCATAGTTCCAAACCATTCTCCAGAATGGTTGGATAATCTCACAGCTCCACCAACAATGAATTAATGTTCCAACTCTCCCACATCCTCTCCAGCATTTATCATTTTCTTGTTCTGACACGTTTGCCAATCTTATAGGTGTGTCTTGCCTATGTTTTGCTGATTTTGGGGAGCAACAAATTGAATGAGGACTCCCAATGTCTCTGAAGTGGTGAAGCAGGTCACTGGTCAGATATTTTTCCTGGAAGAGGTTTCAGGAGGTCTAGATAAAAGGCAAGACCTACCAGGTTATGTGTCCTTCCTGAAAGGAGCAGGAGAAGGCTCATGTTGGGGCTGAGACTGACCACCATATTTCATCAAATACTTAAAGTATTAGGGTAAATGAAAAGATAGCTTCTTTCCCATATTAAATCCTCATCAGGGTTTTCCCTACTAAGAAGTCACTTGAGTGAAAAACTGTGTAGAAAGGAAAGTTCCTATTGTGGATAGAAAAGGGACTGTGACATGATCCAGGCACTGTTCCTGGGCCCCTCATCCCAGGTCCTTTTGCAAGCTTTAATTTTGTCTCTCCACACTGTCCCTCTTGCTAATGGCACTCACTCTCATGGAATTACCCATTGCCTCTATGGAGATGATTCGATGGATGTACATGGACAACCCTCTTCTCTTGCTTGAGCTCCATGTCCACATTCTCAAGTACCTGTGAAGCCTCTCCTCAAAGGCAAGCAATGCAAATATCTAATGTTTAGAAAGCACTTTAAGGATTTTCAAAATGATTTGAATCTTAATTCATTTGATACAAATTATTTATAAATTTCTGATGTAGCAACAAACAAAAGCAGGAAGTATTTAATATCCAAAGAGGAGAACAACAAACCAAACCCAAATCTTTGGGTGTCAAATCTATAGCCCTTAAAACAAAAACATATGCAGATCAAATACTTATGGATCCCTTGATGCATCTCAATGCAGATAAATGCTAAATAGCATTTGGCTTCCTCTTTTAATTGTAAGATATTGAAGTGATTCAAATACCTACTATGTATCAGGTAAGTGTTGGGGACACAAAGAATGGCAAAAACATTGCTCCTTCTCCCAAGAAGCACACAGTTTAAGGGGAAGATACGAGGAAGAAAAGTTCTACATATTGCTACATATGAATACACACCTGTGTACACACATATAGGTATATGTGTATATGTGTGTATATGTGCATATGTACCCATATCTATCTATAAATTCAAATGGATGATAATTTCACAGGGAAGGCCCTTGCAGCAAGACTGGAGAATGGGGAAGGGGAGAGGGGGAGCCTAAGAAAAAAGGCCTCCTTCTCCCTAAAAAGGTGGGATCTAAGTCCTGAAGGAGGCCAGGGAATCCACAAGGTAGAGGTGAGGAGGGAGAACCAAGGCAAAGGAAAGGATTTGAGATCTGGAGTGTTGGGTTTGAGGAATAACAAAGAAGGTCAGTATTGCTGCATTATAGAGTGTACAGGATGGGGAATAAGAGTGAGAAGACTGGAAAGATAGGAGAGGGCTAGTTATGAAGGGCTTTGAATGTCACACAAAGGATTTTTGTATTTGATTCTGGAGATGATAAGGAGCTGCTGGAGTTTATTGAATAGGGGTGTGTGTGTGTGTGTATGTGTGTATGTGTGTGTGTGTATCATATAAGACAGATGAATGAAAGAAGAAACAAAGCACTTATTAACTGCTAGCTAGGCAAAGCACTAGGAATTCAAGAGAAAACTGAGAGTCCCCCTTCTTATGACGCTCTTGTGAAGGCAGAAATGAGAAGGCTTGGCACCAGATTGTATCTGTGGGGTTGAGTCAGGTCTGGCTCAATCTCATTTTCCAACCATATAAAACAGTAAAGGATCTTTATTCTTTCTCCTCCAATGAATCTTGGTCCTTGAAATAGCCTTATTCAATAAAGAAAATAAATCCCCAAATATCTGGCAGTTTGTAAGATTTGGGTTAAAGATATGTACATGAATTGGATTTCATTTGTTACAAATAAAAGCTATTCATAAAAAACCAAACCCAACTTGGATATTCAAAAAACAAAAGGTTCTGAACACAGTAGATAAATGGCTCATTCCTTGCAAATGCTCACTCTACTCCAAAGCCTTCGTTTTTAGTTTCAAGACATTTTTCAAGCTGAAATTGTCAATGGTCAAGCAAGAGCCTGAAGCAAACTTTTACAGCAGAGCACCAAACCTCTTAAAATTTCATTTATGAGGGAGATGCTGTCGGAGCATTAATTACAGCAGGCTCCAGGATGGCCATCTCTCTCATCCAGCATGGACTTTTGTGGAGAAGACCATGTTATCCCTCACAAAGGATTAGTCTCCATGATTTCATCCAATCAGGGTCAGGAAGCAGGCCCCTTCTTCTACCACTTTGTGGTATCCCATAGGTTGTTGGAAAGAAGAAGGGCTGGCTTCTTTTCTACTTTCTTCTTAAAGGAGGCCAGCATCCAAAATGGGTTTTAAAGAAGAACAGCCTGAGGATAAGAAAGAACTCTTGTTCTCAGCAGAGAAACAACCACTCCTCCCCACAATACATACATCTTATTTTTTTTAGGGGGAATAACATCTTTAGAATTCTTTTAGGATAATCACTTGAAGTCTGACTTTTCATGGGGAATCTAGTTTTCTCTAAAACATCTGATATAGCATCACCACACGCCAACAGACAGGCTATTAGCTCCAGAAAATCTGGGGGGTGAATAACTCACAGAATCTCAGTTCTGGAAGAGACTTTGGTGGCCAAAGCCCAAATCTTCCCCATACAAATTACAGAATCTTAAAACACACAACGTGTGAGCTAGAAGGGAGCTTAGCCCCCATTGAGTTCAACTCACACCTAAAAGGAAGGCCCAATAACATTTTCCGCATTCTGCCTGAAGACCTCTAATGAGAATGAACCTACTCAGTCAGTCAAAAGACATTTATTAAACACCTACTATGTGCCAAGCACTGTGGTAAGTGATGGGGATACAAAAAGAGTCAAAAGACAGTTCCTGCCCTCAAAGAGCTCACAGTCTTCTGGGGGAAACAACAAGCAAACAAATACAGACAAACAAGATGTAGATAGTAGAATAATGAAGAGAGGGGAGGCACCAAAATTAAGGGCTGGAAAATCTAGAGTGGGGGAGAGACCCGAGTAGGCAGAACCCCCAGCAGCTACTGTAATAGATGTGAAGTGATGAGGATATACCCTAGGGGTCAGGCAGTACCAGAGGAGAGAAGGGAACATATTGAGAGATGTTGCAGAGGCGACATCAACAGTCCTTAGCACCGTATTGAATATGGTAGTGCCAGGCCTGGCATCAGAAAGACCTGAGATCAAAACCAGCCTCAGATACTCACTAGCTGTGTGATCCTGGGCAAGTCACTTCACCCTATTTGCCTCAATTTTCTCATCTGTCAAATGAGCTGGAGAAGGAAATGACAAACCCCTCTAGGGTCTCTGCCAAGAAAACCCCAAATGGGGTTGCAAAGATTTGAACACTGCTGAAATGACTAAATATCCACAAACATCTTGTAATTGTTTTTTCCTATTATTACAGTTATTATTCTTATAGTGATTTTTCTTTTTGCATCCAAGTGTAACACTTGATATTTTGAATTTCATCTTACTAGATTTAACTCCACACTCTCACCTGTCAGGCTTCTGACTCCTCCATCTAATGTGTTAGCTTTTGCCCTCACTTTGTGTCATCTTCAAATTTTAGGAGGATGCCTCCAACACCTTTATCCAAGTCATCATTTAAAATGATAAACAGCACAGGGCTCAGGAAGATTCCTGGGGCCCTCCACTGGCAAGCACCAGCCACAATGATACTGAACTGATAACATCTCATGTGAGTTTGGTTCCACCCATCCAATTCTGAATCCCAGTAATGACACTGTTCTCTCTTCCATTTCTCTGTCTTCTCTATAACAACAACTGCAGTAGTCCAGAGACTCTCTCTCTCCAATCGCCCTCACTCACCACTTCCTGACTTGGCTTCCCATCTTCTGTCCATCTCTTTGAAAACCCAACTTGGCTGCTGAATTCTCTGCGTATCCACATTGGTTTCTTTGAACTCATCTCATCTTTTCCTCCTTACTGGAACTGCTCCCCTTTGCATCTCCAATTTCCTTCTTGAGCAGCTCTCATCTTCCTTGGACTGATGTGGCCTAAAACATTTTATTCTGGGGGGGTGGAGCCAAGATGGTGGAGTAGAAAGATGCACATACACTAGGTCTTCCCCCACAGCCCATAAAATACCTGTAAAGAAAGACTCTCAACAAATTCTAGAGCAGTAGAAGCCACAGAACAATGGAATGGAGAAGATTTCCGGCCCTGAATGGCTGGTAGGACACAGAGTGGAGCCCAGCTCATCCTTGGCCATGCAGCATGGTGCCCAGAGGAGGACCGAAGCAGGGCCTCAGGGGTAGAATCCCCAGGCACAGTAGCAGCGGTTTGTGGATCCCTCAACCTACAGGCTCCAAAGGTCAGTGAGAGGGATTTTTCAGCTGACTGAGAAGGAAGCTCCCCATAGCTCAGGTCTCAGGAAGTAATGGCAGAGGCTGCATACCACGGCAGCAGCTCCCATAGCAGCCTGCATCTACTGCTGAACCGTAAAGCCCCTGGGGGAACTGAGCAGCTGATCCTTACCTCAGTCCTGTGTGGCAACCCTGTCCCTACCTAATGCTCTTGAGGGAACAGAGCAGCTGATCTTTATCTGACACTGAATGGCAGCCCTGCCCCCACAAAAAGCCCCTGGTGGAATTGAGAAGCTTATCTGAATCTCAGCCCCCAGTGCTGGCTTGGTGGAACTGGAGGCCAGATGATTGTGGAGAGGAAACTCTACTACTCACAGATTCTGGGCACAAAAGTTTCTGGTTGCTCCCAGACCAGTGTACATGCTTGATTGTGCCACCTTGGAGGAACTGAGATCTTACAGATTCCCCAGAGTAGTCAAGGTCCCTACTCTTGACAAAGGACCCAGAAGTCAAGTAACTGGTTGGGAAAATGCCCCCAAAACGGAAAAAAAATACGACTATAGAAGGTTACTTTTTTGGTGAACAGATACCTTCTCCCATACTTTCAGAGGAGGAAGAACAATGCTTACCATCAAGGAAAGACATAAAAATCAAGACTTCTGTACCCCAAACATCCAAAATAAATATTTAATGGTCTCAGGCCATGGAATAGCTCAAGGGGGATTTTGAAGATTAGGTAAGAGGAGGAGGGATTGGGAAAAGAAATGAGAGAGATGCAAGAAAATTATGAAAAGTGAGTCAACAACTTGCTAAAGGAGAAACAAAAAATGCTGAAGAAAATAACACCTTTAAAAATAGGCTAACAATTGGCAAAAGAGGTTCAAAAAGTCAATGAGAAGAATGCTTTAAAAAGCAGAATTAGCCAAATGGAAAAGGAGGTTCAAAAGCTCACTGAAGAAAATAGTTCTTTAAAAATTAGAATGGAAGAGATGGAGGCTAATGACTTTATGAGAAACTAAGAAATCACAAAACAAAACCAAAAGAATGAAAAAATGGAAGATAACATGAAGTATCTCATTGGAGAGACAACTAACCTGGAGAATAGATCTAGGAGAGACAATTTAAAAATTATGGGACTACCTAAGGGCCATGACCAAGGGAAGAGCCTGGACATCATCTTGAATGAGTGGTCAAGGAGGACTGCCCTGATATTCTAGAACCAGAGGGCAAAATAAACACTGAAGGAATTCACTGATCACCTCCTGAAAGAGATTCAAAGGGAGAAACTCCTGGGAACATTGTCGCCAAATTCCAGAGTTACCAGATCAAGGAGAGGATGTTGCAAGCAGCTGGAAAGAAACAATTTGAGTATTGTGGAAATATAATCAGGATAACACAAGATCTGGCAGCTTCTACATTGAGGGATCGAAGGGCGTGGAATATGATATTCCAGAAGTCAAAGGAACTAAGACTAGAGCCAGGAATCACCTACCCAGCAAAACTGAGTATAATACTTTGGGGGGAAAATGGTCTTTCAATGAAATACAGGACTTTCGGGTATTCTTGATGAAAAGACCAGAGCTGAAAAGAAAATTTGACTTTCAAACACAAGAATCAAGAGAAGTATGAAAAGGTGAACAGGAAAGAGAAACCACAAGGGACTTACTAGAGTTGAACTGTTTACATTCCTACATGGAAAAACAATATTTGTAACTCTTGAAACTTTTTGACCCAGGATGAGGCAATTGTAGTTAAGTGACTTGCCCAAGGTCACACAGCTAGTGAATGTCAAATGTCTGAGGTGAGATTTGAACTCAGGTCCCCCTGACTCCTGCACTGGTCCTCTATCCTCTGCACCACCTAGCTGCCCCTTTACAATCAATGTAAACTGGAAGCAAACTACTCCTTCTCTGTGCCTCAGTTTCCTCATATGTAAAAGGGGTAGAAGTATACTTCCTGCCTCCCAGGGTTGCAGGATAAGAGCTGCCCAGTATTTGTAAACCTTAAAGCTATTCTAATCCTTGTTCCATTTGAGTAGAGTAGTATAAGTCAGCTTGGTTGTACAGGTCAGTCTGTAGCTTTACACCATCCTAGAAGGAGCTGCTGCTAATCCCTCCATTTTTGGACACTGGACAATAGTTATGATATCAAGAACAAGCTCTACTTGGCTTTTTGAGCCCTTTGGTCCCTCCCCATCTTTGGTGCAGGTCTCCTTGTCACAGGCTTGCTCACCCATCCACTCCACAAGGATAATAGCATTTAGAGACAGGAGGGGGCTGAGCAGTGATGGAATCCCAGGATCACCAAGTTGAAAGGGACATCAGGGGCATCTTATTTGATCAACACTTAAGAAGAAATGCCAAATATAACATACTAACAAGAGGTCATCTAGTGTTTGCTTGAAGACCACTGATGAAAGGGCACCCACTACCTTTCCAGGAAGCTCATTTCTCTCTTGTACAGCTCTCCAAGCATAAGAAACTTCCTCTTGACATCAAGGCCAAACTGACCTCTTTGCCACTCCCAACAATTGCTCCTGGTTTTACCATTTGGGGCCAAAAAGAACAAGTTTGGCCCCTCCTCCATTTGAAAGACCTCTGAATATTTGAAGACAATTTCCATGATCCACCAGAATCTTCTTCAGGCTAAACATGTTCAGGTCCTAGAGCTAATTCTCATATAACATGCACTCAAGTCACTTCACCATCCTCTAGACACTGGTTCATTACTGTTATTCTTAAACCATGGCACTCAGTACTTAATACAACTCTCCAGATGAGAACTGAGAAGAGTAGAGTACAATGAGAGCCTTCCTGCTCCTGAACTCCATCCCAGGTCATGGAACCCAATATCACATTAGCTACACTGGTTGCCACATCCCATTGCCTAATCCTAGTAAGTTCAATGGTGTGAAATTCAAATAGAAATGGGACCCACTGAAGTGTACACAAAGATTCCTGCAGGTGCACACTGACTTAGAAAATCACATATTAACATTATCTATGTTTTACTATACTTCATGAAATATTTACCAATTACACTTTAATCTGATTTTGGCTGTCCTTGGGAGTGCTCTTCTCCGAGAAGGAAACTGAGTTCCAGAGAAGTGATGTGATCAAGATGACCCAGTTTGTCAGCATCTTAGATGCCAAATCTATTAAACTTTTCCTTTCATGTCCTTGCTCCCCACCTTCATAAAACAACATGAATCCTCCTCAAACATAACTTTGGTCATGCCTCTTCCATCTCTGTAAATCTTCCACATTTCTCAGATCGCTCCCCTCTGCCTGGCATTCAAAGTCTTCCATGATTTACCCTTTTCAGCTCCCTCACCAACTTGTCAGCTTAATCTGTAAGCACTTTTATAGGCACGATGTTCTAGCCACACTGGAAGTCCTTGGTTCACACTGCTCCCTTAGCCTGTCCCGTTCTCACACTTTTCAGGACTGAGCTCAAAAAACATCTTGTCCATGGAATTCTTTTCAAATTCCCACTTTTTACAACAGGCTTGCTTCTCTGGAAAGTCCTCTTCTGGTCACAGTCTCCATATCTTAGTAAGTGTCTTGCTTAAGCATCCTCTTCAGGGCATGTTAAGATTTATTCTCACTCCATATTTTTGTAGCTTTCAAATGAAAACCTCAGGCCAGGTCCCTGTTTTTGCATGCCCTTTGTAGTGCTAAGCATACTCCTGGCACCCAAAGAGTGACAGCGGGCATGCCTGGAGCTTGTGTTTCTGCTGGAAGCAAGTGCACACTGGCCAAAAAAGGGAGCAAGCTAAATAAAACCCAACAACATCCAAATAACAAAATGCCAAGATCCTGAATTTTGGTCTTGAGTCAGGCATGGTGGGCTGGCTGAGATTGGCCAAAAAACCCAGAGGAATCTTGCATTTGGCTACTTATTGCTCTAGAATGGGGAATGAAGACGGCCGCTTCTTTATGTTTCGATCTTGTCCTTCCAAGGTGCAGAGTCCAGGTATAAACATGAACATTGCCCTGGCAATCATAATCTGTAGCTTTGAGTTTGGGGTAAATTTTGTAACTGCTGTAAAGTTATCAGTGATCTGGAAGAAATGTGTTAAAATGGGGCTAAAAGTTCAAAATGAATCTTCTGTTGAAAAGAATGTCATGTCAGATGACTGTCATTGCCTCTTAGAAGATTTGTTATAAAAGAGCCCCAAACTACAGATGTGGTGTGAGATATGAGATCTGGTTCATAAGGATGGGCAATTCAACTCCATAACTATTTATTAAGTGCCTATTACATGCAAAGTACTATGCTAGGTACTGGGGGAGACAGATGCAAAAATTAAATGATTCAATTTAGCAAGCATTAATTTGGTACTTCCTATGTCCCAGGTGACAAGCAATAGTGACTAGGAAGCTGGACTCTGGTGTCAGGAAGACTTGATGGTTCAAGTGTGCCTTTGACACATGAAATCTGGAGTGCCCTGACCTCTCAATGTACCTCTAAGACTCTGGGTTGTAGAAAAATCTTTATTTGCCTTAGTAGAGGGAGTTTTCTTACTGACAGTTCCTTATACCCATGAAATTATCAGGTCTTGGTAAAAAAAAATGTGTCAGACATTTACTGTATTTAGTATCTCACTAGATGGTGGAGTCAGAAAGAGAAAAATGAAAAATGATAGTCTGATCACTTGCTCTCATGGTCCTTACAAGCTGGGGTGTAGTCAGTGGCACTGAAAATATCAAAGTGAAATAACAAATAAAGTGAAACTCACATCAATCCTATTAAAGGTAATTTAGGTACCTGTGATGAATACTATGGGCTCAGCCCCTGAGGAATTCACCCAAAGTACTAGGCAGATAAAAGCTGACTTATCCTGCATCAGTATAGGGAGCCTTCTATCTCAGCCCCTTCCTCCAGACAAGGACTCCACTTGTCCTGGGTGTATTTGGGAGGCACGTGGCTGTCTGCTTGTTCTCTCCTCTCAGAGAATGTAAACTCCCTAAGGGCAAGGACTGAGCCCTGTCTGTCTTTGTATCCTCCCCCTTGGTTCCATTATTTACTGACTGACTCCCCATATCTGTTGTTTCCCTCTCTGTGGTCCACAGGATGTCCCATCGCTCTGGACCTCTACAGAGGTCCCCTGGCTAGCCCAAAGGTCTCATGAAACTGGTCCCCATCCATTTAGAAATTCTCAGGCTGCTTTTAAGATGTGTAAGCCTCTCAAGTTCCTGCCCCAAACTGAAGTCATTCTGGAGCAAACATGCTGGATTTGATCCTCATGAACGGAATATCCCCCCTTCGATGCAGGCTAGAGTTCTGGAGAGATGCCTGGGGGTGCTGCAAAGCTCGGTGACTTGTCCAGGTCAGACAGCCAGGAATGTCAGACATGGGGCCTGAAGCAGGGTCTTCCTGGCTCAGAGGCTGCCTCCTGATATAACAGGTTACAGTCACCGGATCTATATCCCTGAAGGAAGCATCCTTTCAGTACAAATGATGGAGAAGCGTAGAGCCAGGACAACAAAGACAATAATGAAAGTCTGCCCTCCCTCTGGAAGCTTCCATTCTCCTAGAATCTGCTGTGGTTTATCTCCTCACTGGACCCAACGTACTGTGACCATTGCTAAGCTCACACTGTCTCTGTCAGTGTGAGCCCAGAGCTTTATACACAGCAGGCATTTAATATATGTCTGCTGGATATTTATCTACCCTACTTGACAGCAAGGAGACCATTTTGTTGTAGTATTCTTGGGCAGAGGATGACACTACCACCACCACCATCACCACCCCCCACCCCCCAACACTTTTACATGTTATCTTATCTGATTCCCATAACAACTCTGTGGGGGAAGGTACTATTGTTATGCCCATTTTACAGATAAGAAAACCAAGTCAGAGAGACCCTAGAGTGTTCTGGGTACTCAAACATTTCCAAGGATGACGGGGTCCTATTTTGAACTAGCAGGGAGCTCAGAGACTCCTGAGTCTGCCCTCCTCACTTTATAGACAAGAGGGGCACCCAAGGTCCCACAGTTAGTAAGTGTAAGAGCTGGGAACTAGAGCCCAGGCACTCAGGGAGTAAGAACTTCCCATTGTCTCCCATTAATGAGACAGCATGGTCAGAGGGCTCAGCTTGTGACCAGGAAGACCAAGCCGGGTTCAGAGTATACCTTGTCATGCGTTTGGTAACTTGTCTTGTGACCCATCAGTAATGTCAGTCATGCCCAAGGAGTCATCTTACCGTTTTCCATTTCTCTCATAGTTTGTCTCTGACCTTTTCTCCCCATTCACGGCTACCCCTTGAGTTGGAATCCTCATCAGCTCTTCCTAGATTCTGGTCAGGGCCTCCAGTGTCCTTTCTAGGGGAATTGGATCCCCAGCTCAGGGACCATTTTCTACACAGGGTCCTTCTCAGTTTCCCCAGGTGTTGGTGATCCCACCCTCAATTACTATGTACATGGTAGGGATGCTCAAAGCTCCAGGATGCCAGGGGCTATCTTGTTTCTGTGTCCCCAGAGCCAAGCACAAGGTGACTTGCATGTGCTAGAGGCTTAATAATGCTTTTGTAATGAACTGAACAAAACATTGCCAGGCTCCTTCTAACTCTCCTATTTAAATTTTTTTAACAACCTATAAATTTTTTAAATAATTGTGCCTATAAATATGCCTGCTATATATTTGAGAACCAGTTCTTCAGTCTTTGTCAAGGCTCATCAAACAGAGGCTCATTGCAAATGCAGCCTTTGTTACTGGCTGATTCTGGGCAGAAATGCCACCAAACTGAGAGTCCTTTGAAGGGCTAAAGATTGCCCAAGCAAAAACCAATGTTGATATCATACAGAGGTATTCATTCCAACGCTTGCCAGAATCTCGGAGGGATCTGCATAGACCTTCCAGAAAACTTCCTCATTCTTGGCTTGCCAGGATGACAAATGCTAATAAAACATGCAAACTGACAGATGAAGCCTCAGCCGAGGGAGGCAGGCTTCCTTTAGTTACATAAGCAGACCAGCTCAGGAGACCAAGCAGAGTAGCATCTTTGGGCTGGGATTGGCCTACCCCCTGATGCTTCCAGCCTCTGTCACATTTACTGCTCCACCAAAAGGGAGGCTTCTGTCTTAGAAGAACCAAGGGTTAGGGACAAGAGGACAGTGGAAAGAGAGGTCATTGATCACAGGGATGTCTTCAATTGAGAAGAAACCTGGAGATGATGAATGGCAAACAACAGGCATTGGGGTACCTGCTTGGACCTCAGTTTCCTTCTCTGGAAAATAAGAATGTAGATGAAAAGCCCTTCAAAGTCTCAAGCTATGAATGTTCCTTGTCTGCCATTAGGTCACCTGGCAACCAAAGCAGGCAGTGTGGTGCAGTGGGATGGGCTTAACAGGGAGAAGACCAGGATGAGAATTCAGTTCTGCTGCTTATTCCACATGTGACCTTCGACAACTCATTTTACTTCTCTGGGCCTCAGTTTCCTCATCTGGAAAATCAGTAGATTTGACCAGTTGACCTCCAAGGTTTCTTTCTGCTCCAAATCTCTGATTGTGCAGTATCTCAGAGAGTTGGACCTGAAGTTGGGAGGACTTGATTCACAAAATGGAATACGCAGGAAGGAAAAAAGTCCTTGAGAAATATCTGCCCAGTCTCTTTTCTTCAGGCAGCTGACCACCCAAATCAGTCAGGGCAGCAGCAGAGAATGTGAGCCCCCTGGGGGCAGCATTTGGAACACAGAAGGCACTTAATAAATGCTTGTGAATGGATAGTATCGTGGTCACCCTGAGTTGGCACCAATATAAACTCTAGAAAAAAGCTTTGAGTTTGACCTGATGGTGGACTCTGTGTCCTCAGATGACAGAGTTCAGAGAATGGGTGATGAACCTGACACAAGCTGAAAGGCAAGGAGGGAATGCTACCCATTTGGGAAGAAAGGAGGTGCCAGCCCAGATGAAATGAGCCCTGCCTTTGTCCATGCCCAGGAATGCAGGAACTGCTTGTAGAGGCAAGGTAGACCCAGCCCAAACTTCTTCGGCTTCAAACCCACCTTCAACAAAATTCCTGTGTTTACCTGGAGACAGAGCTGAAGTCATATGGTGGCCATTTCTTCAACAGAAACCAAAGTTTGGTGCAGGGAACTCAAAAAGGTAAGAGAATGGTGTCCAGATTCAACAGCTCAGCCCAATGTAACAAACACAGGTGGGCCAAGAGAAGATTCGAACTAGATCTTAAGGACACTGCCCTGTATGATGGTGAGCAATGAACTCTTTGTCCTTATATAGTAGAAAACCATCAAAAACAAGGAATCCTGGGAGAACAGAGAGTTGCTTGAAATGACAGCTATTCTTGGTGAATTTCATATTGCCTCTTTTATAAATGAAGCCAATCCTCGTCATCTCAGGATATCAGGACTTTTCAGATTTGTGAGCTGGAGCTCCCAGGAGCTGAACACAAAAAAGCAATGAGCTCCTAAAGAGGGAGCCTTTGTGGACACACTGACAATAAATTACAGAGTGAGATGAGACTGATAAGATGGCAAAATTTCTTTTTAAGTTCAAGGATTCCACTTATTTATAGCACATGGGAAAAATACTGCAGGACCTTATTCTTTTTAATTCCCCTAAAAAAACTAATCTGCTTGAATTCCATAGTAAAGACTGAGTTGGTAACCAAAAGCAATATGGTAGAGTAGGAAAGAGGGTTTGGGTTCAAATCTTGGCTATAATCACTTTCTATCTGTGTATTCATAGACCAGGAAGGTAATATCACCTCTATTCTCCTCAGTTTACACATCTGTAAAATGGGGCTGATGATACTCGTGCTTTATGCTATTTGAGGCTACGATGAGGACTATGATTTAGAAATAGGGCATCATTTAAAATGCTCTTACTTTTTTGAAAGGGATATTAAAACTTAAGTTTATTACTTACTGTATTATTAAAAATCACTTTTCTTTTGAAAGGGATATTAAAACACACACTGAGTGTACAACTGAACACAGAAAATCTCATTCCTGTCTTACTTTATCTGTGATTTTCTCATTTCAAAAACTTGTAATTATTGTAAAATTTTCTGCACATACGAATTTAAGCCATAGACTATAAGCCACCTGTGAATTATAAGACATTGACGCCTGAAGGCAAAGGTGAAGGAGAAGAAAATCTGGTTGGTTCAAGGTCTGATCATCGTTATTTCCCACAGACTCTCAGGAGCCTAGACTTAGAGCTGAGATCATCCAGTCACAGCTCACCTAGGAATCAATGCTCATTAATTAAGCACCTACAGTATGTCTGGCAGGGTGCTGGGAGCCAGGGCTAAAACACAAGTGTGAAAGAATGCCTCCCCCCAAAACAATCCTTAACAAGTATTTATGTGCCTACTGTGTGCCTGACACTGTGAGGAGCTTGGCATACAAAGACAAAGTGAACAGGCCCCTGTTTGCTTCTCTATCTTGTCCAAATCTATTTTTTACAGAGGAGTAAAGAAAGACCCTGGAAAGGGGATGTGATTTGCTCTGGCTGGACAAAGGAGTTATAAAGCTGAGATCCCAACATAAGCCCCAACACAAAACTCCCAAACCCAGCGCTCTTGTCACTGTATCTTGACAAGGGATTGAAGCCAAAATTCAGACCCTGTTTTGAAATAAAGAAACAGATAGAAAAGTTCCCATCTATTTGCTCACTCTTTTTTTTTTTTTTTTGAGGCAATCAGAGTTAAGTGACTTTCCTAAGGTCATGCAGCTAGTAAATTTGCTCACTACTCTGGGAAAAGTGCCTGGTGCTGACTGTGTGTCAGTGTGGGTAAGGGAAGAATCTTGGGCGCTGTGCTGTCCCTTCCTTTTCTTAAGATATCTCTTCATTTCTTGTGACTTTTTAAGCACTTGTATGGCCTGAGAACTAGGGGATGGGGGATGGGGGGGGAGAAGGGTGGGTGGAGAAGAAGGAAGAGATGAAATAAGGCACAGCCCACACCCTGGAGCCATTTTTTTTCTCTACCATGTGGGGACATCACTATCAAGTCAATGAGATCCCTGGTCCATCCAAAAGCTGAAATAACACATATATACGCACAATAAAATAATCAAAATTGTTATTTTAAAGGTAACCATATTGCCCCAATAACTACGATGCAAAAGAGAATAAAGTAAATATGTCAGAAAGGTAAAGGCAAAATACTAGGGAAATTTGAGGAAGGAGGAATGAAGGAGGATAATTTTGAGCTGTGTGATGTTTATAACATGTCTCAATACTATTCTCCTCTTCTCTTCCCATGTGAGGCAGGGACCTGAGCCATTTTGAGGCTTAACTGGAGATGTGCAGTCAGTTAGATCTGAGCTTTGATGGGGTAACTTTTTATCCTGAGTGTGACTAAAAGACCATGCAGAACCCTGGCAGGGCAGGGACAAGAGGGGAGCCTGGATGGTGTTCACACAACAGAGTCTTGACTTCTGACTCTGAAATAGAACTCAAAGGAAAAAGACTAATCTTTGGTATGAAACACACATTTAAGACCAACAAAAATATAAGATTAAAAAAGGAAAGGCTGAGAGTGGGGAGGAGAACTGGCATAATAAATGATTTTAAAAGTAAAAAGTAAATTAAAAAAAACACAACTGGCAGAACAGGAATTTGTGATGATTTCAGATTTCTCCAGGCACTTTAATTAGTTTTAGGGTAAAGATGAGACAGCATGGTAAGGCATGTGCTGGTGGATCTCACACACACATGCACATGTGTTAGGTGTTGGTGGATCTCACATACACATGCACATATGTGCATAAACACACATAGGTTCTTCCAGATACAAAGACATTAACTGTGGCTGATTGCACATCCATGTTCAAGGTCCAAGGCTTGCCACTCAGCCATGGAGACTATCTCTCATGGTGAGGAAGGGATGTGGTCTGCAGAGACATGACAGGCCCCTTCAGTATAGAACTGAGGAAGAACTCCAAGAGAAAGAGGAAAGAACATTTCTACAGCTGTGGAAGAACATAACACAACAATTTATGGTGAAGTAAAGTTTTCCCATAACAGTCTGTTTCATGAGAGATAGGACCAACTATCCAACAAGAGGAAATGTGGTGAGGTCCCTGGTGATTAACTGAATTGGAATGAATTAAATAAGCCCTAAAAACATAGATGCAGTAATTCAGATCCACGGAGGTGAAGAGTTTGACATGACCTTCAGATCAGTAGACAAAACTTGATTAATTTTGGAGAAACATGGCCAGGTCTAATGAAAGGAACTTCTGGCAGCCCCACTTAATAATTCAGAATTATTTATAATTTTCAGAAATGCTGGAGTTGATAGAGAGGATACTGTAACTTGTGTAAATGTATATGAATGCCTTCCGAAGGTTATGGTGAGGGGAAAGGGATCGAAAGGAAAGGGAAACGTTGTTATGGTTTTCAAAAATGGAGAAGAAGGGGGCGGAGCCAAGATGGCGGAGTAGAAAGACTCACATTTGCTAACTCCGAACCCACAGCCCATAGATTTCCTGTAAAAAGAACTCCTGACAAATTCTGGAACAGTGGAAGCCACGCAGAAACACAGTGAAGGAGATTTCCATTGCAGAGAGCCCTGAAAATCAGACCCCAGGGGTCCATCGAGCCCCAAACTGGAGCGGAGCCCTGCCCGGCGGAGCCCTGTCCTGCCCTGCCCCGGCCACACCGCACTGAGAGAAGCAAGCAGACCCCAGCAGGCTTCAGGGACCTGAAACTCCAGTGGCCGCGAAGGTCCCTCCACCCACAGACGCACAGGTCAGTGAGAGAGACGGGCTGAGAGGGGAGCGGGTATCTCCGGGATTCGGACCCCTTCGGGAGGTGGTGGCCAGGGCAGAGGCAGAGGCAGCTCGGCCAGAGACTCCCAGAGCAGGCAGGAACTCCACAGCAGCTCCATTACAAAAGATCTCTGCATAAACCCCCTGAGGGAACTGAGCCTGAGAGGCAGCCCTGCCCCCACCTGAGAACCAGCAGATAAACTCTCATTGAAGAACAGTCAGGCCTGCTGCCAAAAGCCCTGAGGCTGGGGAGCAGCATTTGAAT
>CM053769.1:469765303-469790332 GCA_028658325.1 Potorous gilbertii | reverse complement strand
CATGACTATAGTGAAAATGTGCTCAATAGGAAAGTATATGTAGAACCTATACAGAATTGTATGCTGTCATGGGGAGGGAGGGGGGTAGTGGGGAGAAGGTGTGGGGGGATAAAATCTTAATTTTAAGGAAGTGATTGTACAACATTTAAAAAAATAAATTAATTAATTAAAAGAAACAAAACAAAATAGTAGCACAGGATCAGAGGATGTCAGAGTTTCCTCCCTTTGGAGTCGCTCTCAGCTCCTTTTTCCATTCAATAAACTAGAGGTTATTGATTCAAAGACATGGCATGAAAAACCCTAGTAACTAATATGGATTTATCATCACAAATGAAGAGACAGTGGAACAAAGACATAGGGAGGAGAGAGGAGAGAACACAGAAGTTCAGAAAGAAATGGAACCATTAATACAAGAGTTGAAAGAGAAGAACCAGGCAGAAGAATTTTAAGAAGAGATTCTAGAACAGACCTGATTTTTGACAGGTCTCTAGTGCAGCCTGACTGAGAGGAAGAACTACTTAATTATCAACTAAAAGAACTGACCTAAGAGAACTGAGGAGAGCTTCCAGGGTACTGGCTGAGAATGTAGGTTCAAGAAAGCTATAGCTCCCCTGCAGAGGAGAAGATTACTAATCATTGCACTTCTAGTAGATGGAGAATGTGTACCTCAGTATCTTATTCAAGGAGGACAGGATGGCAGAGGTCAGGTGGGAGGCTAAAAGAGTTGTAGGCTTTTCTGCAGGTGAAAAAGTTATTAACCACATGTATCCCATTGGAAGGAGAAGGTGCCTGAAAGATCTGGTTAACAGAATTGGTTGTTGCCAGGGAGCAGCATAGAACCTATATAAGGAGTAGCTGAGCCAGGCCAAGTTGTAGGAAGCAGGGTGGAGCAGCATCTGGAGGAGAGCAGCAGAGAACAGAATATTCTCGGTATGATGTATCGGTCAGAGATACAAGCAGAAGGGAGAGTTAATTCTCCTTCTTATGTCTGTGCCACAGCCACATGGGTTCTTTGCAAGGGTGCAGAAGCTCACAGAAAATGCAAGAGATGACAGGATCTGAGGGCATGGATGCATGCAAACCTTCACAGATGGGAGCTGGCCACATGTATTTCCCATGCATGGATGCACCACATATTATTCCTACCCAAGTCCACTCTCCCTAAGGAGTGCATTATGAATTTGTGAGAGAGTGAGTTCAAAGTAAACAGAGGAATATGCTTTTATTACTGCATTTATATGGAGTTAGCATGTAATGTAGCCAATTAGGGAAAGTAAACACATTGTTGGGAGCTTGTGAGTTGTGTTTTAGAGAGGAGTCTGTTTCAAAATATGCATGGAGCTCAAAGTAAAACTGATAGCCCACTATGACTGGGTACTTGACCCTATGTTAAAATGTGGTAACCAGAACTGAACATGATACTACAGATGTGTCTGACCAGAAAAGAGTCCAGTGATTAGTCCTATTGTTCTGCTGGTCTTGGTTAACAGGCTTCTTTTAATGCAGCCCTAAGACTGTATTGACTTCCTGCTCTTGGGTCTGAGGGTGGAATGGAGGGCTCTTCCCAGAGCCTCCATTGAAGGCTTGTGCCCAGGGAGCCATCTCTTCATTTCCCAACTCCACTCCTCTGGAATTTACTATCATGTCCCTGCCAGAGTATCTTTTCCCTGCCCACCCTTTTGTATGTTGCCTTCTCCCATTTGATTTTAAGCTCCTTGAGGGAAGGAACTATAACCCTGGCTTAGCACAGTGCCTTGTACATAGTAAGTACTTAATAAATATTCACTAACTGATGCAAAATAAACTTGCAGTCCTTGCTCTAAAAGCCAGCGGGATTGCCTGCTAGATGTTCTTCCTTCTTCCCGTACTTGCCAAGTTGATTTCTGAATTCAAGTCTAAGACAATTTTAATTCCTATCAAATTTCACCTTGTTAAATTTAATCCAGTATTCTAGTACAGATGGGGCCCAACTTATACAGTAAGAAAAAAAGTAAATGAGTCTAGTTTAAAGATGCCCTTCCCTGGGAGAATGGCCAGCCACATTGTGGTATATGAATGTAATAGAATATTAAGGAGCGATAAGAAACCATGGCCATAAGAAGTATACAAAAAGCATGAAAACAGACAAAGGAACAGATACAGAGTGAGATGGGCAGAAAACAACACAACGACTATACACTAAAGCTAGTAGAAAGAACAGTAACAACCAAGATGATGGCCCTGGAGAACACAGGAGAAACTCCACATCTCCCTTGAAGAGTGGGTTATGACAGGTGTGGGACTGTGTGCAGACTGCCAGTCAGCTTTCCTTTGTTATTCTTTATTCCAAGGGATGGCTCAGGAGGCGGGAGCAGGCAAGGGCTGTGTTTAGAAATGAAGGTGATGGAAAAACAGAAGATGTCATGACTGACATACATTAGAAATAAATCCAACAACTTGAGTCTTTTATTTGCTCTAGGCCTGCTTGCACCAGCAAGCTCTGAACTGGTCACAGAGTTTGAAAGCAAATGAAGGAAGGAAACCACAGAAGGTGAAGGATGCATTTGTGACTTATAATGCAGACAATTCGGATCACTCAGACTTATAGTGAGTAAAAGGCTCTGAGACCATCGTATTAGTCTGGGCTTCGTTGCCAACTTATTTTGTTACTTTCCAAAGTTTAACTCGCAGTTTGATTCTCCAAAAGTAGGGAACAAATATCTAACATCACTATCACCTCAGGATTCTGGGGAAATTTTCCCTTATGAAAAAGGAAATCATAATGTGATCTGTCTTATTCTAATTCTGCTTTTAAGAAAATTTTCTTATCTTCAACTGAATTTTATTCAACTTCAAATGCCAAATCATAAAATTCTGTCTCAGTCAGTAATTGCTAAATTTATTTTTCAGCTCTTTTTTTTTTTTTGCACATCAGAAAGCATGTTAGCTCAAATATACATGAGCTTTTTCAGAGGAAAATATTTTATTTTTGTTCAATATCATGTACCTTCGAGGTCAAATGTTTCTCACAGCTGGAACTGAATGAATTTCTACAATAACCATGGGCTTCAAAACAGCTGTAGGAACAGGACCTCTCTGACAAGAATTTAAGGGCAGGAGGAGGACATTAGAGAAAAGTCTGAACATGTTTCGAGGAAACAATTTGGCAGTGAGGATGGGCCATGTCATTGCTGATGCTGAGAGCGGAATGGGATGGTGGCCCAGGATTAATGTGTGCCCTGTGTGGGTACTGGCTCCTCTAAACCTCCAGTGGTACACAGTCTAACTCCAGTCACCAGGACTTTCCTGAAATATGTTCTTGGAACAAGGTGTGAACACAGAGAGAGCAATTCAAAGAGGCAAAATTATCTAGCTCATAAACCTCCCAAAGCTACTTCCCCAAAGTGGAGGTCTTCCTGAATTCTAGCCAGCTTGTGGAAGGGCAGGATAGAGCCTACTGAAGCAATCAATCATGTCTACTTAAGGTAACTACTTTCCAAAGTGAAAACACCTCTACTTAAGTCATCAGCAGAAGGCATTAAGCCAGGTACAGGAAAGTTCATAATCAATTTGGAAGGAGTAAAAGTCATTGGATGAAATGAAATGACATGACACAGGAAGTATACTGGAATTGGTTGGGGATGTTCAGGCATTTCCTGATGACTTCTATAAAACAGCAAGCAGTTTGGAATTGGGATTCAATGTCTGAAAAGCAAAGTGAGAGAAAGCAGGTCTAGTCAACTCCCTAAGAGGAAAGGTCTCAGGATGGAGGAGAAGAGCCTCCACCTTCACCTCCTACCCTGCCTTGACCTCATGAGCTTTATGGGGCCAAGGATTTGGATTGGTTATCAGTGTGCCAGGAGTGCCTCCAAAATTGCAGTGGTTGAAAGCAATATATGATATATCAGGAGTCAAGGATAAACTAGATGTATTGAGAAAAGCCAGATTCAAGACTATAGGAGCACAGAACAAAGGAAAATTCCACAAAAATAACCCTATGTCTGAGGCTATGCTCCCTTAGATTCCATACATGCTAGTGGGAGAGTACCCTTGTGGTTTGGAGGTTGGGGGACATTTGTACCATTATTTTCATTATACCATGGTCATAAACATCATTTCTAAAAGTTAAGTCTAGATGACTAATTGATATTAACTGGTAATCAAGAGGGGAAGTACAACAGGTTGGGTTCATGAGTCACAATACTAGGGGCCTCAGCCCCTCAGTCCTTCAAGTTACCCCAGCACCTTGGCAGACATGCTCCACCACTGTAATATATATGAAATTATTGACATAAGATATAACACTTGCTCTAATGTCTGGGTTTGAGTCCATGGCCTTGTACCCCAATGTTCTGTTCTGGGCCTTCTCTTTTTACCTTCTCTTTCTTGGTGGGCTCTTAAGTTCTCTTTTTTGTCCCCCAGTGGAGTTCAAGCTCCGTGTGAATAGATTGGTCCATGGATTATATTTGTCTCAAAACACATGTAACATGGTGTCTGGCACCCAGTCAGTGCTTAATTATGGATTAATTGATGGATCAGTTGAATTGCTAGTCAGGAGACTCACAGATAAAAATACTCATGATCAGCATCTCGCCTGCCCAAGCATACTGTCCCTACTGGGCATTTCTCTCTTCCCCTTGGATCCCACTCTCCTACCAAATGTCCTCCTCTCTGCCAAGGGCACCTTCTTCCCATTCATCACCTCAGCATCATTCACAAGATGTTCCACCCCCTAGCCCTGACATCTTCCCTTGCCAGTGTCTGGTCTCCTTGCTTCCATCTCATGGTTCCTTAGGCTTCCTTCTAAAGTCTCACCTTCCGCAAGAAGTCTCCTCCTGTTCCCCCTTAACACTACTGCTTTCCCTCTTGATTATCTCTGATTTCCCCTATCTCTTCTTGTCTGTGCAGAGCTGCTCACATGTTGTCTTGCCCAGCAGAGAGCATGGACAAGCTTTGAGAGTAGGACTGTCTTCAGTCTTTTATTGTGTCTCCAGTGCTTAGTCAGGAACAAGAGAAGTGCTTCATAAATGCTTGACGACTGGGAATCAGCACAGCACAAAGAAAAGAGTCCTGAGTCTGGAGTCAGATCATCTGGGCTCAAATTCTAGGCCTACCCATACCTACTTGTGATGGAAACTCTATGGGACTAGTTTCCTCATCTGTAAGTGACCCCTCTGGGGTCCCCATCTGTGATACTGATGCTTCTCAAGATCTTGCTAACGTCCTTCCATCCAGCTGAGTCTCCTCCTGATCCAAGGTTACGTTCACATGACGCCTTTCATCCTCTGGGTCTTTGTCACTGGGCATGCTCGAGAGCAGGCCCTTAAAAGTGCTCGCTAACTGACTAATTAAAAGAAAGCTACGGCATGGGGAAGGCCTCTGGAATGAACTGAAATATAGGGGGACAATTTTACTTGGTCCCCATGGCATCTGTCCCACTCTGGGCATGCTCCAGAGCAGGCCCTTAAAAGTGCTCGCTAACTGACTAATTAAAAGAAAGCTATGGCATGGGGAAGGCCTCTGGAATGAACTGAAATATAGGGGGACAATTTTACTTGGTCCCCATGGCATCTGTCCCACTCTTGCCAGCATGGAGCACTGGCTTAGAACCACTGCAGGCCAGGAGAATCTGACCATTGGTGTAATAAAACAAAGGCTGGATTTGTGCCTCATTCTTTTAAAGCCAGTGAAGACCTTAATGAAATTCCAGCTGGCAATGACTTGGACTTTGCAGATTTTGAGCAGGCCATACGGTGCAGTGGACAGAGCCAGGAAGCCGTGCATTTGAATCCTGCCCCTGACACTCACCAGTCACAAGTCACATAACTTCCTAGGCCTCCAGCAACTGTACAAGGCCCACATATAGACAGGCTGCAATCGGTCTCGGAGTAGGGAATGTTATCACCATGAGTCTCTACCCTGCTGAAATTCTATAGATCCTACAAAGATTGACTCAGTAACATTCACAGCAATAGCTAATGTGTATGTAGCACCTTACAAAGTGTTTATACATATTTATCGCACCTGCTCCTCACAACAATTCTGTGGAGCAGGTGTTTATCATTCCACCCCTTTCATAGATGAGATAGCTGGAGCTGAGAGGAGGCAAGTGACTTGACCAGGGTAAAACAGCTAGTCTTTGGGTAGCATTTAAACTCCAAGTACAAAGTCCTATCCACTACAACACGATGCAAGTGGATGGGTGGATGGGTTGGTGGATGGAGAGATGGAGGGATGGGTGGATGGGTTGGTGGATGGAGAGATGGAGGGATGGGTGGATGGATGGATGGATATATGGATGGATGGGTGGATGAATGGATGGATGGGAGGATGGATAGACGGATAAAAGAGCAATTGAGTGGATGGATAGATAGATGGGTGGATGGATAGAGGGATAGATGAGTGGATGGATAGATGGATGGATGAATGGATGGGTGGATGCATGTATAGATGGATGAATGGGAAAGATCTTCATCCAACCCAAAACTGACCAAGAACCCTCTTTAGAATATACCCAACAATGGTCATTCAAACTTTGTTCAAAGAGACTGTATGATGGAGAGAGAAGCTACTCTCTCAGAAGCAGTCTGTCTCAGTTTGGGATAGTCCTAATTATTAAGATCTTCTTCCTGGAATTAGGTTTAAATTTTTCCTTTTTCAGTCTCTGTCCAACTGCTCTGTCATTCCCTTTGTGGTCAGAGAAAATTCCTCTTCCAAGAAAGCCCTTTAAACACTTTAAGACAGCTCTCAGTAGCATTCCCTTCAGTGGGCTTGGCACCTGACTTCTTCTAATTGATTTAGCTTGTCAATATTTTTCCTGAACATCCTTCCAAGCCCAGAATTGACTCCAGTACTCTAGGGGTATAGATGGGGGTCTGATGAAGCTGGAGGCCAGCGAGATTACGGCTTTGTAACTCCTTGGATGCCCTATAGTTCTTGGAGCCACCCACACAAGCTGGCATTTCCTTTGGTGGCTACCATATCCCACTGTTGTCTTATACTGATCTTGAGCATGAGCTCAAGTTATGACTGAGCTCCCCACCTGCAGATCTGACCGCAACCTCCAAACAGAATGCATGCACTGGTAAGGGCTGCTCACCTTTTTCTCCCTTTACTATGGGGAGTTAATAACATCATCAACTAGGAGCTTTTAAGGCTCTCTGTGTAAGGTTCACAATCCTAATAAAACTGATGAATCATGACTTGCAGCCTCAGCAGGTGAAATGACTGCCATGAAACTAACTGGCAACGGCCATGCCAAGGCGAAGAATAATGGTACATATTTACTGTTAGGCATCAGTCAAGTGCAGAAGGCATGAGATGAAATATGAAATCTAATTAAGCACCACTGCACTCTCTGAGTTCTGATCTTCCCTCAAACACACACACACGAAGATAATTTTCTTGAAGTTTTTCTCTCCTGCAATTTAAAAATGAGAAACTAGAAAATGGTAGGTTCTTAATGACTTTTTTAGCAAAAAGGTCTTAGCAGCTTTAAACAAATCAATAAAATGAGCAGGATGGCCGGCTTGAATTAACATAGGTATTAAACCTTCCATTTTCTAATCCTCTGTTCTCAAGAAATCCTCCTATCTTTGGCAAGACATATTCTCCTTATTTAGAGCACATGATTTATGGCTGACTTCCACACAGCTTTTATGAAAAGGCATTTTTAGCTATCCCAAGTGTGTTGCTAACATCTGCACTGATGAAAGAATTGTAAAGAATAAAATTCACAAAGGATTACTGCTATCAGATTTTTAAAAGAGCAGCAATATATTATAATTTGATGTACTGATAGTTTTTGAAGTCCTGTCCAATGTACACTTCAAAAGCTGATAATGAATATTTAATTCTAACACAACACATAAAGGAAGTTCAAAATCACTGGCCACTAGGAAATTAAATCCATTAATGAGAGAACTAATTTTCAAAGGATCTCTACTGTAGAGTTGTGACATTTCACAAGCAAAATTTTGAGCAGTAATTATATGTGTAAATTGAATTCCTCCTGTAAGTGGCTAACTGTGGGTCCCAGTGGCGACTGAAATGACCTCAGAAGAATGTAATCAGACAGAAGCAATTGCAATTAGCCAGTGGAGGGGTAAGAGTTGCAGCTGCTATAGGAAATAGCCATCCTTGGAAAGCTCAAGGATTTCTCTTGAATAGCCTGGTCTACAACAACGGACTATTTCTATCACGAAGGCCCTTAAATTGTCTTCCATTCTCAAGCACCAGCTGGGTTTCTATGGGACCTGTGAAAACAGCCAATTCCACTAGAGAAAAGACAGTAGGCATTTGAGTAGGGAGGAAAATGGAAAGTTCCATCTGAAATCATGTGAACTGGCCTCTCTTGTGTTCCACAGACAGGGGTTCATAGAACTGGGAGGGGACCAGGGAACAGAGACTCAGACTTCCACACCTTGCATTGAGTGACTTGTCACGGCTACATACTTAGATTAAAGGCATAAATGAGCCTTATTAGGAGGAAGACAATGACCTTGCTCTGTACAAGGAGCTTTTGTGCTTGGGAGACTCATCTGCATTTAGGGATTCCTAAAAATAAACAATAAGATGTTAGGTCCCCATGAAGAGAGAGAGCCTCTCAGAAAAGGGGTTGGGAGCACATGGTCCCCAATGAGGAAATTAGGCAAGAAATGATTTGTAACTAAGTCAGAATGAGACTCTGCATTTGGTGGACAGGGAGTTGAAGTTAAAAATTAGACTGAAATCTTTGGGCACTAATTAGTTGGAAATATATTTTCTTCCAAAAACCTTGGCAAAAGGGGTGATGAATATCCTTCAAGAGAAGAAATACCATCAATTTCTTGTCTTTCCTATTCTTATGACAATTTGTGTGTGACTGGTCTTCAAAGTAAAAATGAGTTGGTAAAGCCCACTCTTCTTACGAGGAAGAGAAGAGCTTCAGTTCAGGTCTACAGTGAAAGGCAGAATGTGGAAACAGAAAACAGCATTGTCTGTGAGCGAGGCAGAGGAGGGAATACGGATGCATTAAGCACCTGCTGTGTGCCAAGCACTTTACAAATATGACCTCACTGGACCCTCACCACCACCTTGTGAGCCAGGTGCTGTTGTTCTCCCCATGATATAGTTGAGGAAATGGAGGCAGACACAAGTTAAAGGGCTTGCCCAGAGTCACATAAGCTACTAAGCAGCTGAGGCTGGATTTGAACTCAGGGCTTCCTGATTCCAGCCTGGCCCCATATTTGTAGTAAGTGCTTACTAAGTGCTTGTTGAGTGACTGGGGAAGCACACAGGGAGAAGACTCTGGGGAGATGTGCTTACCCCAAGATGTGTAAGGATTGGGAGAAGGATCATACAAGAAAAGTTAGACTTTGGTAAAGCCTGACAATGACAAGACACCAAGAGATGGAATTGGGGTCATGGTGCTCTCTCTAATGTCCCTAGAATAGTACAAGTCAACAGCCTCATTGGAGACAGCAGGATCTTAACTGAGCTTTACTGTGCTTCAGGATGGTCCCAACTACCCAACGCAGAGGTTAACAATGAGATCTGGAAGGACTTTCTTCTGTAAATGTCTCAAACAGGTGGAAAGTCCACTTAGGTAGGACCATGTATGAGTGTTTGATCCATCACGGACCATTACTACTCTGACAAATCAGTCTGTCTCCTTTCTAACCATTTTCAAGTGACTGTTCTTAGAACCCCCGGGATGCCAACAATTGGCACACACACGCCTTCCAAGGCTTTACATGGAAATGAATGTTCAAAACATTACTGGGCAAGGGGCCTCAGCCAACTTTCCATTTTGTGATAAATGTTGGGTTTGGTTCAGATGCACACGTTCCTCAGTAGGGTTTTCTCCTAGCGAATATTCAGAAGTGAAATGCACTCTTCAGACACTGTGAAGCTGCATTTTGGGAGCTAATCAACTACCTTAGAAAACGGAGGAGGTATTTGAGCAGACTCCTCCAAAAACAAGGTCACAGTTTTTGTATGTGGGGGGAAATATGCAGGAAAAGCTTTAGTAAAATTTCAATTACTAAACTAAGTACATGAATGAAGTCCACTAAAAAAGGTCATATATAAGAAGCTCTCTCTGGTTGGTTGTCTGGTCCAAAATGACATCACTGATGTTGGAGTCAAGGCACAGTTTGTGTGACTGTGGTTGAACGGACCAATTAGAGCTTGAAAGGAATGAGCATTTGAAGTGGAGATGTCTTTAACTTTGTGCATCTCACATTTCCTTTGGGCCACCGCAATTCTGCTTCACTCATACAGCACAGTGCCTTCTTTGAAGTGGGCATGCCAGGCTGGGTAGTCTTGCGCCAGTATCTCCTGTGTCTCCCAATTGATTCCAAAGTTCTTCAGAGAGAAGAAGGGGGCAAGGCCATGAAGGTCTTTGAATGCCTTGTTGAGCATTTTGTATTTGATCCTAGAAGCATTTGAGAGCCACTGAGTAGGGTTTGGGGGGTGACATGGTCAAAACTATGCTTGACGAGGCTCAAAGGAAGAAGGACTAGAGTAGGAAGGGAGGAGAGGCTGACCAATTAGCCAAGTAGTGCATGAGGTGATGATGGACCTCCACACAAATAGTTACAGCAGAACGCTCACCTCTTGGGAAATAGTTAAACCAACTATGGCAGAAGAATATAATGGAATATTAATGCACCTTAAAAATTATTAAGTGGATGGTTTTTAGAGAAAACTGGGAAGAATTATATGAACTGATGCAGAGTGAGGTGAGCAAAACTGGGAGAACAATTTATATAATAACAACATGAGAGAAGAAAACCAGCTTTGAAGACTGACCAATCAGTGGCAAATTAGGGTTCTCTTAAGGTCAAAGTTGAAGTTGGTTATTCACCCCTGACATAAATGTAGATCACATGTTTGGGACATGGCCAATGAGGGAATCTGCTTTGCTTGCCTCCATTGTTTTTAAATTATTTATCCATATATCCATTTGTTATTCCTTTGTTGTTGATGAATTTGGGGGGGACAGGAGTGAGAGGAAGAGACAATAAAGGATTATTTGAAAAAATAAAAAAAAAATAAATAGTTCTCTCAATGAGTACTACGATGAAATGATCTCTTGTAATTTCACGTCCCATTTGTCCCATTTTAGCACTCCATATGTGGTCTCTCCTGGGCAGAGCACAGTAGGTCTATGACTTCCCATGTTCTGGTCATTGATTTAGTATTGAGTGTTGGTTACCCACAATGCATCCAAAAACTGCATTAGCTATTCTGGGTTGCCACACACAGAAGGCTGCTAACTGAGCCTTCAGTAAATGAAAATCTCCTGCTCCTGTTTAGGGGAATTGCCACTTTCCTATCTCCTCACACCTGGACTTGCAAGTTAATTTACAGGCTTCTCTTCTGCTGTTCTTGGCTGATAATACCATGTGCCTTTGCTGCTTTTTGGATAATTCTCCACTGGCATTCTTATGATTCTGTAGCATCACAAGACTTGCTCCAGGCAGCATTCCGAGAAGAAGATGGGCTTTTGTTTCAGGGAGAAGCTTGATATCATTAACAAAAAAGCTTAAGTTCTTAAAGGTAATCTGGACTACTTTCTTCCTTCTATTTAATCATAGAAAAGCTCACTCTGTGAGTATATAATTACTCCTTTACATCAGATATCATCACCTTTCTTCACACACACACACACACACACACACACACACACACACACACACTCACACACTGAAGGACAATGGATTGTCTATCCTATTGCATGTCAGAATCTGTTTAATAAACATTATTCATCCACTTGCTTTTTCCTGTGTGAATAGTTGCATCAAACTTTTCAGAGGAATAACTGATTTAACTTAACAGGCTCATTTAATGAACACAACAGTGATCATAATTTCTTTGTTCTAAATGTTCATACATCTTCTACTTAATAATGTTGTTGAAATTTTTTCCCCAGAAATCAAAATCAAGATTATTGATTTATAGTTTGAAAAGATCTACCTCCCTGCCCCCTCTTTAAAAATAAGTGTAATATTTCCTCATCTCCAGTCCCTCAGCACTTTGGTTCCTCATTTTTTTCAAATATTGCTTAAAGTGGAGTGGCAATAACAACTCCATGTTCTTGGAGGATTCCTTGACTCTTCCTTCTTCTTCACTTTCCACAAGCCCTTCCTGCTAATTCTCCCTTGGCCATATGCACATTCTCTCTCTCCACCATCTAAGTTCAGGCCCTCATTCCTCACTGTTCTCTCTGCATCTGCTTATTCACTCACCTTTCCAATGCAGCTTCTGCACAGTTGCAGAATTTATATGCCTAAGCCAGATGCCACATCATGCTAGAAGTGGCAGAAGCTCCTAACAGCTTCTCAGATAAATTAAACTCTTTTGGTTGGCATTTCATGCTGCCCTTCACAGTCTGGCCTCTTGCCAGAGGGGCTGCACATGACTTCCCCTCATTCACTCACTCGACATTCCAGCCAAACTGGTCTGTCTATGTGCTGCTTCCTGTGAAGCCCATGCTCTCTTCTGCCTCCACCCCTAGGCTGGCTCCATGCCTGGAATGCTGGAATCTCTCCATCCCTTCAAGTCTTTCCACCTGCTCCATGAAGCCGTGCTTCATTCTATCACTAGTTATGTTTTCTGACCCAGTATCCAAAATTACTGTATTTGTTTATCTCCATACAGGCTGTTTTCCCTCAGTGAACCATAAGCTTCTTGAAAGCAAGGACTCATTCATATCACTCTACCTGGCCTCCCCCACTTGGATAAAAGTGCTGACATCTTGTGGAAATTTAATAAATGTTACTGAGCTGATGCAACATATAAGGGCAAGTGAAGGTATTGGGTGCTTTCATATCATTTTCTCAGTGATAATGAATTTTAATCCTTTGTTCAGTATTTTTGTTCAGCTGTGCCCATTTCAAAGATTATCCTCCTGGGTCAGTAAAAGGTTCTGGTTTCTTTGATAACTGTTATCATCATACCTTCTACACCAAGAAGCAATGCTATTCCTTCTTTCTTGCCTACAACCTAGCTTTTAAAGAATCCTTTTAATTGTCCTTGACAATTATGATGAAGCAGAGATAATTCTGTGTTTCAGGTTTTCTAACAGAATTCTCTTAGATCAAGTCACTCTGTTGCATTCATCTTGTATGCCTTGCCTCTGCTTCCAGCTTTTGTAAATGTGTTTTAAAAATATTAACTAACCAATGAGCTCACTATGTGTCCACATTGTTGTCTTTAGACATATTCTCCCTTTCTCCTCAATGGAATTGTGTTATCAGAATTTCTGTTTTTGAGAATCTGCCATCCAGCTTGAGTAAACTTGACTCAGATTTTCTGGCTTCCTTAAAATAGCACTCTCCTAATATGTTAGGTTCAAGGTCCCCTTCCACATCTATTGTAAATTCTGAAGTCAAATGAATGAGAAGGCATGAAGTTGGGAAATCGAAGGATGCCTTCAGCAGTCTCAATGCAGTGAAACAAAGAATGTGTGAAGATGAATGGGAGGGCATGGCATATAAATGTCAGGTTAGAGAATTCAGTCTCCCTTTTGAGCAAAAGTTGAAGCAATTTGTGGTGTTTAGATTGAAGGAGGCGGGTGAGCTGGAGTGTCCATTTTTAAAAACCTGAAAGGTGGCTGTGTGTCCTCTCAGACAGTGTCTAACTTTGCCATTTTATTAGGAGGCAAAGGGAGGCCCTTGAGAGAGTTAGAACGTAGCAGTGATGAGGTTGGATCTGTGAATTAAGTAAGACTAGTGGGGAGAACGTCTCATTACTCAACAATGCTGGATATAGGATACTTCACTGCATTTAGTACCCATCTGTGCATGGAGCTACTCCAAGGACAGTCCCAAGCATGTCAGACATAGTTCCAATCCCTGAGGAGCTTATGGTTCAAGATCAATCCCATTTGATGTGGTCAGATCATATAAAGTAGACATAAATAAGCAAACATTTAACAAATAAGCAATTTCTCCTTCAAGGAGCTCAGTTATTTGTATACAATATGGGATTAATCTTGGTATCACTCAATGGAATAGAAAAGGGAAGGACATGAAACATCATTTTACACACAGAGAAATAATCCAACCACGATAGAATTTGGCCCAAACTACCTAACTGTATAAGAGAAAGAAAGAAGGAGGAAGGAAGGAAGGAACGAAGGAAGGAAGGAAGACAGGCTCCTTTATCATGCAGTCCTACTTCAAGGGGCTATCTATTATGCCAGCATTCCCCAGCATTCCACACAGTGGATCCCCTGGAGGGCTATGGAAAGCTCTGGATTGGTTTTATGTTCATAGACAATAGAGGAGCTACAGGGAAATAAAGGAAATTTACATATTAAAATTGAAAGAGAACCCATGAAATTTTATTAAGTGTAGAAGGAGTATGGGTATAAAAAAACACATAAAAATATCATATTGTTAACATTCAGAATGTAGCAATGTGACTATTAATATCAATATATAATAGAACAATCATGCAGTCAAGAAGTTGTTTTATTCCTGACTTGGATTTGCACATATAGTTGTGCATAGGGTGGAATTAGCCTATAGGACAGTGGGGTACCAGGGACTCGGTCTGCTATATAAGCACAGCATCATACACCATGGATGGGCTGGGATGTGAAGAACCTGCCACCTCTGGAAACTCAGTCCAGCAATCACTCTATGAAAAGCAATCACTCTATAGGGTTTGTGAGTTGCTCAGCTCTTTCCTCCCAAGAATCCACTGAAGACTCCCCTGCTACTTTCCCATTTTATGGACTTCCAAAGGTTAGTGTTGGAAATGAGCTAATGGATCACATAATTCTGAGCTGGAGGGACCTCGGTAAGCAGAGGTCATGGGATTATAGACACAGAGCTGGAAGGGACATGAGAGGTCTCCAATTCATTCCTGTCATTTTACAAAGGAGGAATGGGGACTTCCAGATGCTGAGTGACTTGCCCAAAATCACACAGGTAGTGAATGACCACCTGCTTCAGCATGCAGCAGTCAGCCATTTGACCTGAGGTCTTCTGACTGCTGTGAAGGAAAATGAAGATGAACACTCAGACTTTAGGGGAAATATCTCCCCAGATCATACAAACTCTGGGCCAAGGAAGCAGGGCTGATGTGTCACTCAGGCTGTGCTCCATTGCCCTCTCTATCAGCAACAGGATGAGTCAGACAGATTCTATCCAGAAGGAGGCCTCCACACCTTTGAGATGGCCAACCATGGAGAATGCCTCCTTTGACAGGGAGATGCCACTGGATCTGTCACTGCAAGGCTCACACAGTCACCTCATTCTCTTCCTGACACTGAGTGACTGTGCCCTTGAAGGGGGACAATGAAGATCTAAAAAGCCAAGCTGTTCCCCAAGAAGCTGAAGCCATGAGAATCCTAAGCCATTTTCCTTAGGGCAATATTTTGCTTTGTGGTCTGGCCTCCAGCCTTGCAGGCCTCCTGGGCAGAGGAATTCTTCCTGCACTCTCATGGAATCTGAGGCTGGGAAATATCCACCACATCTAAACCCAGTACTCTTCCCATTACTGAAAAAAGGGAAGCGACTTACCCGGAGTCACATAGACTTATCAATGGTAGTGCTAGAAATCAAAACCAAGTTTTATGAATATAGTACAGTATAAAAAGGTACCTGCCTAATCTCTAATCTGTCTGCTGACCTCTGATTCAGCATTTCTAACTGCCTTTCAGGAACCTTGAATTGGATGTCCAGTGGACATCTTGAACTCAATGTGTCCCTACAGAACTTATTCTCTTTCCTCCTAACCCTCCCTACCCACCCCCTACCCCACTGGACTTTTCCTAATACTATCAAAGGCAAAATCATTTCCCATCCTTCAGGTTCACAACCTAACACTCATCCCAGATTCCTCACTCTCTGTCCCCCATTCCCCATGTTCAAACTGTTGCCAAGACCTGTCCATGCCACCTTTGTAGTCTCTCTCCTCTTCTTCTCACCTCTGACATTGCCCCCACCCTGGGGCAGGACCTGCTCATCTCACACTGGACTATTGCAATAATTGCCTCCCTCAGTCTCTCCCCACTCCAGTCCAGCCTCCATTCAGTCACTAAAGTAATTTTACTAAAAGATCTGATCATGTCATCCTGCACTCAATAAACTCCAGTGGCTCCCGATCACCTAGGATCAAATACAAAATGCTGTTGGCATTCAAAACCCTTTATAACCTAATCTCCTCCTTTCTTTCCAGTCTGCTTATACCTTATTCTCCACCATGTACTCTTCCATCCAATAACACTGGCCTTCTGGCTGTTCCACAAACAATACCCTCCTTCCCTGGGCTCTCAGCATTCTTTCTGGCTGTTTCTCAGGCCTGGAAGGTTCTCCCTTCTCATCTCTGCCTACTAACCTCCCTGACTTCCTTTAAGTCCCAGCTAAAGTCCCATCTTCTATAGGAAGGCTTCCCCAACCTCGCTTAATCCCAGTGCCTTCCCTCTGTTAATTACCTTCTATTTATCCTGTACATCGCTTGTTTTGTATGTTTTGGTTTGAATGGTGTCTGCTTCTCATACTTACTGTACAGCTTGGAGAATCTGGGGGCTAGGGGTGGGTGGGGAACTTTGCTTTTCTGACTACCCAAAGTGCCCTCTCCAAGAAGACCCTTCCCACCTCAGGGTAAAGTCCTAACACTCTGCAAAACTGTATCAAATCAGGGAATACTGTAGAGCCTCCTAAATGAGATCCAAAATCACTTAAATGTGGCTGGTCTAATTTTTCACAAAGGAATTAAAATATGGAATGGAGATGTCTAGTTCTCAGTCAGTGAGTGTATTTGGGTGCATTTGCACATGTATCTATCAACTTGCTTGAATACAAGAAGGGGAAAAGATAAAACAAAAGAATTGGAGGTCTAAAGGATGTCAAAGAGGAGATAACTACCTATAAACCCTGTTTGCAACTGGATTTCTCAGAAAACCATGGAGAATCAGTAAAAAAACCAAAACAGTCAAGATAATTATTACTTCAGTAAAGTAGCAAAAGAAAAAAATCTATGTAGTAATAACAAAATTTAGGAAGAATTAATATAAAGGGAAATCCCATTCGAAAGTACTATAAAATAAAAAGACATTTGTGAATCAATTTACCAAGACACACTTAAAAATATAGAAATATAATTACAAAATGATGGATGGTGTGAACTGGTTAAGGTATGTTCATCTTTCCATTTTGGGTCAGGAAGCGTAACAAAAATTATGTTTACTACCTAAATCCATTTGCAGAGTTAGTGCTACACCAATCAAACCACCAAAGTTATACAAAATCAATCAGCATCAGTCAATTCACAAACATTTATTAAGTTCCTACTATGTGCCAGGCACTGTGCTAAATACTGGGGGATACAAAGCAAGGTTAAAAACAGTCCCTGCCTTCAAGGACCTAACATTTTAATGGGAGAAGCAACATGCAAACATTTATGTACAAATGATCTATATGGTGTAAATTGGAGGTAATATCAGAGGAAAGACTAGAATTTAAGGGTAGCAGTGAAAAATTCATTTGAAGAAAAAATCTTTTTTAAAAGTATGAAAAAAGAGGAATCTTGAGCCATCTCTTCATTAATCAATCAGTCTATCTATCGATCAACAAACATTCATTAAACAATGTTATCTCAGGTGCTTGAGGTACCAAAACAAAGGATGAAATAATCCCCATTCTCATTGGAGCCCATGTTCTAACAAGAGTCCACATATAAGTATAGGGAAAATAAATATGAAGCAAATAAAAACAAATAAATGCAAGGAGGCACAAAGGACACTAGAATTTTGAGAAAATCAGGAAAGGTATCATGTAGAAAGTGGTGAAGAAGTGGGTTTTTCCCCTAAAGGAAGAGATTCTCTGAGACAGTGGGGAGAAAGGAGAATATTCCATGCAAGGGGGGATGGCCAGAACACAGTCATGGAGTTGGGAGATGGAAGGTGATGGGTTAACAAACTTCATATCAAACTCTAACACTGTAATCAACAAAACCATTTGGAATTTTTTTTTCAAGAGAAAATGAGGTATCTCAGGAAAACAGATAAGATGTGCAAGAATCAGAAACAGGGAGGTACATGAAGGAGCTCCTTCGAGTAACAGGATCATTACATTTGAATCCGGAAGAGACCAGGGAGACTATTTCAACTGCTTCCCTTTACAAGGTGAAAGAGGCAAAAGGATTTGCCTCCCAAGTCATGTCAGCAGAAAGAGGCAGAGCTTGGATTCAAACTGAGGCTTTCCAGTTCTGAAAGCAGAGCTCTTTCCATGAAGGGAGAAGCCACAGACTGCTACAATTTTTGTGAAATAGAACCTGGCCTAACTTGAATAAGTTTCTTATGCTGAAGAAGACATTTTAATTCAAGTCAACACCCTCCCTGTAAGCAGCTAGGCGAGACAGTGAATACAACTCTGAGCCAGGAGACAGGAAGACTCTTCAAAGTTGAGTTCAAAGTTGGCCTCAGAAATGTCCTAGCTGCGTGACCCTGGGCAAATCACTTCACCCTGTTAGCCTCCATGTCCCCATCTGTAAAATGAGCTGGAGAAAGAAATGGCAAACCACACCAGTATCTCTGCCAAGAAAACTCTAAATGCAGTCACGGAGAGTTAGATACGACTGAAAAAAATGACAAAATAGTGTGGTAGGCCCTGTTTTAGGCACTGCAGACATGAAGACAAAAAAAAAAAAAATAGCTGCTTTTTCAGAAAGCTCTTGTCTCTTTCCAGGACATCCACAAGATGTGCACAGATCAATGGGTATAAGGATCACATAAAGTAACACAGGATCATTTCAGTTATGTGAGAGCACCAACAGTAGGGGGTGACCAGAGTCGCTCTTCTATAGGAGGAGTCACAGATGTTGTGTTTCTTTTTCTTTTACTTTCTGTTACATTTTAAGTTTCAAACCCTCTCTACCCCATCCTGGAAAAGGCCAATGTCTTTCTCTCTCTCTCTCTCTCTCTCTCTCTCTCTCTGTCTCTGTCTCTGTCTCTCTCTCCCTCCCTCCTTCCCTCCCCCCACTCCCTCCCTCTCTCTCTCTCTCTCTCCCTCCCTCCCTCCCCCCACTCCCTCCTTCTCTCTCTCTCTTTCTCTCTCTCTCTCTCTCTCTCTCTCTCTCTCTCTCTCTCTCTCTCTCACACACACACACACACACACACACACATGCACACAGAAATGGAAAACCAAACTGTGCATACTTCTAATGGTGAGTTCTTTCTCCGGAGGTGAACAGTGTCTTCCTTCATAGCTGATTGATTCCTTTGTAGCTGACTGGAGAATTTATAATACTCAGAATTAACTTGGTTGTTAACAGTTATTCTTCAAACAACGTTGCTGTTACTGTATCCAGTGCTCCCTTGGTTCTGCTCGTTTCACTCTTCATTAATTCGTGCAAGTCTATCCACGTTTTGCTAAGATCATGGAGCTCATCATTTCTTACAACACAGTAGTAATTCTGTCACAATCATATACCACAATTTGTTCAGCCATTCCCCAATTGATGGGCATCTTTGTAATTTCCAGTGTTTTGCCACCACAAAGAGCTGCTGGAAATATCTTAGAACATGTAGATTCTTTTCCTTTCCCTCTGATGACCTTGGGAAACAGACCTACTAGTGGTATTGCTAGGTCAAAGGGTATACTCAGTTTTATAACTCTTTGTGTATAATTGCAAATAGCTCAATTCTAAATCCAAAAAGGTTGGATCAGGTCATAGTTCCACCAACAATGTATTAACCACATCCCCTCCAATGTTTGCCATTTTCCTCTTCTATCATTTGAAACAATTTGATAATAATGTGTATTTCTAAATCAATAATGATGTAGAGCATTTTTCATATTACTACATATAGTTTTGATTTCTTCATCAAATAACTTCCTGTTCATATCCTTTTATCATTTGTCAGTTGGGGAACAACTAATATTCTTATAAATTTGACAAAGTTCTCTTTTTATTTGAGATATGAGTCTTTATCCAAGAAGTTGTCTATGAAACTTGTCCCCCCAACTTTTTGCTTTCCGTCTAATCTTGAATATGTTGGTCTTATATGTACAAACCTTTTTTAATTTAATGTAATAAAATTATCCCTTTTACATCTCCCAATGCTCTCTGTCTCTTCCTTGTTCATAAAATATTGTCCTATCCATAAGTTGAAGGGCTGCTAAATGGCACACAGGATGAGGTGCTGAGCCTGAATTTAGGAATACTTTTCTTCCAGAATTCAAGTCTCACCTCATACACTAAACCTGTGCATTATCCTTGGCAATTCACTTCACTCTGTTTGCCTCAGTTTCCTCATCTGTAAAATGAGCTGGAGAAGGAAATGGCAAATCCCTCCAATATCTTTGCCAAGAAAATCCCAAATGGGAACAAAGAGTCATAAATGACTTAAGAACAACAAATTCATAAGTCTGCTGGGTAATATGTTTCATGTTCTTCTAATTTACTAAGATATCTCCATTTATATCCAGGTCCTGAAACCATTTTGACCTTATCTTGGTAAATTGCATAAGATATTAGTCTATACTCAATTTTGGCCAGACTGTTTTCTAGTTCTCTCAACAATTTTTTAAATTAAATATTGAACTCTTATCCAAAAGCTTAAATATTTGCATTTGTCAAACACAAAGTTACTATAATCATCTGCTACCATGTATGCCTCCTCTGTTCTACTGATATATCTTTTTATTTCTTAGCCAGTACCAGATAGTTTTGATAATTGTTGCATTATAATATAGTTTAAGATTCGGTACAGCTAAATTTGCTTCCTTTATATTTTTTTCATTAATTCCTTTGACATATCTGACCTTTTATTCTTCCAAAAGGAACTGGTTATTATTTTTTCTAGCTCAATAAAATAAAGTTTTTTGGTAATTTAATTGGGAAGACATCAACTAGTAGATTAGTTTAGGTATAACTGTCATTTTTATTATATTGACTTTGCTCAATATAATAAATAATAAAGTTTTTTGGTAATTTAATTGGGAAGACATCAACTAGTAGATTAGTTTAGGTATAACTGTCATTTTTATTATATTGACTTTGCCCACCCTCAAACAATATTTCTCCAATTATTTAAATCTGACTATATTTGTATAAAAGGTTTTTATAATTATGTTCATATATTTTCATACTCCCAGGTATTTTATGTTTTTTTTTTAAATGGGGTATCTCTTACTACTGGTGAGATATTATTTATATGTATGTGTATATCTGCATATGTATATAGGTACATATACGTACATATATGTGCATATGTAAAATGATGACTTATGTGAGTTTATTTTATATCCCGTTACTTTGCTAAGAATTGTTGTTTCAACCAGCTTTTTAGTTGGAACTCTAGAATTTTCCAAGTATATCATCATATCATCTGTAAAGAGAGAGTTTCACTACTCCATTGTCCATTCTGATTCCTTCAATTTCTTTTTCTTCTCTTATTGTTATTTCTAGCATTTCAAATACAATATTGAATAATATTGGTGGTAACAGGCATCCTTATCTCCTGACCTTATTGGGAAGTTATTCCTATTACAAACAATCCTTGCTAATGGCTTTAGGTAGATGCTTCTTATCATTTTAAGAAAAAAACATTTATGCTTATGTTTTCAAGTATTTTTTTTTTAAATAGGAATGAGTATTTTATTTTGTAAAATGCTTTTTCTGCATCTGTTGATATAACCATGTGATTTTTGTTATTGATATAACCAATTATGTTAATAGTTTTCCTTATGTTGAATCATACCTGTGTTCTCGGTATAAATCCCATATGGTCACAATGTATAATCTTTGTGATATATTGTGGTAGTCCTCTAGCTTGTATTTTTATTTAAGATTTCTGCTTTTATATTCATTAGTGAAATTAAAACTTTCTTTCTCTGTTTTTGTTCTTCCTGGTTTAGGTATCGGCATCATATCTATTTCATAAAAGGAGTTTGGTAGGAATCCTTCTTTGCCCGTTATTACATAGAATTTACTCAATATTTCACTTGTAAATCCATCTGGTTCTGATGCCTTTTGTAAGGAAGCTTCATTTATGGCCTGTTCAATTTCTTTTTCTAAAACAGGTTTATTTAGATATTCTATTTCTTCTTCTGTTAATCTGGGCAGTTTATGTTTTTGTAAGTATTCTTTGATTTTACTTAAGTTGTTAAATTTATTGGGCAAAATATGTCCTTAAAAGTGCTTTGATTTCATTTTCATTAGTGATATAGTCACCTTTTTCAGTTTTGATACTAGAGATTTGGTTTTCTTCTTTTTAAAAAATCATATTATCAATGGTTCATCTATTTAATTGTTTTTTTTAATAAAACCAACTTCTATAAATTCAATTATTTTCTTACATTCAATTTTATTAATCTCATCTTTAATTTTTAGGACTTCCAATTTGGTGTTTAATAGGAAATTTAAAATTTGTCCTTTTTCTAGATTTTTAAAAAATTGGATACCCAATTTATTGATCTGTTCTTTATTTTAATCACGTAAGCATTTAAATGTAGAAACTTTCCTCTGATTAGTAGTGCTTCTGCTGCATCTCATAGATTTTGGCATGTTATCTCATTATTATTCTTTTTCATAAAATTATTATTTCTCTGATTTGTTCTTTTATCCATTCATTGTTTAAGATTAGGCTATTTCGTCTTCAATTAAACTTTAATCTCCTGCTTCCATGATCCCTTATTAAATATAATTTTTATTGTTTTGTGACCTGAAAAGGATGCATTTAAAATTTGTTTTGCTGCATTTAACTATAAAATTTGTATGTCCTAAACGTAGTCAATTTTTGTAGAGATACCATGTACCACTGAGAAAAAGATATATGCATTTCTATTCCCATTCAATTCTCTTTAGATATCTATCATATCTAGTTTTTCTAAGATTCTATTCAACTCCTTGACTTCTTATTTTTGGGGGCAAGGTAGCCTTATCTAATTCTGAGAGGAGAAGTTAAAGTCCCTCACTATTACAGTTTTGCCATCTATTTCTACCTGTAATTTATTTAGCTTTTCCTTTAAAAATCTGGATGCTCTAGCATTTGGTGCATATAGATTTAATATTGATATTAGTTCATTATGTATGATACTTTTATCATAAGAATTTCCCCATTTTATCTCTTTTAATTAAATTCATTAAATTCATTTTAACTTTAACTTTGACATCATGAATGCCTACTCCTGCCCCCACCTTTTTTTTTTTGCATTAGGTAAATCATAATAAATTCTACTCTAGCCTTTACTTTTACTCTATGTGTATCTCTCATTTTAAAATGTATTTGTTGTAAACTATATATTTTCAGATTCTGGTTTTAATCCATTCTGTTGTCTATTTCTGTTTTATGAGCGAGTTCATTCACATCAAAGTTATAATTACTAGTTGTGTATTTCCCTCCATCCTATTTTACCTCACCATTTATCCTTCTCTCCCTCCCTTTTTACCCTATCCTTCCTTAGATTCTAATTTACTTCTGACTACTGCTTTTCTTATCTGCACCCCTTGTAGGAGTTGCTTATTTATCCTCTCCCTTGGCCCTCCTATTTCTTAATCTGCACACCCTTCTAAGAGTTTCTCCCTCATCCTATCCCTTTTCCTTCTATATGTCTGTAAGTTAAGACTTTTATACCATTCTAGATATCTATATTACTCCCTTTTCATCTCAGTTCTGATGAAAACAAAGTTCTAGCACTACCAGCCAACTCCCTCCTGCCTTTCAGTGTAATAGTTCTTCCATTTACATCTTGTTTGTATGAGATGACTGTTTAATTTTACCTCTCCCTACCCAATTTTACCTTCTAGAATTATCCCATCATACTCAACTGAACCCCAAGCCTCCTATCCTTGCATGCTCTTTCAAACTATCCAAATAATTATAATATTAAGAATTACAGTTGTTTTCTTATATAACAAGTCAACAGTTTGACCTTACTAAATCCCTTATAATTGGTCTTTCATGTTTACATTCTTATGTTTCTCCTGATTCTTGTGGGTAAAATTTTCCATTCAATTCTGGTCTTTTCTTCATAAATACCTGAAAATTTTTTAATTCATTAAAGATCTATTTTTTTTTTCCCATTCAGAGTTACACTCATCTTTGTTGGGTAACTTATTCTTGGTTGCAAATCCAGCTCTTTTGCTCTATGGAATATCATCTTCCATGCCCTTTGGTATTTTAATATAGAAGCTGCTAAATCTTGTGTTATCCTGACTGTAGCTTCATAGTATTTAAATTTTTTCCCCCAGTTGCCTGTAGTATTTTCCCTCTGATTTGAGAGCTTTGAAACTTAGCTATATCACTCCTGTAAGTTTTAATCTTGGGGTATCTTTCAGGTGATGATTGGCAGATTTTTTCAATTTCTATTTTACTCTCTAATCCTAAAATTTCAGGGCAATTTTCCTAATAATTTCTTGAAGATTTTTTTTATCATAACATGTCTAGATTTTTTTTTATCATAACTTTCAGGTAGTCCAACAATTCTCATATTGATTATCGCTCCTCAATCAGTTTGCCAGGTCAATTGTTTTCTAATGAGATGTTTCACATTTTCACTTTTTACAAAATTCTTTTCATTTTATTTTATTATTTCTTGGTGTCTTATGAAGTCATTAATTTCCTTTGGACCAATTCTAATTTTAAGGAATTATTTTCTGCTGTAAGTTTTTTGATTTCTTTTTTTTTGCTTGCCACATTCTTTTCACAATTTTCTTGATTTTCCTGCATTACTCTTATTCCTTCCCCCCTCCCCCCAATTTTTCTTCAACCTCTCTTATTCGATTTTTAAATCCTTTTTAAAGCTCTTCTAAGAACTCTTTCTGGGCTTGTGACAATTTTACATTTTTCTTTGATGTAGAAGTAGCTGCTTTGACTTCACTGTCTTCTTCTGAATTTGAATCCAGATCTTCTCTATCGTCATAATAGCTGTCTCTGGTCGGGTACTTTTTCTTTTGCTTATTTTTTTTTCTTTTTTTTAAATAAATTTATTTAACTTTTAACATTCATTTTCACAAGATTTTGGGTTCCAAAATTTTCTCCCCATTAGTCCCCTCCCCCCTCCCCAATACACTGGACATGCTAATTACCCATATCACCAATCTGCC
>CM053769.1:469744675-469764803 GCA_028658325.1 Potorous gilbertii | reverse complement strand
CCAAGGTGCTAATAAAGGAGACACTGCTTTTTGGGGGCCCCAGCTCGTTGATGGAGCTAAAGTTATACAGAAATTAAAAACCGGAAGAAAGAGTAAAAGTAAGAAGAAGATAGGGCATGAAATGTTTTCATTTCAATTTCACTCTAAAGTAACATCTGATCAGTATGATACTAAAAAGAGCTAACATTCAGAGTGCTAGATATTGTGCTAAGTGCCTTACATATATCTCCTATGAACCTTACAACAAGCCTGGGAGGTAGGAGCAGTTACTATCCTGATTTTACAGTGGAGGAAACAGAGGCAGACAAGGTTGAGTGATCATCCACTAAGCCATTAGCTACCTCAATAGAAAATGGTTAACCAACAAACTGACTGCCATAACAAGAAGTGAAAAAGAGACTAGAAGGTGCCTTGGCCAATCCAAAACCTGATCTCTGTGCTGAGCACAGAGATTCAGTAGCCATGGTTTCAAATTCAGTAGCATTGGTTTAAATAGGAACTTGTTTGTGAAATCTTACAGGGAAAGATAGTATATCTGTTCCTCACATATGACGGCCCATCTCCCCTCTCCTGGCCTTTGCACTGGCTATTTTTCACACCTGGAATACCCTCCCTCCTCAGATCTACCACAGGTCAACTGCATATCCTAATTAAAGCCTTTCCTGATTAACCTAACTTCTAGGACCCATCTTCCCTCTCAAACTATTCTTCTATTTCCTCTAGAGCTTTCATTTCATTTTTTAGACTTTGATCCATTTCTCCTAGGTATTTCTATCTTCCTGTTAGAAAAATCTACTTTTCCCTTTGAGTATCTACTTGTGATTCCCCCCACCCCCCAAAAATTTGTTAATTTACTTGTTTTCAGTTTTCAACAATTACTTTCATAAGTTCCAAATTTTCTCCCCCTCAACAGCATGCAGTCTTATATGGGCTCCAAAATACATTCCTATTAAACACATTTTCACATTAGTCATGTTACAGAGAAGAATCAAAATGAATGAGAGAAATCACGAGAAAAACAAAACATAACAAAGGAGAAAATATTCTGCTTCATTCCTCATTCTGACTCCATAGTTCTTTCTCTGGATGTGGATGGCATTTTGCCTCAAGAGCCTTTTGGGAATGTTTTAGGTCCTTGCATTGCTGTGAAGGGCTAAGTCTATTAGAAAGAGTCCTCACCCACTGTGGCTGTTACTGTGTATAATGTTCTCCTGGTTCTGCTCACTTCACTCAGTATCAGTTCATATAAGTCTTTCCAAGTTTTTCTGAAGTGCTTCTCTATTCATCATTTGTAATACCACAATAGTATTCCATTCCATTCATATAATACAACTTGTTCAGCCATTCCCCAATTGATGGGCATCCCTTTGATTTCTAGTTCTTGGCCACCACAAAGAGAAATGCTATAAATATTTTTGTACATGTGGGTCCTTTTCTCTTTTTTATGATCTCTTTGGGATACAGCCCTAAAAGTGGTATTGCTAGGTCAAAGCATATGCATATTTTTATAGGCCTTTGCACGTAGTTCCAAATTGCTCTCCAGAATGGTTGGATCAATTCACAGCTCCATCGACAATGAATTAGTGTTCCAACTTTACCACATTCTCTCCAATATTTAATATTTTCCTGTGTTGTCATGTTAGCCAATTTGATAGGTGTGATGTAGTACCTCAGAATTGTTTTGATTTGCATTTCTCTAATCAATAGCGATTTAGAGCATTCTTTCGTATAGCTATAGATAGCTTTAATTTCTATTTGTGATTTTTAATCTTACTTTCTCCTTCTTTGAAGATCTCTAGAACTATAAGAAGTTTCAATTTGTTGTTGTCATTTTTAGTCATTTCTAACTCTTTGTGACCTCATTTGGGGTTTTCTTGGCAAAAATAATGGAGTGTTTTTACCAGTTCCTTCTCCAGCTCTTTTCACAGATGAGGAAACTGAAGCAAACAGGGTCCCATAGATAGTAGATATCTGAGGCTGGATTTGAACTCGGGTCTTCCCAACACCAGGCCTGGTGCTTTTTATATTGTAGCACCTAGTAGTTCCTTCTCCCAGATTTTTTTGATGCTATTCCTTATTTGATTTGCTCCTCTCTCCAGTTTTATTTACTGAATTGGGCTTTGTGCCAGGGCCAGGCCCTGTCTCCTGCTGTACTTTTGGGTGGCATGGTCACACCAGCTTGTTCTTACCATGGTCACCTGGGTTCTTACACTGAACTTAGCCTCCCAAGGTTATTTCCACCCCATATTCTACAACAGATCTTTGAGATTCAGTGTAGTGGATCCTTGGAGCTCTCTCTCAGTATCAGGGATCCCAAGAGCCCTTGGTCCTGGCATATTGTGATCACTGCCTTTGGCCATTTGCTGGGGTTTTCTGAGGGAAGTCCTCCTCCCTTGCTATGTCTGTACAGAAAAGCCTTGCAGAATTGTTTCAGATCTTGCCGGAAGGTAACCTTATATTGATGATGGCTTTTCATTTCTCCAGGACACGACACTTTTCCTGTTGCAGCCCTTAATCTCATTAATGTTTCTCTTGAACACATCATGCTACTGGCTCATATAAAGGTTACAGACCCTCCTCTCAAACCAATAATAACCAGAGATTTCCCCCTCTTCTCCACACAAATGCTTTCTAGATATACTTTCTCATCACTGCATTTGCGCAGGTGATTTTTTGGCTTTGTCATTGTCAATGTTACTTTAATTATAATTAATACAATCACTATTGATGATGATGAACTATGGTAAGAAAGCAGTGAGGAGCAATACTGGTCAAGAGTCTGAGTTTCTCCTCAGCCTAGAGAACTATAAGAGGTGATGGAAAATTTAGGAGGGGTCCAGGTGGGAGCTTCCACAATGAGGAAAGATGCAGAGATGATCAGGAAATCACCCTAAAAAGAAAGGCTAAAGGAGTAAAGTTCAGTTAACTTGGACATGTGGGGGCAATAAAAAATACACTAATAGCAGTCTCCAGAAATCTTAAAAACATGGTGGGCAATTGTGGAAAGTCTTCCAAGATAAGGATACAAAGATGTGTCTCTTGGACCCCAGGCTTGTGCAAAATAGCATTGGAACCATTCATTCCTCAGAGAATCCCCTGATTTGAAAGCTGGGGTTCTTGACCTGGGATCTAGGAACTTGTTGCTATTATTTTAAACGTGGATAACTAAATTTCAGCATAATGGGTTTCCTTTGAGGAAATGTACATTTTATTTTGTGCATTTAAAAACATGATTCTGAGAAGAGTCCAGAGTCTTCACCAGACAGAGGCCAACAGGTCAGTGACACAGAAATGGTGAATTGGCCCCAGACTGCAATCTGGGGCACATTGTTGTGTATTAACAATGCTAATAAAAATCCCACTTCAATATCAATTAGATACCATTTTATATGGCAATTACCATTTATGTAGCCTTTTACATTGTGTAAAATGCTTCATACAATGACTGCATTTGACCCTCATAAAGACCCCGAGAGTAAATACTAACGTCATCTCCATTTTGCAAATGAGAATATGGAGGACCAGCTTGGTTTGTTGACTTCCCATGGTCACACAGCAAATCAAGGTCAGAGGTAGAAATGAAACCTTAGTTTCTTCCGATTTCAGGTCAAGGACCGTTGCCATGGTACCATAGTGCATTAGCAAGCTCTAAGACTCTCCTCCTCTGGAACTTTCTAAGTAAGAGGTTGTGAGTGACTTTTCTGGATTCCTGCCCAGAGCTAGTTATATTAGGTATAGCCTGAACTCCCTCCTACTCCATGTTCCTCAAAAAATATGGCAAATAATAGAGAGAGAAGAAAAAGAAGAGAAGAATTTTCAGTAATCTAGAAGGTAAAGAGCTGTTTTTCTGTTAAAATGCCTCCAAAGAGAAGGTAGTCAGAATTTCAAATATAGACTTATTTGACAAAGAAAACACTGTTGACTGACTGAAAGCATTCTCTTCAGGTCCCTCTGTGATCTTCAGTAAATAGTTTTATTTTTCCTTTAAATTTCCACCCACATTTATAAACTATCTCTGTGCAACTTATTTCAGGAATAGTATGATAAAAGACCTAGCCAATCTTCCCAGAGCTTTAAAAGACTGGAGGGAACTCTCGCCAAATTTTTTTTAAAAATCATACCCAAATGTATGATTTTCCCTCCTAGGCCTGCAGATGGGGTCAAATGGAGTCACCGTCCTTGGACTCTAACATCCCACACCCAGATGTGCTTGCAGACAAGATAGACATGTTACTCAAGAACCCAGGTGAGAAAAGTAGCCAGGTGAGACCAAGTGTCCACAGAAGAGATCTCCCCTGGAGACAACATATTATTGGGGGATGAGGAATTGATTCTCAAGGTATCTGAAGCCAGGGAAGATTTCACTGATATGCCTATCTTCCTAACTAAATGATTTTTTATGAGCATATTCTATATACAGATTAGGAGCATCCAATATTTTCAGTTGCTTCTTACTGCCTACCTAGAAAATTTCAAACAATTGGTCAATCAATAAGAATTAAGACCTACCAGGGGTAAGCACTGTGTAGGATGCTGGGGATACAGAGACTAAAATGAAACCACCTCTACCCTCAAGGAATAAAGGAAGGAAGAAATGAATGAGAAAGCATTTATTAAATAAATGCAATGTGCCAAACCCTGTGCTAAGCACTGGGGAAACAAATAGAGAAAGTTCCTGTTCACAAGAAACTTACATTCTTCAAAAGAATGAAAGTGCTTCCATTAGAACTCAGATTCTATTAGAGACCCTCCATGACCTTTGGCTGTCCTATTTTTCTAGACATTGCATTCAATTCTCCACTGTAAACATATTTCAAGCAAAGTGACCTTTTCTCTGCTCCCTAGAACATACGTACCTTCTCACAAATACATGCCTTTGAAAGAAATTGGACCAACCATAATTTAATTCCCCAAGGGGGAAAAAACACTTCACAACTAGAAACACTTACAATTGAATTTTATTGAACATTCAAAGAAAAATTTGTTCCATAATCTTTAGGAAAAGAAGACACTATTCTAATCTTTCTATATTACAAATATATAATACTTATTTGTGTTCTATCTGTATTTGTATTTGCATCTATACATATCTGAACATATCTGATACCTAAACTATGGAGAGACAAAGCAGAGAAAGAAAACTATGGATCAATACCACTACGGAATATAGATACAAAAATTTTAAACAAATATCAGCAAACAGGCTACAACAACATGTTAGAAAGATTATACACTACAACCATGTTGGATTCTTGCCAGGAATGCATGGTTGGTTATTTAGTTTGTTTCTATGCCTAGGATATCCTCTTCCCCAAATTTTCCATTGACTACCCATCCTTATAATTTCCACTTAAAAGCCCCCCTCGTTCAAGACATCTTTTGTGTTCCCCTGGCCTAATTACTGACAATCTTCAATCTCAGCTTTTAAAAAAAATAACTTTCTAATGTTCTTACCCTGAAGTACTGTACGTTATAACTACCAGCTGGTACCTTACCTCCTTTTAGAATGTTAGATCTTTGAATTAAACAATTAGCAAGCATTTATTGAGCACCTGTCAAGGAAAGTGCTAGATGGTAGCATAAAAAGGCAAAAGAATGAAACGGTCCCTGCCCCCAAGGAGGTTAACATTCTATCAGGCAATAACAATCTACTATATTCCAGGCAAGGGTCTTAGCTAAATTCGGAATCTCTCCTAGTGCATAGTTCTCTGCGACCTGAAGGCACTTATTTGTTAATCAGTTCATTGTATTTTAGCTCCATCTTCCATTTTTCTTAGACAGAAAAACATCCTAGTCTGCCTTTAAGGATTACACCAGCCTTAATAGCAATGAGTCACAGAGTAAGAAGCAACAGAGACTAAAAATCTGTTGATCTGGGAGTCAGCTATCACGATGCTAATTGTTTAATAAATATATGAACTTCTATCTAAATCAACCTTCTCGCATGAAACAACACTAAAGCTACGCTATTTGTTTTTTATTGCATTAGTTTAAGCTATTTTCCCAAGAGTTTTGTATTCTGTCCCTTAATAATTAAATCTGATGCATCTTTTTATCAGTCCTTGTCTTTCCTGAAATCCACACGGATTTGAACACTGGGGACAGTCCCCTTTCTGGCTACTCTATGTTGTCATCATCATCATCATTATCTTTAACAATCAATCCATCAACAAACATGGAAGGGATTGCAGTGCCAGGATCAGTGCTAAACACTGGGGATGTAAGAAAGGGTGGAAATAGCCTCAAAGAGTTTGCTAATGTGGCCCATGGAGGGAGATAACATGTAAACAATTATGTACATACAAGATAAATACGGGGTAAATTGGAGGTAGTCTCTGGGGAAGGTGCTAGCAGGGAGAGGGATTGGGAAAGGTTTCCTACAAGATGGGGGGTCTGATCTGAGTTTTAAAGGGAGTGAGAGAAGGAAGAATACAGAGAACATTCTAGGCATGTGAGAAAGCCATTTGAAAAGCCCAGAGAAGGATGTACAATGAAGAAAGGAGGCCAGTATCATTGCATCAGAGCACCTATAGGGGCGTAAGGTAGGAAGGAAACAGGCTCTGAACAGCTTAAATGCCAAAGAGAGTTTACTGAAAGGAGATGGGGTGGGGCAAGAAGACACCTTAGGAAGGTCACGATGGTAGGGGGTTGTAAGAAAGACAAGAATAAGAATACATCTGAGCCAAGGAGACTGGTTAGATGGCTACAGGCTAGTTAAGAAATGAGGAGAACCTTCTGGAAAACTGTGGTTGCGGGAGAAGAGAGAAGGACATGAACAAAATTACTAAGAGATTGGCGGTCAAGGATGACATTAACGTTGGGAGCCTCAGTTACTGTGAGGATGGTGATACCTTCAATAGTAATGGGGAAGGTCTGAAGGAGGGAGCAATTGGGACAAAAGATGATATGTCCTGCTTTAGACACAGGTATCTTTGAGCTGCCCAGGGGACATCTACTTCTAGACAATTAGTAATCAATTGAAGTGAACTTCAGTAGAGAGGTCAAGACTAGATATAAAGACTTGGTAATAATCTGCAGAGAGATGATAATGAACCAATGGGAATGGAGATAGTAGAGAGAGAAAAGAGACAAAGGCTATGAACAGGACTTTGGGATGATGCCCACCATTCAAGGAGTGGTCAGCCACGAGGAAGGAGACCCAGAAGAGAGCCGGACCATAATAGCTGCCAATGACAAAGCTGCAGGAAAGTCCAGAAGGATGAGAGCTGGGAAAAGTTCGTCTTATTTGTCAATTAAGAGATCATGGACAACATTCAGTTTTCAGCGATGAAGTCAGAAGTTATCGAGAAGAAAAGTGACAACCCCAAGTATTGGGAGGAGGGCCAGGGGACAAGTGCTCTTGGGGATGTGGAGTCATAGGAAGATTATCTGAGGATGTGAGGGGAGGGGTTGGTTGTGGGAAGGAGCCAATGGAGAGGGACACAGATGGAGGACAAAAGAGGGAAGGGCAAGTGGAAGGGGCAGTTTGCTAGAAAAGGAGGGAGGGAAGGAGGAAGGGCCCCGGCATGTGCTAACACATCCCTCTACTGGTCTATGGCTTTCCTGGCCAGCCACAACTCATGCTGAATGTTGGTATGCCTGATGTTTGTCTTAAAGGACCAGGTCACACCTCTGTATCCAGCATTTAAGCCCAACCCTTGCTCCTAGATGACTGATGAGATGTCAGCACAGTTGCACCAGCCCTTGCCCTCCTCCACTCAATTGTTTCTCTTTGTAGCTTCAGAATTTTATCCTTGATAGATTCCTATCTCTACTGGGCTGAACTTCTGAAGAATAGAATGTAAGGTTTTGAGGGCAGGGATCATGTTTTTTGCCTTTCTGTGAATAGCTAGCACTTAGCATAGTGCCTAGAAAGAACATGGTAACTGACTGAAAAATGCTTGTTGACTGGCTGATTAACACAGTCTTTCTCTGAACACTCTGACATCTGTTCTCCCAAACCAATGGTCCAGTTAACACAACTGGCCAGCCATCCACACTCTCATACAGTCAAAATGAACATGTTCTCATCCTCTGGCTTGGGGTAGCAGCCAGCACCTCTGGGGTAGCTAATGCCCTGTGTGCTCAGGAATAAAACAGAGGCTGCAATCATGAAATGTCAACTTCCCTTTTGAAGTCTCCAAAGCAGAAATGGCCCTGATCTACTTCTCCTCATGCATGCAAAAATGTAAGTGGGTCTGCACAAAATCTAATTTTAAATGCTAACTTCAAGCTTTTTGTGTAATTTAAAAAAGTTCCAGACACCTGTGAACAACTACAAAGTATGATACTGCCATAGTTGGACCATTTACCTGACATTATAAGGCTGGAAAACATAGTGACATCATAATTAAGAATTATTCACATTGAAAATGCTTTTGAACAAAATTAAAACATATTTTGTCCCCATTTCGGTGGAATTCCTTATGCAATTAGAATGCACAACCAATAGTCTTGTGTTAACAACATGTGTGCTTTGGAAAACTTAAGAACACAGCAACCATGAATCCAGTTGGCACCAAAAATGTGGAGTACAGTTCCAAAGAAATCTCTGCTTTTCTTACCAGAGAAAATACTACTCAGGGCCATCTAAGGGTGATATTTTTATGCATACAATTTCACAGGCATATGAAATTCCCAGATAAGGAAGCTCCCTCCATGTCTGTCAGCATCTTCTCTCCAACCTGCAGCCCTAGAGAGCTGTATGGGCACTAGCACCTTGGCCAGGGTGACACTGCCAGGACCTGGTAGAGGAGAAACATGAAGCCAGGTCTCCCTATATTAATGGCAGATTTCTATACTCTACATCATGCCCACAGAGGCATCTCATAATCATGTATGTTCTAAATTTCAGACTCAAGAGAGAGTGGAGAATATTGAAGAGAAATCATCAAGGGATCTGAATCAGGACATGTGGGTTGGAATTCAAGGCACTTACCAGCTACTACTAATGCTTATGTCCAATCCCTTGCTCAAATCTAGTAATTCTACCTGTGTAACATCTCTTGCATGTGCCCCTTCCCTTCTCTCCTCTGCCCCCAAGCTAGTGTAGGCCTTCATTACCTCCCACCTGGATCACTGTAGCAGCTGCTGGGAGGGGGGGGGGGGTCCTGCCTGCCTGAAGACTCTCCTCACTCTAGGCCACCCTCCATTCAGTCACCAAAGTGACTCTCCTAAAGTGCAGGTCTAGCCATGTCACTCCCCACTCTGCCCCAACCAGTAGCTCCTTGTCACCTTGAGGGTCAAATAGAAAATCCTGCTCCCTCCCTTCCTTTCCAGTCTTTACACCCTGCTTTCCTCCACATACATGGGCTACCTTTCCATTCCTATCATGATACACACCATGTCCTGACTCTGAGTGTTTTCATTGACATCCCCTGCCCCACCCTGGCCTCCAACATACCACCTCTGGCTTTCCCTGGCTTCCCACACCACCCAGTTCCAAGAAGTCCTTCCCCGTCCCTCTTGATCTCAATGCTTTCCTCTGTGATTATGGTCAATGTATCCTGTCTGTAGATGTTTGCATGGTGCATCCCCATCAGACTGGCAGCTCCTTGAGGGCAGGGACTAACTAAAGCATAGTCACCAGCACATAGCAGGTTCTTAATAGAAGCTCATTGGCTTGCCTTGACCATGTGACCAGGACTAATTAGTGAATTTTTCTGAGACTTAGTTTCTTTCACAAGCTATTTTAAAGTTGTGAAGAAAGCAAAGGAAGGAGCTTCAAGTGTGACAGAAACATGAGCTAATATTTATGCAGGTTCTCACAAAATTCAAGAGTCAGAAGAGAATTTAGGGGTCCTCTAGGGCAACCTCCCATCTCAGGCAAGAATCCCACCCATGCTATGTCTCCCAGAGGTGCTCACTCTCCCCTGGCTGCCCACGGCCACCAATGGGGTACTAGGTCTATGATATTAAGGCAGCTCCCTTCACTTCCCTGCCTCTTGGATGGTTGTGTCCCAGGAACACAATGTTCAGGAGGTGGAAGAAACTTCTGTGGCCAAAGTGTTGGGGGAGAATCTCCTCCACAACCCCAACTCTACCAGTTCACCAGTATTCCCTTGATCCCTGTCAAAATATAAATATGTGTGAACTAACTACCCAAATAAAACTTTTTTTTTGGCCTCAGAAGCTTGTGAAGAAGAAGCTTTCACTTTGTTGTACTCCCATCTTGTTTGTTGGGTTTCTGCCTTGGCTGGGCAGTGAGTCTTATGAAGGTGGACTCTGGGGACAGTGGACTGAATTAATGACATGAGTCCCAGCCAGGAATGCAGACATGGTGAAAGAGCTAGGCCAAGTCAAGAGCCACGCATTTGGGTTGATGGCTAGGGATAATTAGCTCCAGATAGTGTGTCCAGGGCCCAGGGAGATGAATCACACAGCAGTTACTAGCAGGGTCAGGCCTGGCTCTCTCTCCATCAGCTGCTCCTCCCACTAATAATGGTGACGCTGATAATAGCAATAACTAATATTGATACAGCACCCACTGTGTGTAAGAATTGGATCCTCGAACAAACCTGGGAGGTAGATGCTATTATAACCTCTTTTATGGATGGGTCAACTGAGGCAGGCAGCGGTTAAGTGACTTTCCCAGGTTGGCATAACTAACAAGTATCTGGGGTAGGATTTGAACTTAGGTCTTCCTGACAACAAGCCTAGTGCTTGGAGCATGGTGGCGCCAACATCATGATCCTTTCCTGTCGCTACGTCAACCTTAGAATCCTAAGGAAAGACGGATTATTATTTTATTATTGGATTATTACTCAAAAAGATGTCTGACCTCTGCTCAACCAGCTCAGCTCCTGACTCTCCTAAGGCTTCCCATGCATCTTTGTCTCTGTGGCTGGCTCCTCTAATGTGTGAGCCCCTGGCCAGGACCAATCACTGTTTGATGGGGGACTTAAAGACTCCACACTCCTTTCTCTTCCAACCTACCCCGACTTTCTTATCACTGGCTTTACAATATCTGTCCTCCTGTCCCAGCTTCCCCCTGGGGCCCGCATTAGAATAAAAGCTTCTTAAGGATAAGGGCAGTGTGTTTGACCTACGTGTGTATTCCTGGCACTGGGATTAATCAACATTTACCTCTCTCTCTATCTTGGTCCAATCTGGTTAGTAGGCCTTCTCTTTCGTGCATTTCTGCTGCTTTTTCAAGGATTGTGATATTCAGAGAAAACAGTTTCTTATAATGTTGTGGGGTTTTATTTCTGCCAGCCTTACCCATTTTTCTTTTGATTATCATCTTCTCTCCATTTTCATCCTGGGGTTAAGGTCCTGGGGATGCCTCTGCCTTGTTTGCCATCTTGTCAAGACTCCTATAATCCACCCTTAGCCCTCCCTGTTTCTCTCTGCTCTGGGAAAAGATGGCAAGTATCACTGCCCACCCCCATCCCCCTCCCCTTCCTCATAGTTCACCAAAGAGCTGAGACCCCAACAGTGTTGCCTGTGATAGCCATGTCTTTGTCTGGCAAGAAAGTGAGATGTTTGACAAAGCCCTCTCTGAGCCTTTTTCACATCCCTGTTGAGACAACTGATTTACATTGATTTACATTGGAGCACTACCAGGTGCTGTCCAGACCAGATAAAAATGGATACTTGGAAAGAGTTAACAAGATAAATAAAAATTAAATGAAACAGATAATAGAAATAGGTGGTTTTCTAAGTCACACATAGTGCCCATTTATTTGTGAGTTTGCCAACACTGACATAGAGGCTACATGTAGTCTACCAGTCTGGGGCTGCTTCTCATTTCTTTTTCATGAACCACACTTCCCCATACACTTCATTTTTGCCTTCTCCTGTCTTTCCACTGAAGTCATTAATTCAACAAATGATTCTTTAAGCACCTACTGTGTGTCAGGCAAGGTCTGGGGATCTAACCCCTGCTCTGGAGCAGCTCCCAGTCTACTGGGGAGACCATATGCAATCTGCTATTTACAAAAAGAAAAGAGACAGGATAGCGTGGAGATAATGTAGAGGAAAGGCACACGAGGAGACTAGCAAAGTCTTCCTGATACATGAGACTACGTTGAATGGATCTGGACAATTTTGTCAAATTCTTTGTAGAATTTCTGCATCTCTTTATCCTCAGCCAATCAGTGATGGCATATAAGCTGAAAATCTTTCCATGGTGGTCTGCTTGGTCAATTAGTACTGGGATACTTGGTAACCAAATATGCGATTTTGATGACATAATAAACCATAAGCCCCATGAGGGAAAGGACCATGCCTCACAGTTTGTCTCTCTCCCAGTGGGTGCTCTCTGTCACTTCAGAAGTGCCTCGCCAATGGTTCCCGAGTCTCTGTTCCCCTAAATATTCAGGGTCCTGGACAAAAATGAAGGGAGTCAGTTGCCAAGTTCACACTCAAAGCTTTTACACCACGGTAGGGTTGACCAGTTTCCCTTCTGTTGGCAAATCCTCTGAGATCCCAATGTGAGTTCCACCATTAAATGAATGGAGAGATTATGGCCTGAACCACATAGGACTCAGTTTCTCACATTTAATTTCACTGATAATATCTATCCTCATAATATTCACCTGAGGCCCCCTCAAAGACCTCGAGCCCCTTAAGCAAAAGCTGATCTCCAGAACAGGGAACACGTTCCTTTAAATGAGTGAACTCAAGGCAATGGTGTTTAAGGGAGTTGACTAGAAACAGCTGTGCTCAGCAGTCAGAATCCAAATCCACATCTATTCTGAGACTTCACAAGATACAACAAACAGTGTAAGCTCATTAACCCTTCAGAAAGCTGTTTCAGCCTGAGCCACGATGGCTTGGTCGACCTTCATCTCCTTCAGAGGGCTGCCAGGGAAGAGAAGGGAGAGGGGCTGAAACAATAATACCATCACAACTTCTTCTTTCCCAAGAAAAAAATACTGTCTACTTAAATGATTCAATTTTACTTTAAAAAAGACAAAAAAAAACCCCTTTTTTCCTTTTTTTTTTTTTTTACTTCTGAGCATGGTCAGATGTAGTCTATTTTCAACATGATCCAACTCTAAGCTTTGCCACTTAAAACACATCCTGACTTTAGAAAGGTTGAGATCTCTTTCTAAGCTCTATGTTGTCCTCTCTTCTTTTCTAGGGCAAATAAAACTTCTCTAATTCCATTGAATAGCAAATATCCTTGACAAGAAATAGGATTAAATCTGGGCTTAGGCTCCTGAGGGATCAGAGGCCTTCTCCTCCCTTGGGAATCTTCCAGATAGGAATAATCAGTTTTTCCAGATGAACTGGGTACCATTCCACCCTAGAGTCAGAGGCTAGATGAGGACTTTCCAGAGTTCTGGTGCTAATCTCAAGGAAACCAAGAAGAACTAGTTAAAAAAAATAATTATTTCATTTTGTTCTTGCTTCCATAAACAATATCGTGAACTTCTCTTTAATGTGGTAATACATGCTGTGCCCGCCAGAAACAGGAAACCTTAAAGCATGGTTTTAAGCACAAACTGGTTTCTAGGGGTACAAAGACTGTCTACAGAGACAGAATGAACAGTTGATCCAATTATCTGGAAAATCCAGCAAAAACACCTTTATTCTTGAGAAAATATAACAAAGTCCAAAATGACTGTCTATACTGATTGTCTACACCAAAGATGGTGGAGACACAATTTCAGTGACTTATTCCTGCAAAAATGATAAAGCCCCTCAAGCAGGAAGCAGAAAAAAAGGAAAAATAAAAATGGAAACAGGCAGATTGTAATACATCTGAATGGAGGAATAATGGAGGCACCTCCATGTGACTTACTTGTCTGGAGCTTCCTCCATCTCCTTGGGTGCCCTGCTCTCCCAACCTCAGGATACTATTTCCAGCAAGGAGACAAACAATGTCCATGCACTATATCCAGACTAGGCACTCCAGAAACATCTGCGGAATCAAGCTAGGCAGTAGGCAGTAGGGACCCCTTAAATCAAAAGGTCACACTTCTTTCAAGACCATTCATTTCTAATCTTCACCGCACAAATCCATGAACAAATTGGAATATCCTCTGTGTAGAGGACTCTGAATCTGGGCATCCCTTTCACCAATGAGGAATGCAACCCCACCTAGGACTAAGCGGGTAAGCCCTGGGGTCTTGCCTGAGGTTCAGAGTCCCCGCTACCCAAGATCTCCCAGTCTGCAAGTGCCAGAGTCAGGTCTCACATGCAGACCTTCAAGACTCCAAGCCTCGCCTGCTTTCCAAGACACCAAACTCACACTTTGCTTTCAAATATACACCCATTTGTCATGAGTTTCAAACTTCCTTAATACTAACAAGGCTTTGAGAACATCCCATGTGGCAGACGATTTAGATTCACAAGCATTGCCTGTGCTCCCAAGCCACTGAGAGGAGACCTCTGGCCTGCAATCATTAATGGATAGAATCAGATCAGATCAGATACCTGTTCACACATACTGAAGCATCCCATTCTAGGGGAAACTATTCACTTTACTGATGAAGCATCAGAATGGAAGGGGCAGAATGTTAGCTCCTTGTTAGGAGGGACTTTATATCTATACATACACATATACCATGTCTGGAGCACTGAGGTCGACCCTTCTAGTGTGAATAGCTGAGTGTGTGCACACATATGTGCGTGTGTGTGTGCATGTATGTATGTATGTGTGAGAATGTGTTTGGAACTGAAAACTTTATATAGCCACATTTCAGATAGCTTCTTATGCAAACTGTACTGATTACTTTAGGGATTTGTATTAAGTAAGCTTTGTGAGGAAGGGAAGACAGTTTACTATTAATATTTAAACACATGTTTTAAATGAAAAATACCAATTTCTACCAAATCCCCACACCCATTGTAAGGCCATGTGATGGCGAAGATTTTGGCTACACTCTCCTATTTCATTGAATGTTTAGTCCAAACCTTGGGAGTGGGTTCAGGGTGGGGTTAAGAATAGAGAAACAAATGCTTGCAGAACCATTTACTCATAGGTTTTATCTGTTTCAGTAAAAAGGGGGAGCTAGTATTCGAATGATTTTATCTAACTACTAAGATGACTGTGTGTGCATCTAAGCAGTCCCTTTCAGCACTGGGCCATCCCTTCAGTTCATGTTGATTTTTGGCCAATTCTGGCTTTTCTCAGTGAAAACAGATCCATGGAGAGGGCCTCACATGAAGTTCTTAAACACAACAAAACTGCCTCCAACTCCCACACAGCCCCGAAGAAAAATGCTACATGTAGAAATGACCTGCCCTGGCCCACATCCTTTAGCTCACTGGTCTTTGTTTGGTAGCAGCAAACTGGGAAGTCCAGGGCCCCTTCTGGACTTTTCCAAGAACTTGCTCTGGGATCATGCTGAAACTCAGCACCTCAGGAAGCAGCCCTGGTCAGCAGTCTGGGTTAGAGTGACCCACAGTGCTCATCCCCCTGGGGCAAATGATGAATGAAGGGAGTGGGCAGGGAAGGGCTGTTTAGCTAAGGATTATAGAGCAAGGGCAGGGAACATTCTGGAGAAGCTAGTGGAGCTGAGATGCCAAGCAGCATTCTAGGGCCTGGGGGCAGAAAGACAAAAATGAGACCATTCGTCTCTCAGGGAGCTCATACTTTACTGGGTCAATTGAAGAAGGGCAGCATGGCCTTGTCTCCCTCAGACACTGACTTGCTGTGTGTCCCTGTGAGCCTCAGGAAATGGAGACAAGTAAAGCATCCACCTCCCAGGGCTGTGATGAGAAGGATCTGATGATTTAACATATAGGAAGTTCTTATCAGGCCTTAAAGTACTTGAACTCCAGAAGGGTTACTGGTTGAGGCCTCGAGACCTCAACCCAATTCAATAAGCATCTGTAGAGTCCCTCCTTGCAGGCTACTGAGCTTTGTGCTGGGGAGAGAGAAACCAAAAGGAAACAGCCTCTTCCCTGCAAGACCTTGTATCACTTGGGAAGGGCAATGACAGAAGGTCTGGTCACATATTTGCCAATAAGTAAATGAAAAAACTGCTAAATCTAAAGTCAGAAACAAGTCAGAAAGCAAACACACAGGAATTGCTTGGCATGGCTGGATGGGTGAGGAACAGGAGAGAAGATCCAGCTGAGCCTTGAAGGAGGGAAAGGATACCAAGAGAACATTCCAGGCATCCAACGAGGCTCTAGAGGATCCTGAGGATGCCCCAAGGCAGGAAATAGACTCACATGTCCAAGATCAGCAAGGACTTGGGTCTGACAAGAATGAGCTAGTGAACATAGTGATGGGGGAGCCCAAGTGATGGGTTTCAGAATGGTGCCATACAGATGAGTGTACTTTAGGGTACTTATCTCAATTCCCCTTCCCATGTATGAGTTGGGCCCTAGGGTTTACCCCTAAAGAGCAATAGGACTCTTTTCCCCAAGTCAGCACACCAGTCTCATTCATGCAATTAACACAAACTGGATTTTATACAAAGGATATTTACTGAGAAGATATCTCAAGACTAGACAGTAAAGTGGCCTCAAACCTAAAGTAGCATCTACTAAGTAAGCATATGCCCCCCAAATTCTCTTTTGAAGGCAGGGTCCCGACTTTTGGGTTGCAAGTGGCCTCTCACTAGGGGAAAGCTCTGAGATGGACTCTCATTCCTAGACCTTTTCAGATCTTGTCAGGTCACCACCTGCGCCATTCCATCCATCCACACAAGGATGGAGTCATGCGCTTATGATTTCTTATCAGCCAGGATGGAGGAAGCCCATGGCCCTGGCTCTGTCTCCTCAAAGTAGCTCTTGCCTCCTACCAGGAAAAAAGGAGGGCTAGATGTGCACACACCCTGGGGGTGCTGGAGATAGTATATACCAGCTTGTAAGTGGAAGCATTTACTCCTTGGAAATAAGCAGATGCTCTGTGTCAGGGCTTGATTTACTATTTTGTTGTTTGCCAGGGCCAAAAAAGTGATGGACAAAATGTTAATAATGCAGATGAAAATTTAAAATGTGTCACATGGACATTTTTTAGTGAATTGGTTGTTAAATTCTTCTCAGCACATCCCTGCAAAGGCATACATATGCACATAATATAATACACATTTAAACATATATGTACATAGAACACACATGCATGTGGAATCCATGTATACAGAGGTGAAATCTGAACTCACAAGAGTGGATGAAATCCCCAAGCAAAACAGAAGAAACCTAGGAAACACCCAAGGTGAGTGGAAACAAGCCAGACTGAGATCCAGCAAGGAGGCTGAGAAAGAATGGCTAGATGGGCTGAAATGGTCCGGAGATCCAGAGAGGAGAGAATATGCCCAGGAGAAGGTGGTCAAGAGGAACCACAAGCCCTGGAAAGTGGCTTGTGAAAGTCAGTGTTGTTGGAGGGATGAAGGGGAGGTCAGGCTGCAGAGGAGTGAGTGGCAGGGGACATACCATCAGAGGTTTCTTCAGAGTTTAGAGGAGGAGAGATACCAAGTGCAAGCAGTGTGGGGGGGGAGAGCTAGTAGGTCTTTTAAGTATGATGGGCTCTCTAACCTGTGCAGGCAGCAGAGGAGACAGGAAAAGGTTTACAATAAGAGAGAGGAGGTGGAGGTGGTTGGAATCAAGGGCATATGCCAGTCGGTTGGCTGGGCAAAGAGAGTCACCTCTCCATCAGAAACTGGAGAAAAGGAAGAGCCACTAGGGATGATGTCAGGGGAATACGAGAGGAGCCAGAGTGGAAAAGAGGGATCTTGTGGCAAAGCCTAAACCCCAAAGACCACAGCTATTCTGTGAGTGTTTTAAATGATTCATCTTCCCCAAATCACTGGCTGGGAAGAGATGAGCCATTTCCTGTCCATAGAAATCAGGTAAGAGACTGAAAACTATTACCAAGTGCATCTGAGGTGCTTTGTGGTATCTCCATAAAAGAAGCTAAGCTTTATAGTCTCTCCAGTGGTCAAGGGCAGAGCCTGGGGATAGATGTTTAAAAATATGGCAGAGGCCACAGGTTTCCATTGAAAGGCCTATGGATCAGGAGATCTCTGGGAGGTTTTCCATCTCACTTTTTAAGGAAAATGGCAGACCTATTACAACATGAACCAAACTGTGTAAGAAAATGTACTAGGCTTATGTGTTAAGGGCATTTTCCTTAAAATCTCTTGTTTCTCAAAGAGCAAGATGAAAGGTTGGCGTCCATGGCCATCCCCAACTACACAAAGGTAAGGTTGACAGTAATGACAGCCCACATACAATAATAACAATCTTCTAACAGTCACACCAACCTGTAAGACAGATGATATTATTACCCCATTTTACATTTGAGATGACTGAGGCAGACAGAGGCTATTGCTAGTGAGTGAGGTAGGATCTGAACTCAGATCTTCCTCATGCCAGGCCCAGCGCTCTATCCACCAAGCCACTCAGCTGCCTCAAATTATATAAGCAATTCCAGGCTACAATGCAGGGCAGAGGAGTTAGGTTTGGAGTGCTGCAGTTAAACCCAAGGCTTATCACTTATTACCTGTATAACCTTAGGCAAGTGCCTTTACCCCTCTAAGCCTCAGTTTCTTCATTTGTACCCAGCCCAGCCCTGAGCACAGAGCCTAAGCACATGGTAGCAAGTGCTTAGTAAATTCTGGTTGACTGATTGCCTGGGGCTGACTCCATGATCAATAAGGCTCCCTACACGGGCACCCCATGCCAAATCAATGATTCTGTGTTGAAAATAGGAGGTATGTTACACTCTGAGTGGGGCAGGGAATAAGTCCCAGTTAGAGAAACTTTTGAATGGGTTTCTCTCCTGAGTCATAAAAACCAGGGATCAAAAAAAAAAAAAAAACAAAACCAACCCAAAACAACTTTAAACTAAATTGAGAGCAGTCTAGAGAATTGTTCTTGTTCTGCTCACTTCACTTTGCATCAGTTCATATAATTCCTCCCAGGTTTTTCTGAAAGCATCCTACTTGTCATTTCTTATAGCTCCATAGTATTCCATCACAATCATATACCACAACTTGTCCAGCTATTCCCCAGTTGATGGTTGTTGCTGTTCAGTTCAGTTGTGTCTGACTCTTCATGATCCCATGGACCATAGAACACCAGGTCCTTCTATCCTCCACTATCTGTCCAAGTCAGTCCAAGTTCATGTTCATTGATTCCATGACACTATCCCTCTCACTCTCTGCCATCCCCTTCTCCTTTTGCTTTCGATCCTTTCTAACATCAGGGGCTTTTCCATTGAATCCCATCTTCTCATTATGTGGCCAAAGTATTTAAGATTCAGATTCAGCACCTGACCTTCCAGTGAATAGCCTGAATTAATTTTAAGTACTGACTGATTTGATCTCTTTGCTGTCCAAGGGACTCTCAAAAGTATTCTTAGCATCACAATCTGAAAGTGTCAATTCTGCAGGGCTCAACTTTCCTTGTAGTCCAATTCTCGCTGCCATACACTGCTACTGGAAAAACTACAGCTTTGATGATATGGACCTTTGTTGGTAAGGTGTTGCCTCTGCTTTACAATCTGCTATTCAGATTTGCCATAGTTTTCTTTCCAAAGAGCAAGTATCTTTTCTTTTCTTTTTTTTTTATCAGTGTACTAAATCTTTTTTTTATTTAATAGATTTATTTAACTTTTTACATTCATTTCCACGAAGTTTTGGGTTCCAAATTTTCTTCCCATTTGTCCCCTCCCCCCACCCCAATACACCGGGCATTCTAATTTCCCCTATCACCAATCTGCCCTCTCTTCCATTATCCCTCCCTTCCCTTATCCCATCTTCTCTTTTGTCCTGCAGATAACTTTCTATTCCCCATTACCTGTATTTCTTATTTCCCAGTAGCAAGAACAGTACACAACAGTTGTTCTTAAAACTTTGAGTTCCAACTTCTCCCCATTCCTCCATCCCCACCCATTCCCTTGGGAAAGCATGCAATTCAATACAGGCCATATCTGTGTAGTTTTGCAAATGACTTCCATAATAGTCGTGTTGTGTAAGACTAACTATATTTCCCTCCATCCTATCCTGCCCCCCATTGCTTCTATTCTCTCTTTTGATCCTGTCCCTCCCCAAGAGTGTTGATTTCAAATTGCTCCCTCCTCCCTCTGCCCTCCTTTCCATTATCCCCCCCCACCCTGCTTATCCCCTTCTCCCCCACTTTTCTGTATTGTAAGATAGGGCTCTGTTCCCTCAGGGGGTTTATGTGGAGACCTTCAACAATGGATCCGAGCTCCTGCCTGCTT
>CM053769.1:469707660-469744575 GCA_028658325.1 Potorous gilbertii | reverse complement strand
GCCTCCCGAGGGGGCCTGAGTTATGGAGACACCCCGCTCCCCTCTCTCACTGACCTGTGTGCACCTGTGGGTGGAGGGAACTTTGCAGCTGCTGGAGATTCTGTCCCTGAAGCCTGCTCGGATCTGCTCCTCTTGGTGCCACACGGCCAGGGCAAGGCTGGGCTCCGCTCCAGTCCCATGTGCGATCGACCTTTGGTGTCAGTTTCTCAGGTCTCTCTGGAACAGAAATCTCCTCCACTCCATTGTTCTGTGGCTTCCACTGCTCCAGAATTTGTTAGGAGTTCTTCTTTACAGATATTTTATAGGCTGTGGGTTCGGAGGTAGTGTATGTGTGTCTTTCTACTCCGCCATATTGGCTCCTCCCCCATCTTTTATTTTCATGGCTGGTCACTGTCTGCAGTGATCCTTGAGTCCAAGAATACAAAATTTGACACTGTTTCCATTTCTTCTCCCTCTATTTTCTGGGAAGTGATGAGACCAGTTGCCAAGATCTTACCTTTTTTGATGTTAAGCTTTAAGCCAGCTTTAACACTCTCCTCTTTCACCCTCATCAAGAGGCTTAATTCCTCTTCACTTTCTGCTATCAGAGTGGTATCATCTGCCTATTTGAGACTGTTGCATCCCCTCAATTTCCAATTCTTTGCCACCTGACTAAAAGAGCTGCTATAAATATTTTTGTACATATAGGTCCTTTTCCTTTATTTCTTTGGGATACAGACCTAGTAGTGGTATTGCTGGGTCAAAGGGTTTACACAATTTTATGGTTCTTTGGGCATAGTTCCAAATTGCTCTCCAGATTGGTTGGATCAGTTCACAACTCCATGAACAATGTATTAGTGTTCCAATTTTTCCTCATCCCCTCCAACATTTGTCATTTTCCTTTTCTGTCATGTTTGGTATGATGTGGTACCTCAGAGTTGTTTTAATTTGCATTTCTATAATCCACAGTGATTTAGAACATTTTTTCTACATGGCTATACAAGCTTTGATTTCTCCTGAAAACTGTCTATTCATTTCCTTTGACCATTTATCAACTGGGGAATGATTTGTATTCTTGACAATGTGACTCAGTGCTCTGAGTCTTTATGAAGGAAACTGCCTGTATATCCCACCCCCAACCAATCCTCTGCTTTCCTTCTAAACTTGGCTACCTTGGTTTGTTTATTCAAAACTTTTTTCAATTTACCACAGTCGATTATCCATTTTATATCTCATAATGTTCTCTATCCCTTGTTTGGTCATTAATTCTTCCCTTATCCACATATCTAATAGGTAAGCAATTCCACAATCCCCTAAGTTGTTTATGGTATCACTTTTTATGTCTAAATCACATATCCATTTTGACCTTATTTTGGTATATAGTGTGGGATGTTGTTCTTTACCTAGTTTCTGCCAAATGACTTTCTAGTTTTCCAGTAGTTTTTGTAAAATAGTGAGTTCTTGTTCCAAACGCTTGGATTTGGGGGTTTATCAAATACTAGATTACTATGTCCATTGACTACTGTGTATTGTGTACCTGGCCATGGAGCCAATTTAAAGAATTAGAGATGATTTTCAGAGTGAATTAAATAACATAAATGCCTAATTTCCTTCACTCTTTTGATGAGTTCATGGGGTCCAGGAAAACAAAGTCAAGAAATGGACATGCAGGACTGAGCAGAGAGGACAAGCTCTTCTGCCCTCTGTTTGTCATTCCCAACTGCTCTGCCCTGCACAGGCCCTAGAGATTTTCTGCCTGGCTCACCCCAGGTGGGTTCAGTCAGAATAGCTCATTCAGGAGTACACAGGATAATAACCACAATGGTTTACATGCTGTTCTAAGGTGTGCAAAGTTCTTTGTATGTAGAATCTCCTCTGAAATGGACTACGACTCCCATTTAACAGATGAGACAGAGGGGATGTGACATGGCCAGGGGTATCTCACAAATCTGAGGCTACATTTGAACACGAGTCTTCCCCCCTCAAGGCCCAGCACCTGGTGCCACCAGCTGTACAAAACTTTTGCTCCCAAGAAAATGAGATGCATCTGGTATGTTTCTGAAAATCACCTTTTCATTTCAGCTGTCTCTACTTCCCTCAGTGTCTTTTCAAGCTGTTTATCATCTGTTGGGAGCTAGGAGTCTCCCAAGTGGCCATCCAGGGATGGTATTCCTATTCCCCACTTCTCTCCTGAGCACTTTCAGCAGGGGAAGCCCCAAAACACAGATGATGATGAAGACATGTAGGACCAGAAGTTTGCTCTCCAAAGTACTCAGCCTCCATTCCCCATCTATAAAATGGGAATAATAGTACCATCTACCTCATAGTGTTGTGGTGAAAGTCAAATGAGATCACATTTTTAAAATGCTTTGCAAACTTTAAAGGACAACATTGATGCTAGCCATTATTATAACTGAAAAATACTCAATACAAATCATGCCTGATGATACTTAAAATGACTGTAGCAGCAAGCACCCTGGCATACACAGGAGAGCCTGTCGCACAGGTTCTTAGATCTGCTTTTCTAACAGGAAAACAACTTTTGAGGGGTCAGCAATCTTCTTTAATTACATTCACCAACAGAAAACACACTCAGAGAAGAAAATACCAACAGACAGGGCTTCCAACTGTCTGAGCACAAGCATCATACATCCCAGATTAACAGAAGATCCAACTGTCTATTACATACATATAGAATTACCAGACACTGAAGTACCAACGTCTGGGTTTTCAAAGCCAGGGCCTCCTTAGTGACTACCCAGAGTCTGCTCTGGTCATATCACATGAACTTTCTTCCAAAGAGTAAGCCCCAAAGCAAAACCTCATCTCAGAGTATACATACACTTTTCAGAGCAGGAGGGCTTGCCCTCTGACCCAGTGCCTCATTAAAAATTAACATAAGGTATGGGCCTTCCATAAAACAAATCTCCCCTAATCAAGTTTCCCTTAATGAATTCTGCCTGAGGCCTATTAAAGGTCAGGTCAGATCTTTAACTCTCAACATAATTACCATTACAATGACTTTAAATCACTGGTATAACTTTTTTTTTTAAAGAACAGAATGAGGCCCGGACCCTAACCAACACTTATCACTGAGCAGCCATGCAGCACCCAGCAATTGCCCATTTACCATCTCCAGGCCTCATTTTCCTCATTTGAAAAATTCACATAACTATCACAGCCATCTCACAGTGTTGTTGTGAGGATCAAATGAGATAATATATATAAAGTGCTTTGAAGATGTTAAATTCCTCTATTTTATTATAGTATGTTTATTCACAAAATACAAATAACAAATTGAGTCAAATGCAGAGGACTGGGACACATAAAAATATAAAGGGAAAGAATATTATGGCAAACAGCATGCTGACAATTCCCTCCATGAATGCCCCTTCAGTTAGCTAGAAGTGATAATTGACTACACAACATCCAAGTTTCCAGAAGTCAATGTCCACTCACATAATTCCTGTTTATAATGTTTGGAGATATGACAAGGGTTCAGGAATCTTTGCTTTCACCTCATTTAACCTATGAGACTTGGTTGTAGATGGATTACATGGGTATGGATATTCCTCCAACTAAGATTTGGGGTTCTAATTGATTCTCAAAACTGCCTTTTCAGTTAACTGCCTTCAGCTAACATAAAGACTGTTCCTATTCTAGGGAAAAGCCTGTCATTAGCATATGCTCAGCTGTATCCACTTTAATATAATAATGACAGCACCTATATAGTGTTTTATGTTTTGCAAAGCACTTTACAAATATCATCTCATTTTATCCTTACCCTGAGAGGTAGTTTCTGTTATTATATTGAGTTTACAGATGAGTAAACTAAGACTGAAAGTGATTAAGTGACTTTACCAGAGTAACACAGCTAATTAGTGTCACAGGTAGGATTTGAACTCAGGGTTTCCTAACTCCAGGATTAATGACTTAACCACCTAGTTGAATGGAATATCAATCCTGAGCCTTGCAGAAGTGAGCAAAGGGGAAGAAAAAGGCCAGAGCTGATCTATTCCCCTCTTGCCACTATCAGGGGCACAAGAAGCAGGTAGGAGGGCAGGGCACTGCAGACCACACCCATCCATGTACACTCATAGTGACTATCCAGTCCCCTTCTTTGCACCCAAAATGCAACCATTTCAGGCCATTTACTTTACCTGCACCTCTACAGTTTATTTTCATTATTCCTCCAAATGCACTTGCTTGATAAACATTTGACAAAGCTGAGCAAGGTAGGGTAGGGGGAAGCAGAACCTCATGATGGAGTGCACCTGAATTAACTGGCCATTACAGCGCAATTTCCTCACAATGACCACTCCCAAGGGCTGCCTTCTGACAGCTCCCAAACAGCTTCAGCCAAAACTGACAGGCTTGGTGTGGAGGCTGGCACTTGCCAAGCGCTAGCAGCTTTGCCTCCTCTGGCAAGGCAAGAGAGGGAAATAACCAGCATGGGTATCTGAGTCAGGCTCATCAACAAGGAGACAGATACAGGCTCAATTCCTGAAGAATTTGGTCTTTCAAGTTCCTCCTATATTTGGTATATATGTGAAAAGGGGAAAAAATGTTCTTATATCAGATGACTCACTTTTTAAAGAACTTTGAAAAAAATGGAAATTTTCTCCATTTCTGAAACTCCATTTGGGGGAAGGAGGAGGTCCCTGGGACAGGTTATGCCTGAGGGATTCACACTTTCTAGTTAAAGGTGAAATGGATGGAGTGAGTAATGCACAGGCAAGAGTCAATTAGGAATTTCGAGAGCATCATTTATTAGCCAGGCTGGTGGTTGCCTCATAGAGAGACCCAGAAGAGACAGCCCCAAACTGAGGTGGGTGTGTGCATTTTAAGCATTTCAGTGCTACTCGGTACAGCCTTGCAGTTTCCACAACAAACATAGTTCTGACAGAGCAGTGGGGCTTATTGTTAGGCAAGAGTCCTCAAACAGAAGGGGGTTGTCAGGGTACTGCTAGGCAAAGGACCCCAATAGAAAAGAGGTTCCAGGAAAGGGACCCGATCAGAGAATGGTTGTTACCCAACGAAAGTAGTTGTCAGGAAGGGGGGATGCCCAGAAGAGGGTAGTTGCCTGGCAAAGGAATCTAACATTAGGGGGGGCACAGGTTGTTGCCATGCAAGGAAACTCAACAGAAAATGGCTGTTAACAACTCAACAGATATTTCACAACCCAAGTCGGGGGGGAATAACATTTTTGACAGGGGACCAACAAAAGCCTGTTGCTAGGCAGGTTATCCAACCCTGCTCAGTAACCTAACAGATATATCTCAACCTAGGGATCCAGAGAGGAATAATGTCCATTTCAAAAGGCAAAGTCACTACCTGGAGAGTCTCTGGGAGAAGGGCTCCTTAACCTGAGTCTTCCATAGACACATACAGTTACACTGTTGGGGAGGGCTGAGCTCTCACCTGACAAGGTACCTCAGGCTTGGCGCTTTCATTCTGAAAGGGGCTCACTTGGCGGTCACTTCTGTCATTGCCTGGCTGGGTGAGGTCTCAGATGCTTCATCTGTAAAAGGGGCCAATAAGGGCCTCTCCAGAACCAGATGCATGACCCTGTGATTCTACCATCCACATAAAATTAGCCCTCTTTCTCTTCCTCCTCCAAATCCTAGCTCTTTGGAGCAGCAAGGGACTGGAGAGATCATTCATCCTCCTCACCTTGAAAATGAGAAAGGGGAGGTGAAAAGAGGGGCAGGAGCAGCATCCTGTGTTAGTACAGGAGAAACAATGATCACTGATGGGGCATTGTGCCTTTTTACTAGTGTTTCTTCAGTGTGACTGTCATTTCCCAACCCACTTGCCAACAGAGGCCTCCAATATCATAATACAATCACCCACAGCAGATACAGGTGGCAAACTGGCCCGGTCTGACAACATCTGAAAACATCTGCTTCTTCCGAAGGTCCTGCCCCATCACTGACCAGGGTTCTGGCACCCTCCAGAGTGGTTTTCCATGACAGCACTGTCGTCATAAGTCTCTCCCTAAGCACAGTGGGTGCTTAAAAAATGTTTACTGCCTGACTCATGGAGGCATTAGGGGATCCAATCTCAATGTATCTGAAAGAAGAGAGGAAACCAAAGGCTTGGGACAACCAAATCTTACAATTACCTGCCCAGGGGTGACTGAGATAATATCCATAGCTACCAATTCATCTGCAAATCTACCCATCTCTCTCAGTCTTGATAAGCACAGATAGCATCTTGGGTGACAGTCTAAGGTAGGAACAGGCAGGCTTTCACAGTCTGGAGTCTATATTCCATCATAACTGACTAAAAAGTGTGCAGAGAACATAATCCTGTGCCTGATGCTTGATTCAGGAGAGCAAAGTGCTGCCAAAGGTTCTGGCTAGTCCAACAAGATGGCCCTAGGACCATGCTAAACTTAGGCAAGTTTCCTTGGGAAACATCACAACCAAGTTTATTATAGGAGGAATGAAACAGGGGGATGCATGCTCACCCAGATATTCTCCACAGTCAGGGAAGATGTTCAGTACAGAGCCCAAGTGGAAGAGGGATTCCCTACAGACAGAAAATTCCTCAAGATGCTTCTGTTTGCTGATGGCATTGAGTTGATGACAGCACACTCTCCTCTATTTCATGTCTCAAAACTCTTCAGCATCATCTCCTATTATCTTTCTCTTGACCTTGGCTATAGATCCCCACGACCTCCAGGGTCAAATACAAAATCCTCTAGTGCTTAATGCCCTTCATAGCCCATCCCTTTTCCACTCTCTTTACATCTTAACATTGGCCTTTCCCCTGCCTCCATATTCTTTGATCCACTAACTCTGGTCTCTGCTATTCCTTACATGCCTGACTCTATCTCCTTCTTCTGTCTTTTTCACTGGTGTCCTCCATACCTGGAATGCCCTCCCTCCTAACTCCCTTCAAGTCCCAACTAAAATTCAGCCTCTATGGGAAGGCTGTCCCAATCCTTCTTAATTCTTGTGTCTTCCCTAAGTTGATTATTTCCCATTTATCCTGTCTACAGCTCATTTGTACAGTCATTTGTAAGATGTCACCCCTTGTAAGCTCCTTGGGGGATTGGCACAGTGCCTGGCACACAGTTAGTGTTCAATAAATGCTTACTGACAGAAAGTGGCCCTTCTCCTTATGTAGACCTCTTCACTTGTGTATCCTATCTCTTCTGGCAGCTTTCCCCCTCAATCTTCCTACTCCTTCGTCATTCCCTAAGGGCTCCTTCCTTGCTGCTCACAAACACTCCCAGTGGGGATCAATAGGCTTATTACTGATTACCAATAAGTAATCACCAATTCACAGGAGACACAATCTAATGGATATCATGAGAAAGATGAATGATCAGAAGACAGGGTGGGCTGGTCAGGCCATTAGAAAGCTCCTGAGTCCCAGGGACAAGGAATGGATGCTCTGCAATGTGTCCTCTTGGGGGGAATGCCCACATCAGTGAGATCACAGAGAACAACAAGCCTTTCTATAACAATGAAGCTTTGCGTGGCACTTTACAAACATGATCTCATCTGATCCTCACCCACCTATGAAGTAGGCACTATTCTCATCCTAGTTTTTCAGATGAGAAAAAGGGATCCAAAAAGCTGAAATGAGTGCCTGGAGGTCACATAGTTAGTATGTGTCTAAAGGGTGGATTCAAACCCAGACCTTTCGGACTTGCCGCCCATGTACTGCAGCGCCCCTCAGTGGTCTCCAATCCAGTTTAAAGGAATGAAGAACTACTAAGCAAATGGATGTAAAAATGATGAAGGACTTAACATTTCCATGGGGGGTGAGACACATTTGCTCCTTGATACACATGCTTCCAGTTTAACATGGGGATTCTCCTGTGTTTGCCAAGTGTGGCACCAAACATTCTGAAGCATGTCGTTTTCCAACAGCAATCTTTGTAAATGCAGAAGTCTTGGAATACCTAAGTGTTCATGGAAAGGGTGAGGTTTACACCCATTATGGCACTCGAATTGTGAACACTGTAATACAACAGATACATGGTGGATATTGGGGACAAGCTCCTGGAGAGCTCCAGCATGGTGCCTGGGATATAGCTGATGGTTAAAAAATGCTGAATGGCTGACTGATTAAAATAATGCTTGAAAAAAAATAATGCTTGAATGAAGGGAAAAAAAACAGACCAAAGGAACAGAGTACACACAAGGGAAAGTAGGGACAAACAGCTCCAGTAGACTTAGAAAAGAGTTTTTAAGTTGGGTCAGTATTTTATCGTACACATTTAGAAACGTTATTCTGATTAGGGTTCCCTAGGCTTTACTACACAGGCTGCCTAGGGGTCTGCAAAAGATTAAAAACCCAGGTACAGAGGGAAGGACTAACAGAGATGGGGAACTTGTGGCCCCGGGGCCACTAACCCTAACCCTAATTCTAACCCTCTAGATCCTCAAGTTGGACTGAATCTGTTGCAGTCAATCAAAAAGCCGCACTTGAGGACCTAGAGGGTCATATGTGGCCTCAGTGTTGTGGGTTCCCTATCTCTACAATAGAATGTAACAGCACCTGATGCTTTAAAATTAATTTATTTAGGTAATTTCAACTTAAACTCAATTAATTACATTGGTATTTAGTATTAAGTTTATAATAAATGATTTTGTGTAAGAAATAAATATACTGAAAATATATAGCATAATGCAGGAAAAGCTCAATTAACTGAAAGTCTCAAATAATTGACCCTTCTTCTTGGCTAGAGACAATGCTGTAAACATTTAACCATTTCAAGGATGTCTTGGAGGTTCTCACTCTTCAATCCTAAATCATCACATGATGCTCCATCTATTTTACTCACTAAGGTGAAAATGCAGACAAAGGTACGGAGGAAGGATTTTCCATAGCAAGGCTTGAAACACAGAGCTTCCGCTTGGTTCACCCTGATGTATGTAAGCAGCCAGTTCCATTAACCAGAATACCCAATTCCCCAAACTGCTGGTTGACTGAGATCTTGCTACAGATGGATGAGGCTGTAGAACGTTCACGGCCTTGTGAGCAGCAGGAGTTCTGAGCTCAGGGTACAAGCACTTATTGAGTGAGATGGGAGAGGCTGCCCTGTGGGTGTGGCCTCCTACGCAGTGACTTGACATCTTTTAAAGATGGCACTAGTGGCAATGATGTGCCAAGCGTCGCGCTAACCTCTTTATAATTATTACCTCTTCAATTCTCACAACAGCCCTCAGAGGTGGGGGCCTTTATTATCCCCATTTTACAGATGAGGAAACTGAGGCAGAGTGCATGAGGCAGGCTTCAAACTGAGCTCTTCCGGACTCCTAGTGCCTCACTCTCTCTCCTCCCTGCTACCTGGCCACCATATCTTTTTGCTTACTTCAGATGAAGAAAGTAGATGTCAGAGATGTCAGTAAGGCAGCATAAGCTTTACAAAGCTAATTTTGTAGGGAATCAAGCTCCTGATTGAGGATATGACTGAGTCACACCCAGAGAAGGTCCTTCAGGGGCTTCACTCTGACTTGGTGCACTTATACAGATAACGCGCTCATTTTATCTCTTCCTTTCTTTTGCCAAGCTGGAGCCCCATGCTGACTGTCCTTGTGGTGAGGATACAGTGTTCTTTGGGGCCCGGTGATCTGTACAACATATCAACACATGAAGATAAATGCTTGTCTTCCAGAAGAAAATCACTATCAAACACTGTAAGAAGAAGCTGACCTGACACCTTCTGACAGGGACCGGACACCTGGGATTGACTCTTCCCCTCCCACCTGCATGACCCTTGGCTCCTCCCTGAGCCTCACCTACAAAACCCAGAGGGTTGGACTGCATGACTCATGAAGTCCCTTCCTGCCTTCTGATCCAAGAAAAAAATGAAGGCCACAGATACATTATTTATATTGTACTTGGATGTGTGATTTTTCATCATATAAACTGAAGCCCTCTGGAAGAAAAAAATGAAAATACAATGGAAAGAAAGCATGACTCTTCCAATTAATTCCAGAAATGGAAAAGAAATGGTCATTAAAAGCTGCCTCTAACATGTACTATGCATGAGCTTCAATGTGTCAACAGTAATTATTTTGGACTATAAAATATAGCCATAAAGAGGTAATAGTATTGAATAAGGGCTCAAACTTTGATCATCCAGGAGAGGAAGCTGTCAGTCTGCTAATAAAATAAAAGTGATTCTGGGAGAAACTGACTCTCAAGTCCTCCTATACAACATGGGAAACGAAATCTTATCTTGGCTGATACACCCATGCAATAATTTAGACCCCAGAGCCAAGCTGGGGCCAGGGAGGGGGAAAAGGGGAATGAGCCTACAATTTCTAATTAGGGAAATGAGGTACTTCCATATGTCATTTCTTGACAGTCCAAAGCAAAAGGAGGAAGATTCAAGTTTCAGAAATATCACTGATGAGTACCCAGGAAGGAAAGTGACCTTGTTCATTCATCAGCCTCTAAAACAAACAAAATGAAATCTAAGTATGTACAGCAATGGAACCCTATGAGAGGCCCACTTTCATGCTGCAATCTTGCAGCATTTTCATGGGGCATTATGTGTAGAATCTGAAGCATCCCCCCAGAATACATTGAAGACATGACTTCAGGAACATTTTAGTGTGTATGACAAACAACCCAGCAACAACTCCAGGGAAATGATGGGTCTTTCTGGACTTGTGCTAGCACCATGATGAAATTAGCTAGATAGTTGTCCAGAGGCTGAGCACCCACTACCTTCATCAGAAATGATCTATCCAAAGGCAGTAACAAGGTTTTCACCTCACAATCCTGTAGATGTCCCAGCTCTGTCACCCTCCCATGCAATGGACAAGAAGAAGAAAGGGAAGGGAAGAGACCCACTGAGAGGCAGAGAAAGTTGGAATTTCATGGGGATGGGCAGTATAGATCACAGATGTGACACTGCTTAGTAAATGGTTTCCATGAGAGTTGTCATGGACCCCAGCACTGATCTCTGGGGAGAAGACTGGCTCCTAGATAGCCCATGGCCAGGCCAGCTCGTGGGCATTGATCTGCTCCTGGTAACACTGAGGGAGGCCTGTAGTTAGGCTCCTTAGGAAGTGCACCTGCCATCTTCAGGTTCTTTCCATTCTCAGACTTCCCCTTACTAGGTCCTGATTGCACCCCTGGGAATTCCTCATTTCCTTCAAAGCTCCATTCAAACCTCACCTCCTCCATGAAGCCTTCCATGCCTGATTCCTTTCTCTCTCCTCCCCACTTCTAGCTGTTGGTCGCTACCCAGTCTTTGCTTTGTATATAATTAGCATATACTCTCTGGTGGCCCTATGGTCTGTGCCAGCAGCATGAGAGTCCCCAGGGCTGAGGACATAGGAGGTGATTAATGAGTGCTGGTTAATCAGCTGACTGGAGCAGGGCAGGGATTACTGTGCTCAGTTTTATAGGCAGAAATTAAGGTGAAAGTGGAGAGACTTGAATACCTCTTCCCAGGTCACAGGTGGTTAGGCCTGCCAGGTTTCCTGTTTCCTAGTCTAAGGCTCACTCATAACACTGAGCAGCTTTTCTAAGTGAGGGAGCAAAATTGTGGGCCCTAGGGTTGGGGGGACTCAGTAAGTATCTGTTGAGTTGATCCATGTTAGGGGGAGCCAGCACACTCCTCCCCAAGTCTTCCTTTAGACAGGACTGAGAATGTTGCAGAGAGCTCTCCATTTTCCATCAGCTGCTCAGTGGATATCATGCTTGAGCTGGGCACTCTGTACTCCCTACCCTCTTCAGTTCCCTTCTGGTGCTGTCTTTCCCCATTAGACCACAGGCCCCTTGAGGGCAGGGACAGTCTTTCTCTTTCTTATGCACACAGTGCCTGGCATTAGTAGGCTCCTAATGTTTACTGAACCAAACTGAGTAGAGCATATTGGGCTCTTTGTAGCTCTGCTATCAAAGAGCACTTGCACCCAACACCTTCCCCAAATCTCCCTGTTTCATGAGGCCTCCCCATTCTGTGCAGGCTCACTCTTTACTCCCTAGGCTTTTCCTGCAGGCAGCCTTCTGACCTGGGAGTTTACTCCACTCCTAACCCTCTCACCATGGAAATTTCCTCCACCTCATCACCCCTTCCTCTGATTGGTCAGCTCCTCCCAGAGCCTCTTCATAAGGGAAGTGCTCAAGCCAACTAAGTCCTCCTTCCACTTTCTCCTCCATTGTAAGCTCCTTGAGGTCAGGGACTTTCCTTCCTTTGGCTACTAAGTACATTCCAGGCCTCAGCACAGTGCCTGAGGCTTGCTGATGTGATTAGACATGGCTGCACAGTCCCTTCTCCTCTGGGTGGGGGTGGATATGGGAGGGACCATGTCACACATTCCTCTGATCACTCGGGTCTCTTCCTGAATTTGCCCAGAGAGTTCCCCCAGTTGTTTTTAATTAGTGAATGTTCTAGCTTATGGGCAGATGCAATCTGTGTTCTAGCAAAACTCCTGGATATGTCAAAGTTCCTTACTAGGTTTTAAATGTCATGGCCTCTTCTGGCCATCTTTGGTGAAGCCTATGAACCCCTTCACACAACAACATTTTCAAATACATAAATAAAACTGGTAAAAATGAAACTGACTTTATTGAAATAAATATGGAATTTTCTCCCATCCAAGTGCAGGTACTCCTTGAATTCTATCCAAGGTTTCCCTTGAGATTCCATGGACCCCAGATTAATAACCTTTGCTCTAGGTGAACACACACACACACACACACACACACACACACACACACACACACACATACACACACACACACACTTTCCTTTGGAAAAAGGAAACAATTATATAGCATTCTCCCAATTGTCACAAGCATTGGGATGCTGCATCCTCAGAGGAATGGCTGCTAACTTGGATTCCAGGGATAACCCTTAGTGTAATTATTCTTCGAGACTACAGTTTATAAATCCCATACTGATAGCCTTTCAATGAACAATTTGCCTCTAGATACAATTGGCTCTTAGAAAAGATACTTATTCAAATGGCATAGTCAGTTACAAACCATTTTTCCCCCAGGCCTGGAGCACATTTACCCACAAAGAGAGTTTGAGGGGGGTGGCAAGAGTGGGCACAATTTTAATGCATGATGGTAGTAAGGCACATGTGTAGACAGGAGACATATGGCCAAGGCCACTCCTATATCTGGAGTGGCAGGGTCTTGATACCATTTTACTGGAGTTGATGCCAGATAAGCTGCTCTGCTGTGAGGGGGGGGCTGGATGCCCACAGTTTCAGCTTCAAAGGGGGCTAAGTTAGGTGGCTGTAATGGCACATGGCCTGTTCTGGAGGAGCATATCTGCTGCTGGGTGAGGCAGTCTGTCCCTGAGAAGCGCTGGGCCAGCCAGGATGATTGGATGCTGGGCTGATCTCTCAGAGAGAACAGCATCTGGGCTATGAGACTCTCTACTGACCACCTCTTACCTCAGGTTCAGCTGGGTGCTACCTACCTATTTTAGAAAGACTATTGAGACCTTTGAACCTTTAATAAAGATCAGAAAAAAAGTTGCTCCAGTTCTGTTCCCTCAGAGTCTCTGCTCTGAGATTGATTGCCTCCAAAGAAGGGGGTACAAGTACAGTCTCTTTCTAGCGTTTGCTCAGGGAGGGATCTCATCTAACTTAGGGTCATCACCCTAAGACACTTCCCAGACTTTTGTTGAGTCTTATGCAAATGAGCGACTGGGGACAAGGGTGCTGACAATAAGTCCCCAGTTAAGTTCACTGTCTGCTACTCTTTTCATAAAAAATTGAATTATACAAAGCCCTAGGATCCCTTCCAAGGCATCATAGACTTTATTTATACCTGAAAGTGGCTTGCTTTTTTATATTTTACTGTCTCTGTCTCTAAGGTCTTTACAACTTTCAGCTCCACTGAAGTCATCCATCCTTACTTCTACAGATATTATCAAGAGAACTGGCTTTTTTGAAATTCTAAAGTCCTGTATTTTTCAAAAGTTTGAAACGGGCAGGGAGAAAGTGAAGTTATGGTATCTGGTTGAATAACCTCGCACCAATTTAAGTACACTACACAATTCTCATGATCATCTAGACATTAAAAGGTGGGGGGTGGGCACAGAATGGACCAAAGGGTTTTTGTTTGTTTGTTTTTAGAGACTGCATAGCTCAAGAGAAAAATAGCCATTTGAGACTTGCTGTGTCTGAATTATTTGGTGACCATTTCACCATCACCTCTTCAAGAGCAGACACTTGGTCTGCTAGGAGGAACCTAGTTTGAGTCAGTTAATAAATGTTAAATAAATATGAAATCTGCTTCTTCCCTCAATAGTCACTTAACCAATACCTCGAATCAGAAATGAAAAACATAACTTGGTCTGCCCCTGCTTGCATAAGTATGTTAAACCATGATGGAGAAAGGTGAAAAAACTGAGTCTCAGATCAAGTTTCCAAAAGTCCACATGGAAATGTTGAGATGGTGATAAAAGCAATGAGACTGATGTTTAAAAAAGAAATGCAACACAATTTATAAATACTAACAAATGATAACTTTTGAATGACTCATAAAAGGATTTGGCAGAAGGTCAAGAATTTCAAGGGAAGTGAAGAAAAAAGAAATCAAAGGGGGCCTGTCAGAGTCAGATCCAAGTTAGTCTAAAGCAGCGAGTGTCAGCCTCTCTCATTGCTGTGAGACCTTCAGAAAGTTACTTGGTCTTTCTATTCTGAGTTACTCACTTACAACATCCATGGAAGCATTCTAAAAACATTTATTAAGCACCTATTACACATCAGGTACATTGTTCTTGGTGCTAGGGACGGAGCAAAAATGTCTCTGTCCTCAAGGAGCTTAGATTCTTCTGGGGAAAAGCAACATGAGAAAAGACCAGTTAATACTAAATAAATAAAATATAAAGCAATTCATAAGTGGGGAAGCACTAACAACCTGGGGCCTGATCCCTGAGCTGAGCCTTGCAGGTCAGGATTCCAAAAAGTGGAGGTGGGCAGAAGGTAAATTCCAGGTGATAAGGAAAGCACAAAGCACTTGTGAGTTACTGTCATCATTACTGATGAGCAACGCAAGACAACTCAAGTTGTAACCTCGTGGCCTGGACTCATTTGTGATCCCAAGACAGAATTTGCAAACATCACAATTCATTTTATTAATGATTTTGCATGGGTCTTGGTTCTTTCTAAAACTCAAGCTCACCTTCCTAGGATTAAAATTTGTTACCATTGAGGAGGTAAAATTTACCATGTATTATAGACTCTGAGAGGCAATATGGGATAGGGGAAAGAGTCCTGGATTTGCAGTCAGGGAACCTGGGTATGAATCCCTTTTATGATGCTTGCTGACTGTGTGAGCATAGACAAGTTGCGTAAGGCTGCTAGAGGGTGGTGTAGTGGATAAAGAGATGACCCTGGAACCAGGAAGACCTGAGTTAATATCTGGCCTTAGTCACACTATCTGGGTGACTCTGGCAAAGTCACTTAATTTCTGTACACCTCAGATTCCTCAACAGTAAAATGGCAATAATGAGAGTACCTACCTGCTGGGGTTGCTGTGAAGATAAAATGCGATCATATTTGCAAACCCCCAAATCAGTAGGTACTGTTATGTTTGCTTAGCCTCCACAGACCACATTTTCTCATCTGCAAAAGGAAGGGACTGGACCATATGACTGCTGAGGTCCCTCACTCTCTTGGAGAACTATGATCCACAAGCTTATGACTGAACATATGGACAAAATATTAAATGTTTGTTGACTTGACTGTTTAATTCTGGATTCATTGCCTGCACATGATGTCTCTCCAAAAAGGATAGACTAAGAGATGAATTCTACACTTTGTCCATCCTTTCAGTCGAGTTCCAGTAAAAGTCTGAGCCTGCCTTCTGAGGACCACACCAGCTACATATGGCAAAGTTCATCACTAGAGGACAGATTGCTCAGTAGGTACAGAAACCCGTGAAACCAATTTTAAAACCACACAAAATGGCTTCCAGTCCTCTAAGGCTCCTATTTGCCTCTGTAGCAATAATAGTAGGGCTATAGAAGAGAGGCGAAGAGAGTGCTAAGAATCACCTGGTTTGCAGATGGTTCATGATCTTAAACTTGGCCCTTGGTCCGTGATAGGGGACATCCTGGTTCAGTAAGGAGGGAGCAGCTCAACTACCAGAGGAAACAAATCCTTCTGAGCTTGATATTTTCAATGACAGTGAGATGAGACAAATGAAGGAAGGCCTGACTCAGTTAAAGGATGATTTAGACTGAGTGCCTCCTTTGACAGGCCAGTAAAGGAGTTGGGGGAGTTGGTTTGACTGACCACTCAAAACTAAGAACTATTTTACCGTGGGATAATTAGTCATGTCTTAGTGCACTACTCATGACAGGGATGTGCAAAAAGACCATCAGGAAATCAATCAATCAGTCAGTAAGAATTTATTAAGTGACTCCTATGTGCCAGGCACTGGGCACACAGATACAAAAAAAGAAACAGTCTCTATTCATAGTGAGCTTACATTCTAATGGTAGAGACAACAACTACATAAATATATATGGCATAAATGCAAATATATACAAAGCAGTTAAATGCAAGGTAGTTTGGGAAGAAGGACATGAGCAACTGTAGGGCTCAGGAAAGACAGATGCAGAAGATGGGGCCTGTGCTGCATCCTTAAGAAAAAGAGGATGTTGGTGAAACTGAGGTGATCAGGGAGGGCATTCTAGGCATTACAGTAAAAAAGCAGAGAGATGGGAGATGGAGTGTCTTGTGAGACTTGAAACAGACAGAAGGCCAATCTGGCTGGATCAAAGCATATGAAAAGACGGGCACTGTCCATTTACTCTGGAAAGGAAGGCTAAGGCCATGTTGGATTGTTTATGCAACACCTGTTCTAGCAAATGAAGTGGTAAGGCAATCTACTACAAAGTCAACAAGACTCTTCAGATTAAATTAACATCTATTTTTGTACTAGCTGTGACTTCAATGCAGAAGTAGAACAGGAAAACTAGGCAAGAAATAAATTGGAAAATGTGATTGGAAATAAGGAGAGAGGTCAATGACTTGTAGTCCACATAGAAGGCTAATGCTTATATAACAAGAACGTGCTCTTTGAGAAAAAAAACAAAAAAACCAGAAGGTGCTGCTTGGTGAACGCTGACAAATAACCCTCTCAAAAATGGAATTGATATTTTAAGAAACAGGAAAAGACTCTTCCCTGAATTAGTTGTCTGCATAAAGGAGGACTCTAAGGGTTGGAGCAGAGATCAACATGTGTACAAAGCCAGAAGAGGGAGGAAAAACAAGAAAAGGGAGATGATGTACAATTAAAACAATCAGTCAATAAACATTTATTAAGTGCTTACTATGTGCCAGGCACCATGCTAAGAACTGGGGATACAAAAAAGAGGTGAAAGACAGGTCCTACCCTCAGGGAGCTCACAGTCTAAAACAAATCCAATCTGTCCTAGTTAATTAAGTTACCAATAATGATGAATAAGAGATGCTCTAGTGGGGCACTCGCAGCTCTGAGGGAGGCCACATGTGGTCCCCTAGATCCTCAAGCGCTGCCCTTTGACTGAATCCAAACTAAACAGAGCAAATCCTCTTAATAACAGGATTTGTTCTGTAAAACTTGGACTCAGTTAAAAAGCCGCACCTAAGGACCTAGAAGGCCACATGTGGCCTTGAGGTCGCAAGTTCCTCTCTAGACCCCTGCTCTAGACATACCAAGCACTTAGTAAATGTGAAGAACAAATGAAATACTGATGAACAACTCAAGCAATTCCCCACCCAACCCCTCTTCCCCCCTTCCCGCCCCCCAGGTAAATGCCTGTTTGCCAATGGGCAGATAAGAATCTCCTAAAATGTTTATTAGTGTCCCATCTCTCTCCTGGTCAGTAACTAGAATGAGTGGGGAATTCTTTAAAACCAAAAATAACTGTCTGCTTGATTCTGGAAACTTTCTGAAATACTGTTCAATGTTTTATTAAATCAGGGGTTCCCAACCTTGGGTCTCTGGACTTAAAAAAAAAAATGTTGGTAACTATATTTCAATACAATTAACTTCCTAATTCTATATATTTTATTTTATACATTTAAAAACATTCTAAGAAAAATATTAATGATAATAGGTAATATTTATATAGTGATTTCAGGTTTGCAAAGCACCTGATATGATTTCATTTTATTCACACAACAACCCTGGGAGGAAGAAGATACTATCATTCTACTTTCCCATATGAGGAAACTGAGGCTAAGAAGGTGGGGTGACTTGCCTGGAAACTGGCAGTTACTAGGTATCTGATGAGGAATCTGAATCTAACTTGCCCTATCTTGGGGCTCAGAGCTCTATCCATGGTACTGGCCAGCTGCCTCTAAGCGGGTTAGGCTTCATCAGACTGCCAAAGGAGTACAAATTACCAAACGGGAACAACCCCTGCCCCAAACAGCTGTTACTCTGCAACGAATTTATTGGAAGGCAGAGTACTCTGCACCTCAGAGGCAATCTATTTATTGACTATTGATGCTTCCTTTCAAGACTGTTTTATCTTTTTATTTCTTTTTTCTCATACAGCATGGGACCAAGAACAGCTGGCCAGCTGGGCAGAAGAGATGGAGTACAGTGACAGGAAACCCAAGAGCCACCCCTGACAGCTTCCTCCTCAGAAGAGAAGGGGTTCAGAGAGTCTAACTCAGGCTATCAGACAGAATCCTGAGGAGCAGCTGTCTTAGCTCTTCCCCAAGAATCAAACACATGCAGGGAAAGTGCCATCTTGCTAATCAGAGTGTTTATAAACTGAAAAAACAAAACAAAAAAACCCCTATTTCTTTATCACTCACCCACATGATCATTTTATAATCACACTTTGCTGACACTTCCCTCCCATTTGAGCATGTACACATGCACATACACACAGATTCCTATTCCCTTTCCATAAAATCTCAAGCTTTATGATTTTATGCATTTAAAAGCATCATTCTCAGAATAAGACCACCAATAACAGCTAGTATTTATAAAGTAATTTCATTTTATCCTTACAAGCCTGTGATCCAAGGTCAAAGGGAAGGCAGTCATCACCTGATTCACCACTCTCAGATAAGAGATGAGGAACGAGAAGCCCAAGAGGTGGACTTGTTTACCTCTGTGAACAATTTCAGAGAGGATTTCTAAACCCTCACCTGATGTGTTGCTAAACCAAACAAATACAAGTGTCTGCAACAAGTCTGCTGCCATTGTTCTGCCTTCTTTGTCCAGATAAAGGACAGGCTTCACTTTTAGGCTGTTGGGCACGGCTGTCCAAGACTTGGATCCAGGTACAGCCAACCAGCTGTACAATCTACAGATCACACAAAACTCAAAGAAAGAAGTTCAAAAAAGACTCTGATGAGCCAGATGGTTGGGCTGAATGTAAAGAGGAAAATGCAAACCCTGATACTTCACAAGTAACAGAAGGGAGAAGCATAGCTAGGAAGAAGTCCATTTGAAAAAGATCAGAGGGTCTTAATGAACCACAAACTTAATATGATTCCACGGTAAAATACAACAGAAAAGAAATTGAATACAAGCAAGCTGCATCAAGATAATCCTGCCTAGGATTAGGGAAGGGATATCCTGATGTACTTTGCCCAGGTCAGACATAATTTAAAAATCAATCCACTTTTGGTGTCCATGTGATTCACCCAATTCTCCCCTATGGCTCCAAGAAGCTGTAGCATGCACAGTGGACACACCCTTGTAAACCATTTCAGCAGATGGCCTAAATATACTAGGCTGAGGTTAACTGAGGGGTCTCAAACGCTTTGGTGACTTAAGGGGATATCTCTACCAAGCATGTAAAGACTTCCCTTGGTGGAATGGGTAAATGAAAACTATTGTTCCAATGGCCATGAAAACGACTCAAGCAGTGGAGTTGAATGCTTAGAGTTTGATCTGACACTGAAGACACCAAAGTAATCCACTGCATCCCAGGCCACCATCAGTCATCTTGACTTTAGTCTTGTGACTGCACTTCAATGACTTTGGAAGAGACAGTGAAGCCAAGGGCTTCACAACTCCACCTCACTTAAATCTAATTTATGCACGAGTCAAAAGACATTTACTGAGAAATCACACAAAGCAAGCACTCAGAGGTCAGAAGAAGCAATACAAAGACACTCTCAAGATTTTTCTGAAAAACTCTAAGGGACTGTGAGGCATGGGAGATGCCAGCCCAGGGCTTCCCAGCATGGTGTGCCTGCATCCTCTAGGAGCAGAGCAGAAGAGCAGTAGATCAAAGGAAATGTGAGATGTGCAAACGCAGAGCCATCTCCACTCCAAATGTTCACATGGACTATTTGTGCCTGACTTGTGCTAGAATGTCCAGAGCTGCTATTGGTCTGACCAGCCACAGTCACTGTACCTTGACCCCAACATGATGACGTCATTTCAGTTCTCTGAGAACAAAGGACAACAACCATCCAACCACTCTGGCCTCTAGCCCTCTGTATGGCCTCCCATCATCTGAAATCTCAGTATCTTGTGGATCAGCTTTGACCTTTACCACCTTCAGCATCCTCTCCCCAGGACTGCAGAGCTGGAGACAGAGTCACAAACTCCTCCTCCTTCCACATAGGACTTAAAATTTTCCATGTAACTCTTCAGTTTCCATTAGCAGCATTGCTTGGTGTCAACTCCATGGATCCATGTAGCCCCCTCCAGGTTAGCCACCTTTTGTTTACCCCCACTGCTTTCAGCTTCCATTTATCCCATTACTGCAAGCTCCCTAAGGGCAGGAATGTCTATCTTTTCTCCTCATCATTCAGCAGTGATAATAAGACTTGCCCTTTGTGGCTCCAAAGGTCAAAATGAATAGCAATGAATGAAAGCTGTGGAAAGAGATGTCAGGAAAGAATTCCCAGTAAGTGGAGCTATCCCAAAGCTGAGTGGGCAGCCTTGAGAGGTCACAGGTCAAGCTGACACTAAATCACTGACGTGTACTCTTTAAGTCCAATCCTTCAACTAACTCTGAATTAATCTAATTATATTGATGAGTCCACAATTCTGCATCTTCTCCATGGAATACTATGAGATAGTTAACAATGTTTTACTACAATTTAGGAAACTATCTGCAGCATTCTCTGGGATTATCCTCCAGGCCTGGCTGTCTTTCAGACTCTCCCTACTTTGCCAATGTGCTCCTCTCTCCAACACAGGACTTTTCAGCTTCCATTTATTATCTGCTCCCATTAGAATGTAAGGTCCTTGAGGGCAAGAGCAGCCCTCATTTTTGTAGCCCCACTTAGCACATTGTCTGGTACATAGTAAACATTTAATAAATAGGCAGCTGGGGGTGGGCAGTGAATAGAAAGTTGGATCTGGAGGCTCTGGTCAAGAAGACCTGAATTCAAATCAAGCCTCAGACACTTACGAACTACACGATCCTAGACAAGTCATATCTCCTGTCTGCCTCAGCTTCCTCCTCTGCAAAATGGGGATAATAGCACAGACCTGCCAGAGTTGTGGGGAGGATCAGATGAGGTCACATTGCAAGGTACTCCACACCCCTTACAATGCCAGATTACAGTCTGCCTGATTCCCTGCAGAGCTGGCAGACGTGAAGGGAACGCGATAGACAATTACTTCATTCACATAGATGGAAGCGACAGCAACCAAAGGGCCACACGCAGGCTGGATTTAGCGACTGGCACTTCTGGTTCAGCAGGACCAATGCTGGGATGCCTCAGGACAGGCCGGTAGATAACAGATGGAGACATGGCCTGCTGCAGCACCTGTGTCCAGCAGCTTTCTTAGCTTTCTCTCTGATGTAGGATGGCTGGAGTCGGGGAAAAGGGCTCCTGGAAAAAGATGTGATAGGGGATGATGATCCCCAAAGCCCAATGCACATGGCTCATTATCATATTCTATGAACTGACTATGCCAGCCCCAACCTGAGGGAATGACTCATTAGCTGGTGGTGCTGCAAGCACCAATACTTTGTCCACCAAAATTAGGACCAGAAAACTGACTCTGAAATGTCTATAGTTTGTAGCACAAACAAATCCCAGCACTCTCACAGGGCTCCCTTAGAGTCAAGGGGTCTGCCTCATTCTTGGAGGCTGTGAGCCTCTGGAGCTGGCTTCACCAAGAATACGTAAAGCTGCCACTGTGGTCCCTTGAGGTGGTTTTAAACAGTTCATTATTGTTTTCTCTTCTCTCCCTCAAGACAGAGAAGAGGGTTTGGTTCAGCCCTGCCTGGGAGCCCTTTGCCAAAGCTTTCCCAAAGAATGTGTAGCATGTGTAGTGGATGAGATGATCAGCCTGTGGAATTTTATACACGAAACCTGACTGTGGTGGCTGGGGGTACCTCTGTGTCAAGACTTTTGCTTGCAAGGTAAACAAAAGCTCATAACTGTTCAGCAATCCAAGATCTTAAATCCAAAGCCACTGCTTTGTGTGAGTTGCCATGTAACTAACTCTACTGAACCACATGTAGTGGAATATTTAATTATTTTTCTCAGTCAGTCACAGGCTCAGAGACTCACCTGGAAGGGCAATGAGAGGCCATCTGGTCCAGTGAGGTCCAGGGAGGTTAGGGGACTTACCCAAGGTTTTCCAGATATTGTGTCAGAGTCAGGACCTCTAACTCACCAAGTACGTGCTCTTTCCTCTGTACTATGGTCCCTTTGATCAATACGGATTTATTAAGTACCTAGTCTGCACCAGGCATTGGAGATGGAGAGGGAGAGAAAAAAGAAACAGTCCCTGTCCTCAAGGGCCCTTCACTTTATAGCGGGAGAGAACATGAACACATAAAAATGTATGAACAATATAAAAGATTATAAAAATAAATACAAACATGTGGAGAGGGGCTGGCTGTCTATTCACACTGTGACAGACAGATGTTCTATTGGACAGGGCATCCACTCTCAGGCATGTTGAAATTCAGGCAATAGACATTTCTCATCCATTTTGTCTTTCCTGTGTGGATGGGCAGCACAAACTCCCTTGAGCCATTACAGATCTCTGACAGGAGGCTCTGAAATGTTTAAGGGCTGGATGTAATCGAGATGTCACTTGCAAACAAAAGCATCTGGAGGGCCTCACTACCCATGGAGAATCTCTCCTACCTAGACATTCTACCAGACCTCTTATTCACAATCATAAAAATTAAAACAATGAATACTAATCAATCAGCAAGCATTTATGAAGTGCTTCCTATGTGCCAGACACTGTATTAAATGCAGGACATACTACTGACAAAGGCAAAAACAATTCTTGCCCTCAAGTAACATATCTAACAGGAGGAGCAAGATGAACACATAAAGACAAATGCAGAGGAGACAGACATTACAGGGGAAGGAACTCAATTCTCACTAAAGTAATCCTAAAAAATCAAAATCAAAACCTTATCCTGGTCATAAGGTTCCTCCTTCTTACCTAATAATTTTTGTTGTGAAATAAGCAATCCCAGAACTTACCAACAAATACAAAGATACTTTGGAAATCTCTTCTCTGGAAGAGAAGTTCATCAGGAGGTACTGGATTTTTATTCAACAACAAACTGTTGTACACAGTGGGCTCCAGGAGAGGACATGAATACAAGTATGCAAAAGGCTGGGGAAATTGTGTATCTGGTCCAAGAGAGAGTTAGAGAAAGTGCTTTGGGAAATCAGAAGGGCACAAGGTCACTTCTGGCAGTTGGGATGGACTACCAGAGGTTTTGTGGAGGAGGCAACCTCTGGCCTGAGACCCTAATGTGGAGTTGGGAGTTTGAAAGACAGAAATAGGAATGGTATGGCCAGGGGAGAGCCAAGAGCAGGGCAAGTAATTCAGCCTGGCTGCCATACACAGTTTGAAAGGTGGGGCTGGATCCCAGAGAGCCTTGAATGTCAAGGTAAGCAGTTTGTACCTCTGCCAGTGAACATTTAAGCAAGGGAGGGAGAGAAGGGAAGCTGTCCATGAAGGCTGTGGGTGGAGAGGTTATTGCAACAGTGCAAGGAATGAGGATGTGAACTCTGGAGGGGGCCATGAGAATGAACAGAAAACATGGCTAGGCAAGTCATCAGGGAATTTCTGTCCAAATGCTTTTTGTTTTATCAAAATCTAGTGAGTCATTCAAGTCCAAAGCACTACTTGCTCATTTAAGAGAGCTCTTTTAAATGCACCCATTTCCCCAAGGCTGCTGGGTGAATAACCAAAATACACATAAACATTTAAATGAAATCCAAGAGCTTAACACAGCCTTAAAAAGAAAAAAACAACCCAAGGCAGATGACTTGAAATAGGGGCTATGGGGCCATCTCATGCTGTACATGGTGAAGATCTGACAGACCACAGGAGGCCATGCTGGGCTGATCTTGGGAAGGGGGAGGAAGAGGGGACTAGGGAGCTCTAAGGTCAGAAACAAGATTTCTTTGGAGAAAAAGCTCTCCCTCCGTTTTTCCAAGGTCAATCTAACAGCTGTGAAAGCAGAAAAGTGAGAGAACCCCTAAAGTTAACTGCATCCCTAAAACACGTCTTTATAGACTAAAGTCACTACCCTCAATGGTGTACCCAAAAGGTGCAAATGAAAGGTTGCAACTGATTTGCAAAAGGAGCTCAACTCCTGTTTCTGATCCGCCAAACTACGCCTCAGGGGAGCCAAGATCTCATCAGTGTGAGCTCTATAGTAGAAATCAGAAGCCCTCCATAGCCTCAATGACAGATCCATGGCTCATAGAGCTAGAATCTACTCTAACCCAACCATCTCACCTGACAGGTAGGGAGACTGAGGCCCTTCCCCAAGGTCACACAGGGGCTTCCTAAACCCAGGCCTTCCAACTGAGGAGGCAGTGTTCTCTGCAGTAGACTATGAGATGGAGCTCTGATCTTGTCAGTGGGAAGGTTCCCTCCAATAGTATAAATTCAGAATCTGTCCACACCTCTCATCCTGGGTAACTCCTGCCCAGATAATCCTGCAAATCCTCCAATGGGGAAGGGAGGGAGGAAAGGCAGGATGTGTGGGGGTCCTTGTGGACCATCAGTTAACTCCCACTCCACAGGAGCATCAGTCAGTTTTTCCATGATATATTTTTTATATAATTTTGTTTTGCAATTTGTTGCTGGAAATACGCTATAGTCTGTTTACACCGAACATATAGCTCTTGGCTGCCCTCTGAGTGATCCATAATTTTGTTTCCCTGGAGACTGGATATGTTACGATTTGAAGCCATCACTGAAGAATATGCTGTCAAAGAGGTTGTTTCAGGGAGCAGCTCAGCCTTAATGAGAGCCTGTGTTGTTGTCTGAGTGTGAAGGAGCCTTCCGGCTTCCTCCAGCTGGACTCCTAGCCCTGCTCACACTTCGTCTGCAGGGTCTGTCCAGGAGCTACGTCCTGATGTCATCTCTCTGGGCTGGCTGGGCACCGATGGTAGGAGAAGGGGACGGGGCCTGCTCTACAACAGGGAACTCCCAGACACAGAAACTCCCTCCACCTGTCAGTTTTCTGTGCACTTCCCAGTTGACTGAGGGAGGCCAAGAGTTTTGGAGAGTTTGGGGACTTGTCTGGAGGTATCAGAGGTTACCATGCTGTTACACCTGTCCAGGAAAACTGAAAACAAAGCAAACAAAAGACCTAGACTTAAAATCTGAATTTGGGTGGTATTTCCCCTCACACTATTTCAGTAACAGATCTGGGAAAATGCTAGCATTTTAAATGGTATCCATCATACTATCAGTAAGCACTTATTAAACCCCTCTGTGTGCCAGGACCTGGGCTAGGGGCTGGGAGGCCCATTTCCACTTCCAGGACCTTACACTCTAATATGAGAAATACGCATATCCAGGTGGAGCAGGCAGAGAGCAGACCAAGAGCATGAGTGTGAAGCCCCTTCCAGCTGCTCCAGGACAACGAGCTGAGGATATACCCTTCCTGGTGGCGCAGGGGCAAGGCTGGGCCTGAAGTCAGGAGGACCCAAGTTCCAATAGAGGCTCAGACTCTAGAAGCTGACTGGGTGAGGCTGGGCATGCAGCCTAATCCCTTTTGCCTGTTTCCTCATCTATAAAACAGTAACAACGGTACCCATCTCAAAGATTTGTTGTGAAGATGAAATGAAATAATATTTGAAAAGTACTAAGCAGTGGCTGGCAAGTAGTAGGCCCTATAATAACTAAATGCTATTACTTATTTGTTTATATATCTATTTTTCCAAATCTGACCTCTGCACTGCTCTACAGATACCAAAATAATCATACTATGGAAAGGGTCTGAACAGGTCATGCTCTCTATTCTGTACCCTCTGTAGCTCCTCATTACCCAAGGCTAAGGTATAAACTACTGATCCTTTCATTTGAGGACCCCCCTTCCCCCAATCTATTTTTTCAGCCTTATTTCTTCCAGCCAAGCTATTGCCTGACCTTGCCTGGCTCTCTTACCTTTTTCATTGGTGGAGGACATCCTCAGTAACATGCTCCCTCCTGCTGCAATCCTTGTCTTTCCTCAAAGGTCATCTGAGGTACAACCTATTCCAAAAAGCTCTTCCTGACCCTACAAACAAAGATTATGGACATGGACAGGGACTACACCCATGCTATCACTGAAGAGGGAACTTCCAAGAGAGGAAACTCCTTCCAACAGTGCAGGTGGCCAACATCTTCCTGAAATTTAGTCTCAGAGAGCTACCTAGCAGCCTACGATGGGGAAGGATTTGCCTAGGGTGGCAGAACCATATGCATAGAGGGAGGGACCTGAAGGCTTTTCCTGGTTCCCAGGCCAACCTGGCTGCTACACTGCTGCCTCAGCTGGATTTTCTGACAGTGATTTATCACAATAAGTCACTGATATCCACTATCACACTGTTGCTTTTTACCTTTCCACTTATGGTGCCTTCACGTTCTGAGCCCTTCAGAAGGCTATGGAAATGAAATGACTTTGTAAAGATTTACGACAACAGGTCACTGGCAGAATAATGTCAGGAAGTGGAGACTGAGCCTTTCACAGCTGGTCAGTGCGTCCTGACATGAAGAAGAACTTCACCAATGTGACAGGAGTGAAGACCAACTGGCTTCCGCAGAGAGAGCCGCGGAGAAGCAGGGTAGCAGCGTGGGCAGAAAGCAGGTCTGGCAGGCCTCAACACCTATATGCATGTCTTGCCTTGGATCGATACTGGAGGAATGCCTTAACCTCTCAGTGTAAGATGACAAACTCCTGAGCTATCTGCTCTCTCAGGAAGCATTTATTTAGTGTTTACTCTGTGCCAGGCACTGTGTCAAATGTGGGGAATACAAATGGAAGCAGAAAGAAGGACAGTGCCTGCCTGTCCCAGGGGAGCTCCTGTCCTAACGGGGTGGACAACATGTAAGTAACTGACTACCTACAAGCTAGAGAAGGTGATCTGGGCAGAGAAGAAAGGCCTCCTGAAGAAGGTAGGTTTAAAATGAATAAAATTCCTGAAACCAGGAATGAAGAGGCTGAAATAAGCAGGCAGGGCATTCTAGGAATAGGGCACAGCCAGTACAAAGGCCTGGAGAAAGGATATAACCCATTTGAGGTCCCATAAGTCAGCCAACACAGCAGGATGCTGGAGTGTGAAGAGTGGATTGAGGTATGAGATGGCTAGAAATGGAGGAAGGGACTAGGTATGGAAGGACTTTGAATGCCAAAGCAATGTCAAAGATCCTGGGGTCCCTGGGACATTCTGAGTCAGGCCCTGAATGGTTGGCAGGCTTTGAGATCCAGAGAGCCAGGGATGAGGAGCAAGAGCTGATATTGGTGCCCTACTGGAATCCACCATGAGGATCCTGTCATTACCTTCTGTCTTTACAATCCAAGGAAAGATGTGACTAAAACAGCAACAGCATAGCCAAGAGATGCCAATGGGACTGCCATGGTCACTGCCACTGGTGCCTGGGACCAGAGGCCCCTAGCAGCAGCTCTTCAAGATGTCTTTGTTCAAATACCATAAAGAGAAAGACAAGGAAGAGACTCTCCCAAATAGAGCATTGGCGGACAAAACAAGATGGAAAAGTTAAGAAACTCTGGATTCTCTCCCCCGAGTCCAGTCCTGTAGCCAGCTGGGGAATAAGGGGCTCTTCGTAGGCCACTGAACCTCAGTTTCCTCATCTGAAAAACATGGCTAAAAATACTTGCACTATCTCCCTCAAAGTATCTTGTAGAGGTTCAACCCAAGAGGGATTTAGAGTTACTTTGCTGCCTAAATGCTTTCTGCTCCCATTAGATGCCCCTCAAACATGGTGCCCCCAAGCCCAGGCTCCTGTGGGCATCACTGCCTGTTCCTGGAAGGCATGAGCCCCATCCTAGTCAGGCTCCAAGTCAAGGCCAGGGCCTCTTGCTTTGCCAACCACTCTTGCCCACAGGGTCTCTGCCCTTTCTAAACTCCAGCCAACGCAAAAATGACTAATACAACAAAGAGCTTCAGCACAATGGTAGAATCTAGCTTAAGACTTCAAAAACAGCCATATAGGAAACCAAAAAAGGGAAAGAAACAAAAAATACAACTGAAAATATTAACAAAACACATCAGGTACTTATGAGTTGAATTATTAAGGTATAAAGAAAATTTATATAAACACAACTACAAAATAATTTTCATGGCTATAAAGAAAGATCCCTGAGGAGAGTGAGTGTTTACGTCTAATACAACAATACAATTTTTATTATATCTATGTATCATCATTGTTAAAATCATACTATTTAGCAATATACCAATAAAACCACCAAAGGGATACTTAACTGAATTAGACAAAATAAAATAAAACTTAATAGGGAACAAAAGGTCAGGAATATCTAAGAAAATAACAAAAAAAAGAGGAATAGGGGATGTTAACAGCTAACATTTATACAGCCTCAAATATGTGCCAAGCACTGTGTTAAGACATTTACAACTATTACCTCATTTGATCCTCATAACAACTCTGTGAAGTGCGTGCTATTATCTCTATCTTACAGGTGAAGAAACTGATGCAGAGGTTAAGTGACTTGCCCATTTGTAAGGGTCTAAGGCTACATTTGAACTTGGGTCTTCCTGAATCCAGGTTTGGCACTCTATGTCTGAGCTACTCCTATTAAGTATTAGTATTACCAGACCTCAAAATATACTGTAAAGTAGTAACAATCAAAACTATCTTGTACTAGATAAAAAATAGAAGATTCTCTCTAGGGAATGGATTAGTCAAGCAAGGCTTAGAAGGAAATGGGACCAGCAGCTCCCTCTAGGATTGGCCAACTGGCACAATGCACTGAGAAATCTTCCTTGGAGCATTATTAGGTGGAAAAGGGAGCTTAGTGCCCCACCCTGTCTTATCAGCAAATTCCAATGGAGGAGGAAGATCAATATTAAAAAGTCATGCTGTTAAAAAGTTAGAGGAAAACAACTGAATCTCTCACAACTGTGTACAGGCAATGAAATCTGGCACAAAAGATTAAACTACTCTGTAATTTTTTAAAAAAATGTTTTGCACAAATAAACTAGATGCATCTACAATAAAAAGCTATGAACTAGGGAAACATTTTAGATAAATCATCTTTGATAAAAATCCACCATTCAAAATCTCCAGGGAAGTGATCTAAATCTATAAGATTGAGAGCCATTCCCCACTAGCTAAGTGATCAGAAAGATGAATAAACACCTCTTCTAAAAAGAAGAAATACAAGTCATTAACATCTAAAAGTGATCAAAACAACTAGAAATCTGAGATACAAATTACTGCAACTTAGAGGTCAGATCTTACACCCAAGAAATTGTCTGATGGTACAAGAATAAGAAAAAAATGCAAGTGGCAAGGAACACAGGAGAAGAAAGGTTACAAAGAGTGCTCATTACTGGTGGAGCAGAAAAAGTGTCTAACCATTTAAAAAAATAATTTGAAATTATACAAGAATATGTCCAAAATTGCTTCTCCCCTTTAATCTTTAGTAATCCCACCAGTGGGATAACTAAAGATGTAGTAATATTGTCTGACACATAGTGCTTTAATAAATACTTTGGTTGACTCATAAGAAATGACCTATCTGTATGAAAATATTAATAGAGGGATTATTCATAACAGCAAATAGTTGGAAACAATCTCCATGTCCAATGACTGGGTAATAGCTGAACAAAGTTCAGTGTATGAAATATACTGCAACATTACTGTCAAATGATGGATATGAATAACTGAAAGAAATGTGAGAAGCCAGGCAATGTGGTGCAGCAGAAAGAACACAGGAAATGGGGTCAGAGAACAAAAATACCAGCTCTTCAATTTGCTACCTATGAGACCTCAGACTAATTCAGGTGCTCCAGGACTCAGTTTCCTGACATGTCAAAGGAAAGGGCTGAACTGGAGGACTTACTCTACATTTATTATTGCATGAGGTGAGTAAAGTGATTAAGGGAGAGCCAAAAGAACCATATCTACAATTACTACCATGATAGAAACTGAGACTAATTTAAATGCCAGTGCAACCCAGGAAAAGTCGATGCTAAGTCATAAAGCACAGAGTCCTTCTTTTATTAAAAAAAAAAAAAACAACAAAAAACCTGCTGACGTGTAAAATGACATTTGTGATTGTGTGCATCTCTCTTTTTCTTTCTTCTCACTTTCATCAATGGCTGCTCCAACCTCTCCACTTGATGCCCTGCATTCTTCCTCATGGCTCCCCTCACAGCGGGTGACTTGTCATGCCCCATGCCTGCATCATTCTCTCCCACATCACAGTCAAATCCCCTCTCCTCTCCTCCTTGGTTCAAGTTTTCTCTTTATAAAAGCCAATCTTCATATTATGGGTGAGAAAACTGAGGCCCAGAGAGATCACATAGCTATGTAAAGTAGCAAATGCATCCTAAGCTGGTTTCACTGTCCTGTCCCCTTTCTTAAAAACTCAAGTTGTTTCTTTTGAGCAACACAGTCAGTCCTCATAGGGACACATCGCTTAGTTGCAGACCTGAAGCCCATTTCCACCCCAAATTCTTACTGATGTCATCAAGCACTCTGCTTAGAGACATACAGAAGATGGCCTTTATATGGCAGTGAGCATGGATATCTTAAGCGCTAAAGGCACAGAATACAGCATTTACCATAGGTGTTCACTGTATTGGGGTGAAGAAATAGGAATGTGAAATCCAGGGGTTAACAAACTGTATCATAAATGGATTTTCCTGTACTTTCTGAACATAAACATAACCTCTGTTTACTCTCGCTGGGCAAGAGATGACAAAGATCTTTTAAACAACAAACATCTTCCCCCTCCCCCACCAAAATGCCCTTCTTTAGGGAAAGTGTGAATCTGACAGAGTTTGGAGAAAGCCCAGCTCTGTTCAAAGGGCCCACTTTCACATTAACTATACATCATTTCATGTAAGAGGTAGAAGGGTGATGGGACAGAGAAGAGACCGGAGACACAGGGAGACAATGAGAAAGGCTTAACAAAATAGCAGCACCACCCTTTAAGACCCTGGGACCTAGTGATTAGTTCCAAGTAGAGTAAGATCCTTGAAAAACACCAGAACTGAATTATTGAACCTAGAGTTAGAAAGGATCTTAGATAACTGTAGGAAGTGTAGACTCAAAAATCCATATTCAAAAACTGATTGTCTGAAATAAAACAAAAAAACCCAAAGAATTCAGTTCAACATTTTCTTTATTGAATATCTACTAAATGCAAGTCATTATGTTATGTATAAAACAAAAATGGAACAGTTTCTGCCTTCCATGGGCTTGTACTTTATTGGACAATATCACACACTTACTGAAAAGGAAATCACTGAAGGTTTTTGAGCAGGGGTGTGACACAGCAAGACCTATGTCCCAGGAAAATGATTTGAGCCACTATGTGAAGGATGGATTGGAAAAGGGACTGTCTAGAAGCTGGGCAGCCAACTGAGGAATGTATTGCAAGAGTCCACATGTGAGCTAATAAGGGCTTCAGCTGGAGGATGAGGAGGGAAGGTAACTGACCCAACAAGGAAGGAGGAGGGAGAAAGTCCAACCCCAAGGTTATGAACCCAGGTGACCAAGAGGATAGTTCAACACTAGTCTCTTCAAGGCTGGTAATGTTCCTCTTCAGAATTTCTATGCCCAGACCCTTGCTCTGTGCCTGGCACTTCACAGATACTTGTTCATCAATGAATTAAGCTTAGCTTCCTCTTCAGAAGTCACCCTAAAACAAATTCTGTATGTAGACAAAGCCACCAGAGTCCAAAAATTGCAGGAAATGAACCTACAAAATTAGTCTGGCAAACAGAGCAAACCTACTAAATTCTTTGTATATGGTAGATATGAGTTACTGGATCTCAGAGATCAGGGTTTGCCATCAGAGATGGATTAGCAAGGGGAAAGTGATTGGAAAACTCTCCTTGGAAGAGGGGCTCTCAACTTACCATCCATGACCATAGTTTTTTAAAACTGTTTTGATAACTATCTCAACATGATTCATTTCCTTTGCAATCCTATATATTTTATTTTAGGCATTTAAAACCATCATTCTGAGAAGGGTTGTAAGGGCTTTATCATATTGTGCCACAGGGGTCCGGGACACAAAAATGGAATAAGTCCTCATATAGATGAACTTCTACTTGTTTGTGGCTCACCTGAACAAAGGAGAAGAGCTAGGTCAGGGCACAACACAAAAAGGCCACACCAGGCCATGGATGCTTGCCACCACAGTGTAGAAGACTTACAGACTGCATACTCCCTTTAAACTCTGTTTTGTAGGTCTAAATGAGCTCCCAAAACTATGTATTTTCCAGGGATCTGATCTGGTCTTTGGGGAAATGGAACCATCTAGTCCTAGACTTGAATAAAGTAATGTTTAGATTTCCACTACTGCCAACCCAGCTGTCATTTTTCAAGAACTACTAAAATGTACAGTTTTTCTTCTTTCATATTTAACCTAAAGAAGTCCAATTAGACATGAAAGGGGAGGGATGATCCAACCTCTCTGGTCTGGGCTTACTCTTGGGTAGTTGGCTCACATGGACATTATGTCTGTCCACATTTCTGACTTTGCCTCTCTCAGTATGACTGCTCCAAAAAGGATTTCCCAATGGTCTTAATCCTTTTTGCGCCTCTCAGATCCTTCACTGGTATTTTATATTTCTAGTCAATCGTTATTTAAAAATAATAATACTTTCTGACCTTTGCGGGGGTCAGCTTTCCTCCTCCCTCCTCCCTCAGATTCTTCTGTTTAGCTCAAAACTGATAAAGACGTCTCCCACGATTACAGAATGCTGGATTCACAAGATCTCAAAAATCATCCTGTCCATCTGAAATGGCATCTCGTCACAGCCTCTCCTGCCCCTTGCTGCTGGTGCTGCCCTCAGCTCACCCATATCAAACACCCAGGGCTCAGGTCCGAGCCAGCCCCTGGAAGAGGCCTCCCCATGTGCAGCGAGGGCTTTCCTGTTGCTGAGCACTCATTCAGTCTGCTTCTATCTTGTTTGAACCTAGCTCTTCTCACATTGTCTCTTCTGTTAGACCATGAGGTCCTCGATGGCAGAAACCACCTTGTTACCTTTCTCATCATTCCCCATATCTAGTACAGTGCCTGGCACCTAGTGGGCATTTAATAAATGCATGTTGGTGGACTGAGATACCAAAAGATCTCTAAGGCCCCTTGTCCTGTGAAAAGCGGCTAGGATTTGTGGGGACAAAGTCATCATCCCTTTTGGCCACTAGATGGCAGTGATGGTCCATGCCTCTTGACCTCCAGTCCAAAAGAGGACTGCTTTAATCTTAAGAAGGAGGCCTGTGGCAGACCATTTTTCATAGACCTATGAGGCCTGAGGGGTCTCTGAAAAAGGATACTCTAGCTCATACTTCACCTTTAGGTGGAGTAGTGGGGTCATTTAACGAGGAAACATGTCCCCCTCTAGGGCTGGGACCAAGAACAGGGGCCTGGCCCCTCAGGGTAGTCCAGCCAAGCCAGTCACTTCCAAGACTGCTGGCTCAGGGCCAACATATAAACCCTCCATCAGGACAAGATCTTAGGCCTAGAGAGAGACAGTATCTTGACCCAAATCAAATTCTAAAATTATGGCTGGAAATACCATATTTCAGTGAGAAGTTAGCCTAAAAAAGAAAGAATTTTCCCAGTGAGTTTCACAGATGCCTTGGAATCTAAGTCCATGGATTCCAAGTTAAGAGCTCCTAGTATACAGGAAGCCTTGCTTGCTACACAAGAACAGAGGTCAAGGCAGCTTTCCTAGCCTGTCTAACGTGGAGGCCTTGAGAAGCACAGAGTGACCCTTGGGAGTGGCGTCAGCCTGCTGGAAGCTTGGCTCCCCCAAACCCAAAGGCCAGGACATGAACATCAGCTCTGACCCTTCTCTTCTGGACACCTAGAGGTATAGGCGAGAGTGTATCTATACCTTGGTGCTATGTCTTTGAAGTTACACCCCTATGAAAAAGCTCAATGGCCCAGGGGCCTACTGACAGACCCCTAACTACAGGAGGGGAAAGGGAGGAACAAGAGAAACACCCTGAGGAGCAGACAAAGCAGCCATCTCTGGCACAGGAAGTGGGAGTCTGCCAAGTTTCACAGGCCAATACAAAGCACCTCCAGGGGGAGAATCCCAGTAGCCATGTGTGAGATCAGGGAGAGCCTCATAGGGGAGGAGGTTTTGAGGTGTGTTCTGAAGGAAGCTGGTGGTTGTAAGAAGCACAGTGAGGAGGGAAGGAAGCAAGTTGGATGGGAGGAGGGTGCTAGAAAGGCAAGAAGGGGAAGAGAAGTGAGGATGAAGGAGGGCGATGTCAACGTTACCAAGCAGAAGTGAGACAGCACCTGCCCTTGAGGTCTAGCTGGAGGGAACAACCTGTGCATAGGCAGATACAATACAACTTGAGAGGCCAATCTCCCGAACAGCTCGAGGGATTTAGAAAAGCTTCCTGCAGAGGGATGGGCCAGGAGAAAGCCCAGTGTTGGAGCAAAGGGAGTCCTGGCACTTTCTGCAGGAGAAGGAAGGGTTTGAAAACTGAGCTCCTGCCTAAGGGTAGACACTGGAGGCTTCTGAAAACAATGCCAGCCCTGTCCTTGCCCTTCCTTCCCCTTATCCAGACCAGCATCTGACCCATTTTATGGTTCCTCCGGGGGAAGCAAAAGAGGAAGGCCCTCCACAGCTTGACCTTTCATTGGTATTTTCCAGAGAGGAATGACCAGTAGCTTGCCAGGGCATGGGATCATCCCTATGAGACCCACAATGGAAGCCCCTGGCTGAGTTAGGCTGAAGTAGCAGAATCTGGAGAGCCCCATCCAGAGTCTGCCCCGAAGTCAGGAGAGGGAAAAGGGCTTTACTCACAAACAAAGGCACCCAAGGAATTCCAAATCCCTCTGAACAAGGGACCACTCCAGTTGCTCCACACTACACACAGCATGGATGCCTCAGCCTCTGTAAACAGCTGACGCTCATTATGAAGCCAAATTTTGTCTCAAGGCCTAGGAAAGAGGTCCTGTGCTCTGGGTCAGTCACAGGTCATTAGATGGACTACAGGGACTAGCAGGGGATGTGGAATCAGATGTCCCATTCAAAGGAGGGCTGACCACAATACTTCACTAGCCCTTGGGTAGATAGCCTGGCTAGGATCTAGTTCATCCCTCACACCCAAACAGGGGCTGCCTCCTTGCCCAGCCTGGCTAGAGAACCTAGACAGAGAAGGATGGTCCCAGCATTCCCCAAGGGTGATGAACTGGTCCAAAGAGTGCATGGCTGAGAGCTGCCTCTCATCATCCCAAAGTCTCTGCATACTAACAGGGGAGACAGGATTATGATGTGAATGGAGCACTGGCCCTGGAGTCAAAAGACTTGTCTCAGATCCTCACGAGGTCTGTGACCTTGGACATGTTCCTGGAGATAACCCTCAACTGATGGCTCCTAAGGTTGCTTACCATTTAAATCCATGATCGTACATCTTGTAATAGTTGAGATACATAACAAAATCCTTAGACGGTTACAATCTTAGCCAGCACCTCAGACACATGCTGCCCTGTTAAAGGCAGAAGTGGGGCCAACCAGTGCCCACTGTGCTTGGACTGTGGGGGTCCAGGCTAACTTGCACTCTGATCCCTGAAGCAAGGCCAAAGAATGCTAGGTTCCCTTGGGCTCCTGATGGGAAAATGTATGTAATGAAATGAAAGCCACTGCCTAGGGTGTCTCTACCTTGGAAACAGTTATTAAACACAGGCTGTCCCCAAGATACAGGGCTTATTAAAGTTCATTTGTTAGTCAGTTCTTGGCTCTTAGAATGCACTTTCCATTGAAATGTTATTATATGTGGTGGTTAGGTTTCTGAGCCAGGCCACAAAAGCCCATCTGGCCCATAATGTGGTTGAACTACTATATTATACTATTATTACAATGGACCTTAACCACCATTAAGAATAATGCCTCTAAAGGGAAAATGTATCTGGAGCTCTATCTCAGTGGCTAAGAGCCCATCCCCCTTCCTCCAGGAGACCCAGAAATGGGATCAGGGACCCCCTGCTCCCAATTCCTGCACCAAGCCCCAGCATCACGGGCCACATTCCTTAGACTCCAGAGGTAGCAGAAAGGGCAAAAGGCAGGAGGCTGAAGTGTTACCTTCCTTCTAGATCTGGATCTGGGGGAGGCGGGACTTGAGCCTCCATGGGATGCCTCGCTGGGGTAGTCACCTCAACAGGATTTTTGAATCAGAGATTGCCCAATCTGAGACTAAAAGAAAAATAAATCACATTTATGGTCCATGCCAACCCAATTAAATACAATATATGATCTATAAACACTGGATCATAACCTAAATATTCATTTACTAGACAGGTAGAAGATGCCTAAAGACAGAGAAAGAAATCATTCAGAATGGAGAATCCATATTTAAATATATGTGTACATAAAAATAATTTATAGAATTACAAAGACAATTTAAAATAATTTCATTATTGCAAATTAGTGATGTTCCAAAGTTTTTTTTATTTTTATTTATTTTTTTATATTTTTATTTTTTTATTTTATTTTTTTTTTAAATAAATTTATTTAACTTTTTACATTCATTTTCACAAGATTTTGGGTTCCAAAATTTTCTCCCCATTTG
>CM053769.1:469649618-469707160 GCA_028658325.1 Potorous gilbertii | reverse complement strand
CCCTCCCTTCCATCATCCGCCCCCCACCCTGCTTATCTCCTTCTCCCCCAATTTCCTGTATTGTAAGATAGGTTTTCATATCAAAATGATTGTGGATTTTATTCCTTCCTTTAGTCAAATGTGATGAGAGTAAACTTCATGTTTTTTTATGTTCCAAAGTTTTAATAATGTTTTCATATTCCTTTAATGTTCATATTGTATATACAATATATGATATTGTATATATAGTACATAACACTGTATATACTATATACTGCATATTGTATATAATAATGTATATAGTACATGTGTAAATGTTATGTGTTTATATATACACATATGTATGTGTGTATGTATATTCTACAGTGTTGTGTTGTGAGTGCATACAAATGTAAACATTAAAGGACTATCAAACATCACCAAAGCCTTTGGAACATCACTGCAATTACAAACAATTGAACAGTTAAAAACTGTCTGATTGCAAGTGTTCAGCAAGACACCACTTAAATAGAAGAGCCAGTGACCCTCCCAGGAGCCTGAGAGGTGGGCCCATTGGGCCTCTCCTTCATTTCTTTCCCTCTGATCAATCTAGATCTCTTCTGGATGAATCAGGACATTTCTGGGGCTGGTAGCACATGGTGTTTCTCTCACTATACCTGCTCAGGGAATGTCTCTTCTGTTCTCTGAATGAGATGTGATTCACTATGTAATAATACTGTTCAAAATGAGTATTCCTAGGACTACTTTTGGCAGTCAGTCGATAAACGTTTGTTAAGCGCCTACTCTGCATCAGGTCCTGTGCTAAGCACTGGGAATAAAGAAAGAAGTACAAAACAGTCCTGGCCTTCAAGAAACTCACGTTCTAATAGGGGAGGCAATGTGCAAACAAACAGACACAAGATACCTGTGTGGTTATTTTGTTGTTTCAGTCACATCTGACACTTCATGACCCAATTTGGGATTTTCTTGACAGAAAGATATTGGAGAGGTTTGGCATTTCCTTCTCCAGGTCATTTTATAGAGGGGGAACCTAAGGCAAATAGGATGAAGTGATTTGCCCAGGGTCACATAGTTAGTAAATGAGTGTCTCAGGCTGGTTCTGAACTCAAGTCTTTCTGACTCCAGATACAGTGCTCTGTGTGCCATGGCACCACCTTTCTGCCCACCTGGCTCATACTGAGTGCTTAATAACTGCTGAGTAAGTGACTACACAGTACTAGGTGATTTACCAAACAACACCACTTCGGTACCATCTCTCATTTCATGACCTTCAAATATCTGGCTCTCTAAAGCTTCTGTAGTCTGCAGACAGATGTTGGTGGGTCAGCAAACCACTGACTGGGCACATCCTAGAACCATAAGAAGCAGTGAACATACCACGGATGGCCCAACTACCATCCTCACCCTCCAGGAGCTCACTCTCCAATGGAGGAGACAGTGCACAAACAACAACACGGAGCTTTGGTCATTTAAAAAAAACCGACAAAGGACACATGTGGCACTGTCTAGAGTCTGGGGTAAGGCAAGGGTGCTGTCCTCGAGGGCTGAGATGGGGAACAGTGAACACAGTGACCCAACCCCAAGAACTCAGAAGGGACTAGGGCTGGCCTCAAGCTGCCAGCCTTGACAAAGTATTTCAGCCATATCTGGAAATGGGCTGGGCCTAGGCTGAAGGAGCAGGTGAACACAGCCGCCAGGGCAGGGAGGCCTTCCTCACGGGAGATGCAATTATAGCAGCAGATGTGATTGGCACTGGGCCTGGTCCACAGCAGGAGTTCAAGAAACCTCTGGCAACCAAATGACAACTGAGACACCCAAAGGGAAGATACAGGGGTGGGGGCTATGTGGTGGGACCACTGGTGATTCAGGAGAGCCCAAAGGAAGGGGCCATCTGACAGTGAGCAAGCAGCCTGGGCAAGTGTGCTGAGAACTGCCAGGGTACAAGGCAGGGACAGCTTCTGAGCCTGCCTTGATACTCCATGGACATCACAGGGTCTTTCCTGATAGGGTCCCCCTTCCTGGTGACACACACAAACACACACACACACACACACACACTCAAACACATATTCACACATATATGAGGCACACACTTTTTGGCAAAGAGATGGGGGACAAGAGGTGGGCACAACAGGACTGGTTGTTTGAGAGGATCAAATGAGACAAGGTCTGAAAAGAGTTTGTGACTCTTCCTACCGTTCTCTAAACGTGACTGTGCTGTTAGGAAAGGTGCAGGAAGCAGATGCCCAGCAGGGGAGGCTTTGAAGATATCAGCATAAATGTCTGCTCAATATCCACCGCTCATCCCTGAGGTGGCCCCTGTGACCACTACTTCTGGGGAAAGGCTTACATTTATGTTATAAAAAGTTTAGTTCACCATGACCCTAGAGTTACTCAACTGTGTGCGCATCACCGAGACCAATACTCCAAAGAGATCAAAGAAACAGCAAAAGACCCTTCATACAGAACTTTTTGGAGCAGCTTTGGGGGGCCCAATCCTGGAAAGCAAGAGTCAACTTGCTAACCAAAGGATGGTCTAAGACAGTAACAGAACATGGCGGAACCACAATAAATGAAGACATGGCCAGTTTCAGCGCAAGCTGGGTAAACCTCTAAGACAAAAATGCAGAGTCCAGGGAGAAGAACTAGGAAAACAATTTATACACCATCTACCCTGCAGAAGAGCCCCACACACCAGACAACAGGCCCCTAGGCCTCAAGACGGGACCTACCACTCACTGCCACTCACACAACCAGGGAAGAATCTAATATGCTGAGAGACACACATGTTCATGCACAGCCAATGTGGGAATTGCTTTTGCTGGATGAGGTGTGTTTATCATGTAACTTTTGTTGAAACTGGGTTGGCTATTTTTTACATGGTTGAGCGGATGGAGATAGTGGTAGGACAGATTGCAAATGTGAAAAAACATAGATTCATTTCAAGTTACTGTGCAAGAACAGAGGGAGTCAATAATCTGATATGCTTGGCATGAGTGGCCTCTGCCAGCCCATAGTGGCTCCACCACAGCCAAGTCAGATGCTCTAGGCATGGAGAATTCCCATCATCTTTGAGGCAAGAACATGGCCAATCAATCGTGAATGTGGATTTATGACACAGAAGGGGACCAAGGAAAGGACCCTACACTGTTTTTGGTTGTGCTGGGTTTGGTTCCAGAAACAAAATGAGATACCACAATGGATCAGGGATGTTTGAGGTGCACAAGCAAGTCTGGTGCTGAGACCAGAAGGCGGATCTCCCCTTAGCTCTACTGGAAGAAGTCAAAGAGCCAAAGGAAATTTTGGAGAAGAGACTTACAGTTCTGCATGTCACCCTGGAGTTGAAGGATCTGGGGAACAGGCATGGTGAGGATGATGATATCAAACTGCTCAGAGCCTCCTACTTCCTTGTGGACTTCCCACTTATCTTCTTTAAGGTAGATTTCAGTGACACAGTGTCCATATAAGACTTCCACCCCTGGAATAAAAAGGAAACTGGTTTAGATCTTCTGGGAGAAAGAAAAGGGCTGGTTCTGAGATTAGCTCTCAGTACACACTACCATCTGACCCAAAATAGGAGGCATAGAGGGCAGAGGGGGCACCTTTATCCAGAAGGCTACTGGGATGGTACATGGTGTCACAGGCAGGCAGGCAGACACAGTGGGCATTCTCTCATTAAGCTTATTCACCATGTTCCTTCCCCAATTCTGAAGATACAAGATTTCTTCCACCTCATGGTGGTCACCAGTTTCCTAGCTCTAGAGATGGAAGACTACCTTCAAGCTATGGAGTTCAAGCCTCTGAAAGCTCACTCAGGGTCATCTAAGAAAGCAAAGGATGTTTGACTTCCCAGAGGCAAATGGAAAGAAATCACTGTCTATATACATCTTCAGCTTCTGTTGGCAAATTGCAGGTAGCTCTCCCTGTGGGACTGGAGTTCCTTGAGGGCTGGGGTTAAAGAACTATTCATCAATCAGAAAGCATTTAAGAATTGGCTGTGGTGCCAGGCTGGGAAGACAAAGACAAAAGAGAAATAGTTTGTGCCCTCAAAGAGCCTCCAGTGTCAGGCAAAAGGGCACGGGAACACATCAGGACACAGAAAATGCACACAAGGGCTTGAGGAAGCCAAGCACCCAGGGTGGGGGCAAGAGATTGTGGAGAGCTTCCTTCACAAGGGAGAGATTGAGCATGAGGAACTTGGTATAGAGGAGGGATTTCGTCGTTTATTTTTCCTAAATGACTGAATGAAAAATCGTAAGATATAATGGAGCAGAGGGTGCTGGGTCTCAAATCTGATGAGCACAATCACTACCCATGTAATCCACCCAATGCAATTCCCTCCTTTTCATCTGAGCAGTAAATGATCTGCCAAGAAGGGTGAGGCACAAAATTCCATAAATTAATAGCTAAACAAATTTAACAGCACTAAGGTTCACAGGAGTTACATCCAGCAAACAGGAGCTGCATCCTCAGCCTGTGCCCTTGAAGAAAGAGACATAATCTGCTTAACAGCAACTTCAAAAGGAAAATTTACTTTTCAGATTTCTGTAACCCATGTTTCTTTTAAAGATTAAAAGGACAAAAGGATAAGTAAACAAACAATTAAAATCTTACCCATGGATGGGCCAGGTGGTATAGTGGATAAACTGTTTGGCCTGGAGTCAAGAAGACTAATCTTCCCAAGTTCAAATTCAGCCTCAGACACTTACTAGTTGCTTAACCCTGTCTGACTCAGTTTCCTCATCTATGAAATGCGATGGAGAAGGAAATGGCAAACCACTCCAGTATCTTTGCCAAGAAAACCCCAAATGAGGTTATAACAAGTTGGACATGATTGAGAAAGAACTAAAGAATCATATGGATGTTCCAAGTTAAACAAAAGCTTATTTTGTTGCAATCTGGAGGCCAAGAATGTGAACTTTGGAAATTCTGGAATGCTAGCAGCAAAAATGACTGGCCCATCACTTCTCAAGTGCTAGACATAGGAACTGTCCCATGAAGCAGTGGGATGGTACATTACAGAACATTCTGGCATTACTTCACTACAAATGAAGTATGAGATGGGCCAAGGGTTACTGTGTGCTCTTGGTCCCATGCACCCACTACTGGGAGGCAATGTGGGAGAGAGGCAATGTGGGAGAGAAGCAAAGGAAGACCCTGGTCTGCTCTTCACTCTACCCCTTGCTTGCTGTATGACCTTGAGACTCCATTTGTAATAAGAAGAACTTGCATAAAATAATCCCCAAGATTCCTTCCAGCCCAGAATCTTCTAAACCTGGGGAGGAGGAGGAGTGGGGAGAGGAAGAACTATTTGGTGATAAAAGCAATCAGGAAAGAAAAGGGAGGTACTGGTTTCAAAAATGGTACATGAGAGGGGGATACTCTGACACCTTCAGTGTAAAGACAAATCAAGAGTAACTCAAGGCCAAACTGTGACAGCTCCTAAGGCCCCTCAGGTCACAAATCTCAAGAGAGTTACTTCAACATAAGCAGTGCTGAAGTTACACCTATAGAACAAAAGATGGTTCCCCAAATTTCTCATTTACTTCTACTTCCACTATACATACTCCCAAATAACACTGAAAAAATCCAGAAATGTAAAATATTTTTGTGGCTGCATTATTTGTGATAAAAAGCTGGGGAAAAACTATAACTATGAAGACTTCATAGAAAAGTAGGGAGACTTACTTCTATGAAAGGATGCAGAGGGAAGAAAGGAGAGTGAAAGAACAATATTCAAAATGGTGGTGACAATGTGAACTGGGTCAACATGGGTAGGCAACAAAGCTCAAATCAATTAGAATTGTCAGGGAGAGAGTGAAATGTTGAATTTCTAGGTTAGAACCCACACATTATGTGCATGTATCGTACATATATAAACATATACATATATATGAACATATATGTATATAATACTACATGTGCATATGTGTAGATTATATAAATATCTAGGTAGACACATATATGTGTATCACAGATGTATATATTATAGGTCCATATTGTGTGTATATGTGCATGTATGCACATATACAAATTGGGAAAAATAAGCAATAAACAAAAGAAACAATAAACTTCATAAACAATGAAGAAGGAGCTAGCAAAGAAAGATCCAGCATCTGTAATGAGATCTATTGAAGGCAAACAGGGAACAGAACAATCAATAACCAAATACAGAAGTCTGAAACAAGGAACATAAGCAATGGGAACTATGATTTCCAGGCCTGGAGGCCAAGGGGCAAATGCAGTGGAAAGAGAAGCACATCCAGAAAAGGACAGGAAAACAACCTGTGAGGGATGCCTCAGACCTGACCAAAGATGACACATGAGAGAACAGTTCTAGGAGGCAGCATCTAAGATTACCCAATTCTAATTTTTTTAAGGGCAGCTAGGAGGTGCCACAGAGCACAAAGCACAGGGTCTAGAGGCAGGAACATCATCTTCCTGAGTTCAAATCTGGCCTCAGGCACTTCCTAGCTGTATGACCCTGGGCAAGTCACTTCACACTGTTTGCCTCAGTTTCCTCAACTATAAAATGAGCTAGTGAAGGAAATGGCAAACTGCTACACTATTCCTGCCAGGACAACCCCAAATGGTGTCATGAATTGTCTGAACTGACTGAACATTTTTAGGTAACTGCCGAAGAAAATTTCCCAGATGCAGCCAGATAAAAGAAGATACTACATAAACAACAGAGAGAATAGAAGCAACTCACCCAGATACTACATCAAACTACAAAGACTAAAAAGAATTTTCCAAACAACTAAAAAGGAAAACACCACTCACAAAGGTAATCCAATTCAAATCCCTTTGGATTAAGTAAGCAGAATGAGAAAACATAAAATGTTGCAGGATAATTTTGAGAAAAGTCAAGAGAAATCAGCTTTTATTTACCCCATTATCTTCTACTGCCTCAACCAGAAATAATATTTGAAGATTTAAGATAAATTTTTTTTTAACCTTTTCAATTCCTCATAAAATTCCTAAGCATTTTCATAAAAAAAAGAGAAAAATACAGTCAAAATAGTTTATATGGTAATTAGTCCAGGAATAAATCTTGAGGCAACTCCTAGAGACCATGCAAATGGGGATGGATATTCAGTAGGCCAGTCATTGGTAGCTGTCCACTAATACTACCTTTAAAAATGTTTAACCACTAAGTCATCAGAAATGGATTCCATGTAACTAAGACACAAGGCTAGCAAAATAGAGATCATCTGGTCCAACCTTCTTGATTTACAAAGGAGGAAACTGAGGTGTTTTAAGGTGAAGAGTGGCAGAAGTTGGATCTGAAGCCAAGTCCTCCAACGTCCAATCTAATTCAGCTTCCCCCTGTACCAGGGTCATGGAATCACATTTTGCTGCCTGTTCATGCTAATTTTATTCCCACTGTGAAGCTGGTTTCTCTTCCCCCTCAGAAGGCAAGCTCATTACAGGTAGGGGCTGTTTTGTTGATGTCTTCTGATCCCCAGCTTAATAAATGTTTGTTGAGAGAGTTAATGGGCCCTTCACAGAGATGCCTTACTTCTGAGAAAGACAATTGATCCTCCTTTGTCCTCTGTGAATTTATGTGTGTTGTTCAAGAGAATGATCACAAACCCCAAACTTCAGGGAATAATGCTGATTTACCCAGTACTAAAAGGCCCAAACTTTTAAGGGAAAACCTAGAACCCATCTATTTTTTTTTCTAATGTTTTGTTTTTCCAATTACATGTAAAAACAATTTTTAACCTTCTTTTTTTTGAGTTTTGAGTTCCAAATTTTATTCCTCCCTCCCTCCCTTCTCCCCTCCCTAAGATGGCAAGTAATTTGATATACCACCTGATTTTTTTAAATAATGTTTCACGATGGAAGACATTCCTTGAGGTGCCACAAAATTGCAATCTCCTTCTTTCACCACCATTCCTTCAATGGGAGAGGTGAGAGGTTTCAAAACGCCTTGTGTTAAGAGCTCGTCATAAAAACTGAAATGAATGAACAGAAGTGGTCAGCACAAGCAGAGAGCTGGGAATCACTAGTGCTTCTGACTTCTCTGGGAGATCGTAAGCTCCTTCAGGCAGGGACTGGCTCTCTGGTGCCTTTTTATTCACCTAAAGAGTGGGCAACGAATTCATGCCTGGTGACTAGTAGATGAAATGCCCAGAAGTGATCAGCGATCTTTCTGGCAGCACCCCTTTCCCAAGGTCATTCATGGTTAAAAAGGTCTTCTCAGACAAGGGCCCTGCCAGGGAGGAGCCACAGGAACCTGTCCCCCTGACAAACTGCTCACATCATCTGCCCCCAACTTGACAATTTAGTGCTAAATGAATCTGACAGCCTTCATGGAGCAAGGTGAGGACTTAAGAATCCCCCTTTCTCATGGGACAAAAGGCCTCTTTTCTCAGGCATTTGTTTGTTTCTGTGTGTGCACACAAACATGCACGAAGGGATGGAAGCATATCCACATATCAGCACTGACATGGATAGTCTTGGAGATGAGAGAACATGGGGTTATAGGGATTAGGCCCTAACGTGGTGGGGAGGGGGGAAAGGGCGAGAGGTAAGTAGCTCCTATACTTTCAAGATCTAAGATCCCAGTCAAGTGATGATGATGTAATCTGTCATCTGTAAAATGAGAAGTCAATATTAAACAAGGCTTGATAGGAGATGGAAGACCTGCATTCTAATTCTAGTCTCAGCCACTTTCTAGTCGTGTGACCCTGGGCAAGTCACTTTACCAATCTCTGCCTCAGTTTCCTCATCTGTAAACAGCACTTGCCTCCCAGGGTGGTTGTGAGGATCAAATGAGATATTTGTAAAGCACTTGCGCTCAGAGTACCATACAAATTTATTCTGTTTTGATGTCCCCCCTGGGATCCCAGATTCAGACTTGGAAAGCACCCTAAATGTTATCTAGCTAACAACCTTAATTTCACCAATAAAAAATGGGTCCCAGAGAAGGAAAGTAACACAGGTATTTCAGTGTAAAGGGAAACATCCTGGTTCCTGCCACCCTCCTCCTAATGTCCACCTGCACCCTGATCCTTCAGAGAAACAAGAGGTGGTCAGGGTCACTGACTTGGCACTGTCTTCCATCTCCACTATCTTCCTACCACAGATCCCTTCCCTCCCCTGCTGAATGAACCATCCACAGCTCCCTCTTGCTCATAGGATAGAAGACCAGACTCTTGGGGCAGGGGCATCCTTTTCTAGCCTGCCCCTCCCAGACAAATCAGACTAACTCTTCCTGGTCTTAGTACTCCATGCCTTGAGCTGCCTCCAGGCCTGGAATACCATTCTCCTCCTCCCTGCCTCTCTGGAACTCAGCCCAGATGCCACCCCCTCTTTGGGGACATCTTCTCAGGGTCCCATCTTAGCTCTTCTGCCTTCTTGATTTCCTTTGTTTGGAAAGACAATCCAGGTTAAGGGACTCACCCAGGGTCACACAACTACTAAGTGTCAAGAGTCTGAAATGGGATTTGAATTTGGTTCCTCCAGACCTGAGGGGCAAGCCTGCCTTCTAATAGTATGTATTCGGGGCTAACTGGTCCGGGAAAACCATTTTTTCACTTGTGTGTGTGTATCTTTAATAAGTGTCTTTTGAGTTGAAACATAGTAGCATTAACATTAGCAGGCCAAGGCTTGGGCTGAAGCCCCAGGACTCCCTCTCCTCCATCTGCTGGTTCTCCAGGTGACATTTTGGCCGATTTGTCCCAGGCCTCAAAGAGGAGACCCCAAGCATCGCTCCCGCTGCCGGAGTGGGGGAGTCCCAAGGAGCGCCAAGGGCCTGCACTGGGGCCCGCTAGTAAACTTTTCACAATGGTCTCCCCCGCTGCTCCCGGAGCCCGGCGGGCAGTCCTGGGGCTGGCCTGGTTCCATCCAGCGCACTCACCTGCCGTGCTGCCGGGCGTAGTGGGGCGTGCGAGTCACGTACTGGACCCCCAGGTCCGCCTTGCACTGAGGGTCTTGGGCGCTCTGGACCGTGAGCATTCTTCCTCCTGGACTGACAGAAGGGCAGAGGCGGGGGTCAGAGGGCGGGGAGGGGGCAGAGAGGAGTCGGATGCTAAGTTTGGAGTTGTGAGCAAATTAGTGAGAGGGGCTTCAGGGAAAGGGGGGAGGGGCTGCAACCTTGCTTCCGGCACTTACTCCCTGGATATGCCATTGGCTGGGCCTCAGTTTCCCCATCTGTAAAATGGAGCACCTTGGTCTAGTCGACCTCTAACATCCCTTTCACAACATCCAAGAGTCCAGTTACTACTTAGGTGACTCCTCCACCCTGGGCCTCAGTTTCCCTCTACGCACGTCAAGGTCACAGCCACACTTCGGTGTGAACGAGCCCCGCCCCCTAAACGGCAGCCAATGGGGGACAGAAGCAGCCTGCTTGGTCCCGGGTCCGCGGGAGGCGAACCTTCCTGGAGATGACGTCACCGGCCCCGCTGAATAAAAGCAAAGGAGGGCTCAACAGAGGGGGCGGGGCTCGACGGCCCGGGAACTCGGGGGCGGTGCCCTGACGCGCACGCGCCCCTCGCCAGAAAACCGCTCGCCTCTAACTGGTGGCCTAGCGATGAGCGCATGGCTGCGCATGCGCTCAGAGCTCCGAGGGAGCTGGAGGAGGGAGCTCTGGGACGCTGGCCTCACGCACGCACCTGAGTCGAGCGCCTGCTCCCACACCGCCACGCTCACGGGATGTCCCCGCCTCAGCAGAGCCGTGCATAGGGCTCCCGTGAGCCCCGCGCCCACGACCAACACGCGAGCCATGGAGGATCCGCTCCGCTCAACCCCGGCACCTCGCCCCGCCCCCTGACCCCATATCCCGTGGCGGCCTCCTTCCTGGCGTCACGGCGCGTGCGCGCCCGCGTCCCTGGCCCATGATAAGTCAACTGAGGCCCGGAGTCGGGGCAAAGTTAGGAAGGGTCAGAGGCGAGGTCTGAGCCTAGGGGTGCGCCTGTGCCCTCGAGGATCCCCCAGTGTGATGTGCTCACAGATGCCCCTCTTTGTGGTGTGTCATTGACAGAGGAAACTGAGGCTCCAGAGGGGTGGCAGAATTGGAACCCAGCGCCTCTTCCGGCCCCGCCTTCTCCAAGGCCCCAGGCCCCACTTCCCCTTTTACCCACGCGTCTTCCGCTTCCTGTGCCTGAGACCCCTGGGATGCCAATCCGAACTTTGTGGGGTCAAGTCAACCAGCGTTTATTAACAGCCTGCTGAGTACGGGATCCGCTTCGGATCCGAAAGAAGGGCCGCCTCCAGATGCAAACTGCCCCAGACACGTGGGGATCCCCGGGCACCTCCTTCCCCCACCCCTCCCCCATTAACAGGCCCCTGAGTTAGGGCCTCAGAAACGCCTCCGCACCTCCGGGAGCAGGCCCCACGCATGAACGGCCTGCAGGATGCGCGCCCCTGGGCTAGGGCCCCCAGGGACACAGCAGATGGAGCCCAGGAGGGGCTCCGACCGTCCGGTTTAGTTGTGCCTGGCAGAGCCTGTCTGTCCATCCATCACCTTGGACAGCTCAGCCGTTACCTTAACCAGAGCCGGAGAGCTTTGGCAGAGGGGCTTATTTATTCTCAAGTTTGAATCGTCTCTGTGACATTCCAAAATAAATAAGGTAGCAGCGGGTGCCTGGTCCTTTGCTTTGGCCCGTTGGGGAAAAAGCAAACTTTAAAAAAAACCTGCTCCTAGTAAAAGTACCTGCAATGGAACTGACCAACCCCACGGCACTTCTTAATAAAAAAACAGTCACTAACCTTGGAAAGGTCACTAGGGATTTATTTGCTCATTCATTAATTCAACAAATATTTGCTAATTTGCTAATGAAATGCTAAGGACGCTTACCCCATCTGGACCGATCCATAAAGTGATAGAATTTACAGACGGATTCAACAGTTGTTAAATATCTTTTCTTCTGCCAGACCCTTCAGGCTGCAGAGAGGTTAAAGAATTTGCTTAAAGTCACATAGGGTTTTGGTAGCAGAACAAGAATTAGAATCCAAGTGGTGTCTTTTTTTTTCTCTTAGTGCTCCCTGGCCTCCCTCACCTGTGCTACTTAGACTTAAGAAGTTTAAATGGGAAAATGTCGACAAGTAGAAAGCTTCTCCACCAAGGTAAGCTCTTGGATGGTGAATTGCTCACCTTGGCAATGTGCTGAATCAAAGGAATGCTCCCCACGTGTTGTTTTCAATCTGAACACCTGCAATTAGTGGGGGCAAAATCAACGATTTGGACTGCAGTAATAGTGTTGTTGCTGTCATCATCCAAGACTACTTTATTGGGGAAGAGGTGGTCTGAATTGTCTACTTGTCATCACCCTTAACTGAGGCCAAAAGTGGAGGCGGGGAGGGAGAACAAGATGGTCTGGCAGGAGTGAGAGCAGGGTGGCCAGAAACTGGAGAGCTGTTCTGGTCCTGACCTTTGTCATTCCAAGGATCCCTATGGACATTAGTCAAACTGTCCAGTTCTCCACTGTCATACTCCAAAGTGCCTCTCCTCACCTATCTCTACTGCGGCCATCCCTGTCTTGAGTTACAAAGGGTTTCGTGTTCAGTAGTAAAATCTTTGTGACTTATTCCCCACTTCGCTGGCCATTCTCTCCTTCATAGCATGCCACCCATCAAGAAATTCCTCATAAGAGGTTATTCTTATCACAACCTCATGGATAAAAAGTGCAGCAGGATGCAGGCACCAAAGTTTCAGAATCTATTTACTCATTTGCTAACTGAACGGGAATTTGCTCATCCCAACAGTGGCAAACACTGATCATGCCAGCAGGGTCTGTGGTTTATTTGAACAGCAAGTTTCTTCCCAGGGGCTGCTGGGTAAAAGATGGAATGCCATGTTTGTATACCTTTCTGTGGCACACTTTTCCACCTTGGAGATTGCATCCTACATCATAATTGCCCAGTAAGGTCATTAAACAAATTTAGCTTTATAGAGACAGTGTCACTGATAGCCTTATGCTTCCCCAGTGTCTACCTGACACATAGGTAGACAGCCTCACTATGCATATAATATTCCTTTCTACCTTATCTATTCTCTTTCCTTTACACCCTCCTCCTTCCACTTCCCTTGGGTTTTTTTGACAGCATACACCCCACACCCCCTATCAGGACAAGAGTTCTCCTGTGTCTCCTCCACAGTAGTGGTCACTATGGTGACCTTCAAAGTGTCCTTTAAAAGTGGTTTGTCAGGTAAGAGGAGACTTCAGGATTTGTTGTTTTTCTTGGCCCATTTCCTTTATGGTGGAACTTGGCAGCCAGGCTAGAGAAAACCCTGGAGATATTTCTCAACTGGAAAAGAAAAAAAACAAAGTCTGCTTCCTGCAGTTGTTGTAGTGTACCTAGTATGTATTCCATGTTATGAGGTGATGGTTAGGGAATTCATCCACTTGAGAATAGCAAAGTGGGGCTTGGGGCAAGTGAGGATATCTTTCAGGCACAGTTGTCGGCCCATGTATGTTGGGAGAAGTAAATTTTGGCAAGCTTATGCCATTAGCTTTAAAAAGTGGGCTAAGCAAGGACAAGGGCTCCAGATGGGAATAGAAATGAAGCAGGAAAAAAGGCTTCAGCAGGAGAGAGACAGCCTCTACCTTAGGACTAAATTGACCTTTGGAATGTGCTCAACACACTTGTGTCGCTATTCATCCCATACTCCCCCATTGTCTGCCCTGCATTAGAAAAGCTTTCCATTTCTAATCCTTTTCCTTATCCTAAATCTATATAGCTAACAGGAGTGGGGATGAGGGAGGGATGATTACAGATAGAATTATATGTATTGAGTTTTCATCTAGGATAAAGCTATCTAATTTAATTCAGTAAAATTTAATGAAAGCAAGGAAATGTCATTAGCAAACTATTCATTGTTAGGAATGAATCTCCAGAATGTTAACAAACAGAAGTATTTTCAGCTCGAAATGACATAGACATGTACAGAAAAAAGTGCATTGACAAAATCACAAAATGTCAGAGCTGGTCAGGACCTCAGCAGCCAACTGGGACATGCCATACCCCAAAAGTCTCCCCCCAAGGATGCTCCTGCCCCCAGGAGCTGACCTCCTTATACATGGAGGCAACCCTGTCTACTTCTGGGTGATTCTCATTGTTAGGAAGACTCATATCGATCCTCCATTTCCTTCTTTACTGCTTCTGTCCAACTCTCTGAGGTCTGTTCTGGGGCCATACCCTTCTTCTTCCACATGGTGGCCCCTCAGATATGGGAAGATAGCTCTCAACCCTGCCTGCCCCTGCCCCTATCCGCCATCCCTTCCCCACACCAAGGCTTTTATTTACCAAGATAAATGTACCCATTTCCTTCAACTCTGTTTTATCTGGCATGAGCTCAAGGCCATTTGCCATCCTGTCTTTGTTCATCCTACAATATTGCCCAGACCTGAACACAATACTCCAGATATGGTCTGACCAGAATCATTCATTCCTTCTGTCTGGAAACTGCTCACACACACTGATGTCACAACATAAAGGAAAATAAGCCTTTAGGGAGATGCTCAAGAAGAGATGCATATAAAGGCAATCCATTTAGTGTCCTTAGGACTCCAGGTAGAGTTTACTGTTGAGGATTTACAGGTCGGGAAGTACAGAAAGGGTCCATAGGGTCAGGGATTCTAGGCTAGTCTTTACTGAAGTATGAAAGTGGTGAACAAGGTAGGCAGGGCCAGATCTGGAGACCATTAATCAGTCAATGATCCCTATGGGGGACACTGGGCAAAACTTTGGGGAGACAAAGGCAAAAATGAGTGTCTTCCTTCCTGGAGCTTACAATGTATCTGAAGAGACAGCATGGACACATATAAGTGGATATAAAATGAACACAAAGCAGTAATGGGAGATGGGGAGTGGAGGTGAGGAAAGTAAATTGAGAGGAAATGAGTGGTGTAGGACGCCTTTGAACTGAGCTTTGAAGAGCAGTGAAGCTAGAGAGCAGAAGATAATTACAAGAATGGAGATGGGCCAAGGGGCTAAAAGTCAGAAGACGGGTATTAAGTTGGTGCAGTTTGAACAAAAAAGAGGCAGAAATGGAAGGATGGGTGATGGTGTTCAGAATAGAAGGCCAGCGTTCTGGATTTTGGAGGTGATACAGTTCTGAGCGGTTGTGAGATCCAAGGTATGGCCATTCTGCCATGAGTCTGATATCAGATGTGTGGTCAGGTTGTGAGAGCAGATGTCAACATGTGTATTGAAATTCCTGAGGACAATGGCTAGGGATGGCGTGGAGAGCAAGAACATCTGACAAGAACCAAAGTCACTGAAAAGATTGAGAGAGTTGACAGAGGTCAGTAAGTGACACTCCATGGATGAACCTGAAGAAGGGAAAAGTAATGGAGGGATGGTGGTAAAAGAACAACTTAGGTGTAAGAGTAGGGAGCATGGAGGATCCTCTCACTTCCTCTGTTTTTGCAAACCCAGAAGAGTGGGAGAAGTGGCTGCCATTGAGATAACTAGAAAGGATATTGTGACTAGATCCCTAGCAAATCAAGGGGGTGGAAGGAATATTGGTTGGGAAGTTTGAGAGTAACCACAGGACATGGTAAAATTGGGGAATAAGAAGAGAAAGACTAGGTGTAACTGAAATAAGATTAGACTTTGGAAGGCACTCATGCCTAGCATCTTGCCCTTGTTTTCTACTGAAATCTCCTTTAAGGTTCCAAGTGATTCCTCTGTTACCTGCCATGTGGCCTTCTCAGTCCTCCTACCATTTTCTCTTTCTGAACCTTTTCCTCCATTGAAGGCCACTGAAGCTTTGTTGCTCTGCCCTAGCTTCAAGCTTCACTTCCCTCACTAAGATCTTGTGGCGTTCTTGCTGTCTTCTCCTTTGACTACTGCCTCCCCATAGCCTTCACTTGTGCCTGTTGTTCATCCTTTTCCCTAAGTGTTGACATCTTTCCATGATTCTGCCATTAGCCCCTATTCCCTTCCCTTCCCATCTTGGATTTTACAACCTGAAATCCCAGATTTTCTTGGTTCCTGAGACTGCTCATCTCCCTGGATTCTGAGAGCAAATACCTGGTTAGCTTTCCCCTTCTTTTCCTGCAGCCAAATCTGGATTAATGATTCTAGCACCTGCTTGCTCTTTCCCTTCTTAACTCAGTGACTACACACTCCACACCACAAGACTTTCCCAGGGGCTTCATCATAAAGTAAAATGTACAAATTCAAAAATATTTATAGAAGAAAGCTGCTAGTAAAAACTAAGGTTCTAACCTAAACTAAATTTTCAGAATTGCCCACATCATTTCAGTCCTTACATTATTTTTCCCCCTACGCTACAAGCCAAAGAGAAAACACTGTAATCCCCTTCCTGGCCTCACCCTTGTCTGATACTCAGGCAACTTTGTGCTAATTTGAGATTTACAGAACCTCAGGAAGGGCCAGTGGATCTTTAGCCTGACTTGTATTTAAACAAAACTTCAAGGTGTAGTATCCTTAGTAAGTGGTCATCTAGTCATTGCTTGATGCCTCTCCAGTAAAGGAGAAACCATTTCCTCCAGAGGTAGCTCATTACCCTGTTTTTGTTGTTGTTCAGCTGTTTCAGTCATGTCTGACTCTCTGTGACCCCGTTTGGGATTTTCTAGGCAACCACTAGAATGTTTTGCCATTTCCTTCTCTAGCTCATTTAACAGATAAGGAACTGAGGCAAACAGTGTTAAGTGACTTGCTCAGGGTCACACAGCTAGTATCTGAGGCCAGACTGGAACTCAGGTCTTCCTGACTCCAGGTCCAGTGCTCTGTCCATCTGTGGTGCCACCTTGTTGCCTGGAGACCCTTCACCATCTTAGTCACCTCTCTGCAGCTTATCAGTGTCTATCCTGAAATGTACCACCTGGAATGAACTTGATGCTTCAGATGTGATCTGACCAGAGCAGAGTCCAAGAATTGATGTCCCTGGACCTCCCCCTTATGACTCACCTTTGGGGATCCCCATCACCCTGTCAAATCTGTTGATCTTTATTCAGACAAACCTTGATGATTCTGAACACTGCCTCCATAGCCCACTAGCCACGTGTCCAGCCTCACATATACTTATGAAGTTGTTTTTTTGTAAGGCTTGACATTTCTCTCGACCAAATCACATTCTATTAGATTAAGCCCAACGTTCTCACCTGTATAAATTTCTTTGGATATTACCTGTCATCCAATATGTTATTCCTCATGGTGTCACCTGTAAATTTGTTCAGAATGACGTCTATGCCTTTATCCAAATCAGTTTAGAAAAAAATTCAAAAGGTAAAGTACAACTGCAGATCGCTAGAGACTTCCTTTGAAGTTGATATTGAAACATTAGTGGTTCTTTTAGTCTAATCATCCAATAGATCTCCATTTCATCTAATTGTACTGTTATCTAGCTCACACCTGTGAGTGAATGAATAAAAAGGCACTTATTAAGTGCTTACTACTTGAAAAGCACTATAATGTTTGCTAAGAGAGTCCCCAATATAAAGAGCTTTCTGTCTACTGGGGCAGGTAACACATATAGGAGGCTTCATTCTGAAGGCCGATGGAAAGATCCAACTAGTGTCCTTCGAGTAAAGCATTTGGGCAGATGCGAAGAGCTAGTGATCCTGATGGCAAGTAATCTAATTTTTCTGGAGTCTAAGTGGAGGGTGTATGTGGGGATAAGGTTGATGTACAAACACAGCTTATGTGGTGTAATTTTTATTGATAAAAATATATACATTTCTGCTCTTGAACCATTGGACAATGCTAAGGACTTTTATGGCAAGAACTTTCTTTTCCTGGTCTGGCATAGATGTCCCATAGAGGCCACAGTGACCTACCTCACATGATAGACTTTATCAGTTGTTTTGATAAAAATCTAGGGAAAATATATATCTTTTTGATCTTCTAATCTAAAAGATGAGATGTGTCTGAAATGAACTGTTCTTGGTAAAACTTTAATGATTCTGAGCACTGCCTCCATAGTCACTATCCTTTTCTCTATTAAGACATTCCAGAATTTGTTCCTGACTCAACATCAAGCTCCTTCACTTGTAATGAGCAGACACTATTCTCTTCCCTTTTTCAGAATTTGGACAACATCTTCCCCTTTCCAGTTCTGTGGTATCACTCCCACTTGTCATGATCTTTCAAGATCATTGATGATGGCTCACATTTACCACCAGATCTATCCAGATCTCTGTGGTGAGAGTTCTTCTGGGCCTGGTGGTTTGAACACCTCTCGTCCTTTTCATGTTGAGCATTATTAACCATTAGCGATTTTTGTTTTATCCTTCCTAATCCAAGAATCATTGCTGTAGGCAGAGAAAATAAAAAGTTTTCCAGCTCTGCTTTTTCTGACATCCCCCCTCTGAGTATTCTAGGTTAAGCTCAGCAGCTCATTCTCAGCACAGTCAGAAGCTTGTGGATTACTTAATAGGTTTTGGATTCCCACCTGTCTTCCTTCATAACTGTTGAGCTAACTCCTCTACATTCTCTTTTCTTCTGTCCAAAGGCAGCAGTAGATGGCTCCTCTTTGTTGAAAGATCTTCAGCCTTCTATTCTGTGAAGTTTAGAAGGAATTCTCATTCACACCCCAATTTCTCCCCCGTTGAGGGAAAGTCTTCCTCTTCAGGGTGTCTCATATTATCACTTTGCAAATGATTGGTTTGGTGAAAGGCTAAGGGAATCTGAGAGGACTGTAAGACTGAACTGTCATTGTCAGACTTCACTGAAGGGAGGAAAAGGCCTCTGATGTTTACCAGAGCAGGACTGTGGAGGTAAGAAAGCAGGAAGTTTTTTCAGGACGTAAGACTGGAGTTAGAAGGACCCACTTGCCAGGCTCTCTCTCCTCTTGCCAGAAAAAGGAGATTTTTATGGGAATGATTTATGCAGTGTTTGATTTGTAGGCATGCCTTTTTGAGTAGGAAACAAATACTCCATGAGAAATTAATCTGAGTAACATATGTTGCAAGGTCCCATGAAATATTTAGGATCCAGAAGAAATTTTTAAAAAGTGAATGTAACTACTGACCATCCAGAGAGAGAACTAAAGACAGGAGGTATGTTTTTAATTTTTTGTTTTTGGAGGTGATCAAGGTTAAGCCACTTAACTTGTTTTATCATAATACAGGTACATTTTGGTAGGAGGAATGCCATAATCCCTAGGATGCATTTTTTTCTACAGTAGTGTGCCTATAAAGATTATTACTCCTGTTAAAACTTCCATTAAAATCCTACGCTACAATGAGGTGATGCTTCCTTGTGGTGTGGTACTGACCCTGGTCCTTAAAGGCTCTTCCAGCCAAGCTCATAGTCTGGCAGGTTCTTGCAAATAGGAAACACCTTGGTGACAGACATGATGATGGGCATTGCCTTTTGCCAGAGAAACATCGTGTATTTGTTTAGTTTTGTTGAATCAGAATGGTCACAAGCTCCCACTTAGTGGAGTCCGAATGAATGAGCTTTTACTATATTTAAAAGTAATAATATTGTTTAATGTAGCTACATAATTGCCTTGTGAATATTATCTCATTTGATCCTTACATCGCCCTGGGGAGTAGGTGTGGTTAGTATACCCATTTTATAGGTGAGGAAGCTGAGGCAAACAGAGGGTAAATGATTTGCCCAGGGTCAGACAGCTCTTGAGTGTTTGAGGCTGTATTGGAATTTGGATCTTCCTGACTTCAGGCTCCGTGCTCTGGACACTATGGCACCCCTGAAAAAAGGCAAAAGGCTCCCTGGAAAATTTGATTCTGTCAAGGTGGCCTTTTTAGCTCTCTAGAATGACCCAGGTCACCATTCTTAATATTGGCAAACCTTTACTTGTTGGCAGATCTCAAATGCAGTACCTTTTGATGTGGTGTCTTTGACCTTCCTTCTTGGGACTACAGATGCTCAGTGTATTGGGGTGTGGGGAGGGGATAAATGGGGAGAAAATTTGGAACCCAAAATGAATGTAAAAAGTTAAATAAATAAATATATTAAAGAAAAAGAAAACAAAGGAAAAACACACAAGAGTGGCAGAACAGAGAGTAATATCTTCCTTTTTAATGTCATTTCCACTGATAAAATAATCAGTGTCTGATAGTGAAACATTTAACAGTGCCAAGGACTTTGGCACAAATATTTTCTTTTCCAAGTCTTCAGGTAGCCGTGACTAGCACCTACAGGAGTTGTTGCCAGGATGCATTTACACAGGAGTTGCTTCCCCAAATGATGGCTGAGGATGTTGGACTGGAACAATTTCTATTCCTAAGGCTCTTGGGTTCAGGATCCTGGGTTATCTCCATGTAGGTCTAAGGGCAAATGGTGGTCAAGGTTATGGTGGTGGTTTGAATTATCTGGCATATTCTGCCTCCTGTCTTTCTCCCAGGGTCCCCTGATGCTTCAGGCTGACTCATCTGCCCAGTGAATGGCATTTGTTTGACAGTTGGTAGATATAGCTGATCCTTTCTCCACAAAAGTTTCTAGCCTAGATGATGGCTGTGAGGTCTTTGTTGGAAGTAAGACCGATGATCTAACGAGTTCTACCACACCTAGGGCTCTTGTGTTTACCTTCCATCCACCAGAAGATCTTATCTAAAATTTGAATGCTATAGGTGCATTTTATTGTAATTATAATCACTGACACATATAATATATATGGGGAAGAGAGACAGAGATAGAGAAACAGAGAGAGAAACAGAGACAAGAACAGAGAAAAAGAGAGATAGAGAGAGAAAGAGAGAGTGACACAAAGAGTTCTTTAGTGGAAGAGAATTTCCACTCTAACTTCTCAACCCCCCTCTAACTTTGGGCGAGACCAGTTTCTTAGTCTTCCTATAAAATGAGAAGGCTGGACTAAATCATCTTCAAGGTCCTTTCCATCTGTAAAATTCAGTGTTGAAGTGATGAATGAATCTCTTAATGTAGGGGAAGCTGCCAAGTGTTTCTAAGCTTGGCTCAGGACTATTAGAGGGCTTTCCTCTTTAAAGGAGACCAGGCAAATTTCCATGATACTGGGACTCAAGAAAGAGATTCTAGGTCCTTGTTACCTTTACTTCCTCTCTACCTTCTCAGTCTTCCACCCCTTTCAATTTGGCTTCCGTCCCTGACCACTCCATTGAACTTGTTCTGTATAGGTGAAGGTTGCGCTTGGCTATCCCAGCAGGTAGACCTTGGTAACAGTGCATAGCAGGGTGATTATTCTATGTTCTATGCCCTAGTCACCCCCATGAAAAGCTGTATTGGAAACTAAGTGGATATCTCTCAGTTGGAGAATACCTGAATGAATTATGGTATGAATATGATGGAATACTATTGTGGCATATAACATATGCTTAATTAAATGTTTATTGAATGAATGAATAAAAATATCTATCAAAAAAATAAATAAATGTTGTGCAAAGTAGAGATCCGAAGTTTCATGTACAGTCCTTTTTTATGTTCTGTTATGTATAGGCAAAGGTCTATTTGATGTTTGTTCAAGATTTTTAAAAAATCATACAAATTTCTTTCCCCTCTCCCAGAGTGAAATGATAACATACTGAGGCTACCCCAGTGAAGACTATGAGGTCAGAACTGGAGATGGTTCCATCCTAGGGGTTTATAGGATTCCTTGTGGAAAAAATCATGCAAACAATTCAGGTAGGATATAATTCAAAATGAAAGACTGTCTCAGACCTGACATACTTACCTTTCAAAAAGAAAAAAAATCAGATCAGGACAAGGATTTTGAAGTAAAACATGAAAATCCCATTCATCTTTCACATATCTAAATGGAAAAGGGCCTCTTGTCCCCAGAATGGCTTGATAGGGACAGTGCACATGTTGGGGCCAGTAGTGGCCTGTTCCACCAGTCCTTTCTCCTATCCCCAAGGTTATTTGTCTAATAAATGCAGATTTTTCAGATGCCTTTTTACCTTGTCTTAACTATCACCTTTATTACCATGACATTGCGTAGGGCAGTGCTATGAGAAGTCTGCTCCTATCTCCCTGATCATGCTCCTAGTTAGAGCCTCATCAGTGAATGAAGGTGCTACTGGAGACTAGCATAAAGAGTCCTGTTGACCATCTTCCCTGACCTCTTTCCCAGACTTCTTTGTTTTGTTCTAGATGTGGTTCCTCATTGGATTTATGTGGCTGAAATATTTCAGCTTCAGCTTAAGTATTTGACCTTCTAGGGAATAGTCTTGAGTTAATTTCTTTAAGTATTGATTAATTTGACCTTACTACTGTCCAAGGGACTCTCAAAAGTCTTCTCCAGCATCAGAATTCCAAAACATCAGTTCTGTGGCACTCAACTTTCCTTATAATCCAACTCTCACAGCCATAAATTGCTACTAGAAAAACCATAGCTTTGACTACATGGATCTTTGTTGATGAAGTGATGCCTTTGCTTGTTTTTTTTTTTAATTCAGTCAAAGGGTATACAAAGTTTTTTAAAAAATTAATTTATTAATTAATTTAGTTTGTTTTCAACATTCACTTCCATAAGTTTTAAATTTTCTTCCCCTCCTTTTTCCCTCCCTCCCCAAGACAACTTGCAATCTGATATGACTGTACACATACATTCCTATTAAACAAATTTCACCTTAGTTATGTTGCATTGCTCTGCTTTTTAGATACAGGGTATAGGAGACTTAATAAATAGCAGGAGAAGTGGGTCCAGTTTCTCTGAAGAGGTCTGGTAGAGGTAAATGTAGGTAAATGAATTCTTAAGACTTTGGTGAATGGATCAGTTAATATAGGGGGAATGAGGGTCTAGGTCCATATAGAAAAACAGAGCTCAAGAGATTAGAAAAGACAGAGAAGAATCAGTGGGTCATTAAGAGCAATGCTAATAAAAGCAGTTATGAAGACTCAATGACCAGTGGCGAAAGACTTTGAGATTTCAAGCCTCCTTGGAAAAATCATACTTCACTCATACTGATACTAAAGCTATACATGTTTTCTATATCCACAGAGTCATGACTCCAGAGCCCACAACTTGATGATTGACCAGTTCACTTAGAATTTCTTAAATGCTTGTGGTTTGGCACTTGACCTGTAGAATTCTAGTTAAATTCCAAGCCAGCAGACAAGTCCTTTGCTCCTGACCCAACCTTCCCAATTGTACCATTGAGGAGATTTGTGCAGCTGCTTTAACTGTTTTTGGGATCAGATTGCATGGGTATAATGAATGCACTCACACTAGATTAGAATCAGTATAATATTGTATAATTAGTATAATTTCACACACAAGGATAATATAAAACAGGATTAAAGAAATATAGAAATATACATAGAAAGATAAAGCTTAGCAGAATAATAAATATATTTACATACATCACCAAATCAGGAGAACATGTACATCTGTGTCATGCATCTGGGGAGTCCCAGTTCAGCCTCTGGAGTCCCAGTCGGGAAAAAGTCCCAGGCGGTGTATCCACTCCTTGGGCAACCTCCGAAGAGTAGGGGGATTGCTCCAGGTGATGTCCAGTTTTAGACAAAGAAGGCATCAGGCCAATGAATCGGCTTGTCTTCAGAGCCATATGTGACATAGAGTAACTAACTGCACTGGATGTGTTGCAGTCCCAGACAGGGCCAGAGTTCAAAGGTGCAAAGCATCCACGGTTGATATGGCAAAACATCTGTGTTCAAAAGGACACAGGATAGATTCTGTTTGTTCCTAGAAGGGCAGCCAACACTTTCAGGAAGAGGTTGAACTTTTAGTCCTAGGAAAACGGTCAAGGTGACTTTTCAGTCCTGGGGACCTGACCTCTGTTCCAAGGAGAAATAGCAACATATGTAATCATGTAGGTCTATAAATGTACGCATAAGATCTTTAAGATTTCATTAACTCTTCACCAATTTCATGGAGTTGCCTCTGTGGAAATTGCAAAGGTGGCTTATAGAGGTCAGAAACCTAACCCTAATTGTGTACAAGATTAGGAGAACAGAGACACTGGGCTCAGCTCAGCAAAGGCCAGACTGCCTTAGAAATGTAGTCAACATTTTCTAATATTAAGAGAGCACAAAAGTAGGGTATTTGATCTTTCCCAGTACAAAAGGAAGGGCTCTAACTTGTTAATAACTAGTTTGTATTCTCAACCTGAGAGGTTTAGCGCTCCTAACATGTTCTTGCATCATAGGGTCAGGCTACATTTTCCTCCTCCGTGATGTGCCTTTACTTTAACCTGCTGCCACATAACACCTTTTAAAATCCAATATGGGGACTCAGGATGAGGGAATCCTGTCCACCACCAGAGAGAAAATAAAACACATTGTTTTTCACTTTATTTTTCTTGCTTATTGTTTCCAGTGTATCATTCAGGATATTAATGTGTTTATATGGAGAAATCTCTATTTTATAAAATCCTTTGTAAACCTTAAAGTGAACAACTCTTATTAATATTAAATTAATGGGGTCATTCCTCATCCACACTGCAGAATCTGTGCTGCACCTAATGCCTAGCCTTCTTTCTTCCCTGAGTTTCTGAGGCTGTAATTCTGGCTTTCACAGTGCTGGGTGTTCAGTGAGTTTTTGAGGATCAGCAGCATCATTTAGAACATGTCCCTTTGTATGGGGAATGCCTGGAGCTTCAACAAGCGAGCTGTGCAACATAACAATTTGAAAATGAGTAAATGCCTCTGATCAATACTGAAGTAAATCACAGCCTCCCAGAAATGTAGGTTCACAAGGTTGGTCCCGTCCGACTGGGACCTTGATTAGAACTAGCTGTAGTTTTTTTTTTTTTTCATCTTAATGAGATTATAGCCTAATTGTTTTATCACCCCACTGAAATAATTAGATCTTTTTGAATGACCTGTACAAAATAACACTAAAATGCTTGACAACTTTGATTTTTACCAAACACATTTACCTATTTCATAACAAACCTTAGACTTCACTCAGCTCTTGAGTTTCAGACAAGTGGTTTTCTGCTCCGATATTGTCCACATTTTGAAGCTGTCTCCATGTTTTCCTTTTAGCCTAGAGGCCTGTTGTATTTTTACAGCACAGCTTGCTGACATCAGCTAGCAACTGGATCTCAAACCTGCCCAGCAACAGTTTAGCCTTCCTTCTGGAAGATGCAGGGTATGACATGTGGCTGGGGAACAGCTGAGGGAACACCTGGTCCAGGAGACACTTCTTATCCATAAATTCAAATCCATTTTGTGCTTTCAGGTATGCAATTGGGAAATTTAGACCAGATTGCCTTAGAAATGTAATTAACATTTTCTAACTTTAAGAGAGCACAAAAGTAAGGTATTTGATCTTTCCCTGTACAAAAGGAAGGGCTCTAACTTGATAATAACTACAATTTGTATTCTCATCCTGAGGTTCAGCACTCCTAACATCTTCTTACATCACTGGGTCAGGCTACATGATTTGCTTTTACTTTAACCTGCTGCTACATACCTTTTAAAATCCAATCTGGGGACTCATGATGAGAAATCCTGTCCACCACCAGAGAGAGAATTAAAGCTTACTATTTTCACTTTATTTTTCTAGTTTTTTGTTTTGTTTTTGTTTTGCAACGTGACTAATATAGAAATATGTTTATATGACTTCACATGTGGAATGGGTATTATACTGTTTGCTTTCTCTATGACTAAGGAAAACATTGGAAGAAGAGAGAATTTGGAACTCAAAATTTTAAAAAAGAATGTTTAAAAAATAAAATCTAAACTGGTCAGTGAGGTCTCTGTTTTGTTTTGTTATTTTCTTCAGACAATTCCCTTTTCTGTTCCTCATTGTCATTCTTTCCTTTTTGTGTTCAAGATTTCCTTCTTGAGTCCTGAGATCTCTTCCTTCATGTAATTTTATGCCTATTATCCTTTCTCTGAACACTTTGAAACGGCCATCTCAAAAGAGGATGCATGTACGATTTTGTTATTCTGTCTCCTTCATAGTATCTAACCGGAGATAGTCACTCCTCCTCCCAAGTTCCCAATTTAACCCAAAAACTAATTCCTCCTTGTGGATGAGAATCAAATCTGGGCATTCCCTTTTTGAAAGATGAAATTATTACTAAAATTAGACAAGAGATAATTAGTGCTCTATTCTTGTCATAACCTTTACAAATAAATTGTATCAATATTTCAGGCCACGGATTTGTTTCCCATACTCTTCATGTGTTTTTTCTTTCTGGTGATCTAAATTACACATCAGTAACTCTCTCTCTCTCTCTCTCTCTCTCTCTCTCTCTCTCTCTCTCTCTCTCTCTCTCTCCCCCCCCCTCCCCCTCCTCTCACATATTCCTTTGTACACCCAAATATTCTCCTCCATGTTGCAATGGGAGTTAAAAATCTTCCCCACCTATTGATAGACCTCAGGTGGGGCTCTTGAGGGGAGCTTGATTAGGGGAAACTTGATTCCTATGTAGGCCCACACCTCTTACTGATTGCTAATGAGGCACTGGGTCATGCCCTCTGACTCTGAAAAGAGTATATATACTCTGAGGGGAGGTTTGGCTTTGGGGCTTAGTTTTGGAAGAGTTGTGTGCCAGATGAGACTCCGGGAAACTGCTAAGCAGAGCCCCCTGCTTTGAAAATCCAGATGTTGGTGCTTCCCTCTCTGGTAGCTATGTATGTATGTATATATGTACATTTAGAAGCCTGTCTGTTGGTCCCTGTAGTTGAATGTAATTAAAGTGATTGTTGACCCCTCTAAAGTTCCCTTTCCTTTTATAAAAGCAGATCTAAGAACTTTTGATAACAGGCCTCCCTGCGTATGTTGGGGTGCCTGCTGATACACGTTTCCTTCCTGTATTTGCCCACATGAGTTTACTTCCTTACTGATCTCACCCAATCCACTGTGCCTCTCTTCAGATAAGCTGTGCCCTCTAAAGCTATCTCCTAGTCCTAAGGTCTATCTCACCAAGTCTCCACAACACTTAGGAGGGCAAATTTGCATTCTTACTTTGGGATAGCCACTTAATCTTTAAAATCTTTAAAAATTATTTTTTTGTTATAAAATGCCGATAGTCCAAGAACAAGAAAGATGCCTATATAAGAAACTCTGAACAGTTAACGTATTGTTTGGTTTTAAAGAAGTATGTATATTATTATATTATATGGTATGATACCATACCATATCATAACCATACAATATCATATCACATTATATTGTATTGTATCATATCTATTATATGTTGTTGTTGTGGCCCCTAAGTAGTGTTAGAGACTTCAATGGTGACTCAGTTTACTTCTTTAAAGTCTAGAAAATCATCTCATGAATTCCCACTGTTCTTTTCTTTAAGATATTTCAGAGACCTTGGTAATGCTGATTATTCATGAAAGTCAATAAATCTCAGAGCCCTTAGGCTAGAGAAGAAATCTTTGTTTTTCTAGGACACTTTGTCCTGTAGTACACTCTGTAAGGCCCTAGCTAGTCATTGTATTTCCTTGGATCAGAGCCATTTATAATAGACGATCAGAATTCAAAACAAAATTAGCTGATCTTTATCTAGATAAAAATCATCCATATACAAACAAAATAAAAAAGACAAAAGGAAACTCAAGAAGGTAATCTCTGTTGGGTTGTCAGATAAATAAAAGAGGGAAATAGAGAGTAGATAAATTTACAAGGTCCAAGTTGCAGGTTGGGGTAGACACAGTCAGAAAAGTTCTGTCCAAGGAGATGGTTCTGTTTGTTTGATCAGTAAACAAGGCAAGGCCCGAGCTGGTCATGCTTATGGTCAGTCTAGTTGAGCAGCATCCTCCACTGGCAATCAGCTCCCACTGGGAGTCCTTTTCCCTGCTGTCCTTATAGCACTTCAATGATCCTGGGCTCCTTTCCTACTTGGATGTTAGGATGCTTCAGCCTGTTTTTAGATTGGAAAAAAACAACAGATTTCCCAGAAGTCCATGAGGCCAATGGAGGGGACACACACGCACACACACACATGCACACACAGACAAACACATACATGCACTCAATTGAGCAAGGCAGTAACCAAACTATTTATGTCCCCTTGTATACTTCTTTGTCATTTACTTCTGTGTATTTTACATGCCTTTACCCAATTACCCAATGCCTTTTTATAGTATCTGTCACAACCCGCCACTCAACTACTTTTACAGCCCTGCTCTGAGTAGACACTCTTCCTTGCAACAATGTGTGCGGTGCAGCAGAGCAAAGGCCTACATGGGCCATGATGGGAACACTTGTCACTGGGCTTCTTGGGCTCCTCACCTCTTGAGGAAGAGCAGGGAGGCATGTTTCATCTAAAGTCACTACCTCCCATGGCAGCCATATTCTGTACATTTGTCTATAGGCATTTGAGGCCATTGGCTTTAGTTCGGGATTTGGTTTATGGAAATTTCTGACCTCTTGTTTTTTTGGTTTTTTTTTTTGTTAATATGTCAGCCCCTTTCTGTGGTGTCTTCCTTAGTGGTTATATGTAGGCTGTTTTTCCCCCTTCCTTCCTTTCTGATTAAAGCAAGACTCCATGCCAATATATTCTTACTATCCCTTGGTGGGTATTTCTCTATTCCTGAGAACAAATATGTTACTCCTACTTAAATGGTCTGTTTCACCTGCCCACATTTACCTTTCTCTTCTAAAACTCTTCCCTTTAATTTCTTTTCCAAGACTTCCTATCTTCCAATACCTAACTGAAGTGTGAGGTGATGCTAGGCTCTCAGCATGTATGGCAGTGGATTATAGGAAGGTTTCAGGTACTGAAACTAGCCTGTCTGATTATTATTCTAGGTCACGGTGAGGAAATTCATCAGCAGAAGGTTGACTTGACAATCTGTTTCATGAATTCTCTGCCTTTTGGACCTTCTTTTCATTCATTCCTAAAGGCAGAAAATGGCCCAGAGGATGCTACAAATCACACCATTCTTAGAGTAGCTACTGGTAGTAATTTAATTTGACATTCTAAAGTTGAAACTTTTCCAGTGGCCTGGGAGTTTGAACACTCTTGGAGGAACTGACCCCTATCCTTATTGGCATGGTTGTGGTAAGTGAAATTAGAAAACATAAAGAAGTTGTAGCTTATAAGGAAGGGGAAAGCTCATGGCCTTTTTTGGAGAGGTAAAGAGAGTATTTGGTAACAGTCATCTTACTATGTGCTTAGAGACAAGAAGCAAAACCATTTCATGGCATCTTTGTTTCTTCTTGAGGCAGTAGTAGAAAAAAGTGTTAACAGACATTATTCTCAAGATTAATTTAACTTATGTATCAATAACTATTTATCCACTCCCCCCCCAAAAAAAACTGAAGAGAAAAAAAAACCCTTGTACCAACCAGAGAAATCCACACAGTGACCAGGTCCAAAAACATCCATCTCTTTCTGCACCTTGTATGCATCCCTTCTCTTTGAGGAGGTGGGGAACATGCGTCGTTATTGGCCCTCTACTAGCATGATTGGTCATTGCATTGGAAAGTTCTTAGGTCTTTCAAAGTCATTTATCTTTACACTCTTTGTCTTTGGATTACTCTCCTGGTTCTGCTTACTTCAGTCTCCATCATACCCAGCATTTTCAAAAATCATCTCTGTGGTCATTTTTTCCTTTTTTTAAAAAAATAACTTTAAATTCATTTTTGGTTACTTTTAAGTTCCAACCTGTTTCCCTTGTTCCCTCTCCACCTTGCACTAGTGAAGGCCACCATTTGACCCAGATATCATTGCCTGTTCATATCCTTTGACCATTTATTAATTGGGGAACTCATTATAAATCTGACAAAGTTCTCTATATATTTGTCTAAGAAACAGTCTATAAAAATCTTTCCCCAATTTTCTACTTTCTTTCTAATCTTGACTTCACTTATTTTATTTGTAAAAATTCTTTTTAATTTAATGTAATCAAAATTCTTCATTTTACATTTCACAATGGTCTCTATCTCTTGCTTATTCATAAATTTTTCACTTATCCATAAATCTGTTAGTTAATGTGTTCTCTATTCTTGAAATTTTCTTGTAATATTTCTTTTTGTATCTAGGGCACATCCATTTTGATCTTATTGTGGTAATTGGTATAAGATATTGGTCTATAGCTACAGTACAGCAGTACTCTATTCATGTACCTTAACGTGCTCAACCATTTCCTCTTTACTGTTGCCCTCTTGGATTCTAGGTGCTTGCTTGTCTTCTCTCCCTCCTCTATCTTCATCCCCACTTCATCACCAGAAAGTTTGTTTTGTTTGCAGCTGTTCCCTCCCAGGGGTTTATCACCTTCACACTCACCTCCCATGTTTCTCTGCGTTGAGTTTGATGTTTTGTGCCAAACTTTGTGTATTTGCGATCTTCCTTTGTCCTTTTCAGGTAAGAGAGTGAGGTTCATCTAATATTCTCCCCACTCCTTCTTCCCTGTTTGTATATGCTTCTAAAATACCCCAATAATGGCAAGTTCTTCCTCTTCCTTCTTTCTCTTTAGAGTATTTATTTTTCCCTCCCTTCTCTTTCCTCTCTTAAAAGCCTTAGGATACAATCAATGTATCTCCAGCTCTTCTATTTTTCTAACTAAACTCCCTCATTACCATCTAAAATATTAAGATTCTGAAAGAACCCTTGTTTCTTCTCCTCTTATGAGAACGTTAACATCGCATCATCATATAGGCTGTTTCCTATTGCTTAGGTTTCCTCTTGAATTTTTATGTTTGCATTTTAAAGTTCCTGTTCAACTCTGGTCCTTTTATCAGCAATACTTCTAAGTCCTCTATTCTACTAAAAATCTAATTTTTTTCCCATTAGGATAATTCTCAGCTTTGCATGGCAAGTTATTCTGGGTTAAAAGTCTATCATTTTGCTTTTAGATTTATTCTATTCTGAGATCTCTTGATTCATAGAAGAAACCACTGGGTCTTATGGGAGCCTGACTGTGGGTTCTTGGTCCTTGAACAATGTCATTGCTTTTTCTTTGACAAAGAAGCTCTGGATCTTGGTAGATTCTTCCTGTTTTCATTTATGATTTCTCTAAATATTATTTGTAGACTTTTTTAAAAAATCATGGTTTGAAGGGAGAGAGTAATTCAGGAATTTTCAGTATCAGATATCTTAAACTTTTTCTATTTTTCAATTTTAAAAAATATTGCTCTAGTATTTCATTCTGTCTATTCTAGTTTTTCATGAAGTCCATCACTCAGGTAAGGTTTACCATTTTGTCTTCCAGACTGTTCTTTTGATTCTTTTTTCCAGAGCTTTAAAAATTGTTTTAAATCTCTTGCTTCATTTCCTCCTACATTTCATGGAGTCCTTGTAGAAAATTCATTTTTTTTCTTTTTCTGCTTATAGTCATGAAGGTTAATATTCTCCTCTTTGTGGATCTCTCTATTGACAATAATTTTATATTGGTCATGATGATCTTTGGTTTAGTCATCTCTTAAGGTACAATGTTAATGTCAGTTATTACTGTCAAAGGGATCTGTAACACCAATGCCATACCCACGGAAGCTGCTATGGATATGCATGCGTATTTCCAGAGTAAATTCACAAAATATAAACTCTTTTCCTCAAAAATGAAACCAAGATATTCATTCAGATACCAGAAAGCCAAATCCACCATGGTAACAAGGAAGTTTATACACATCGCCAATTAAGGAAACACTGCCATCCCTAAACCTTCCCTCTATCAGGTCTCCCCACAAACAAGCTCCCTTAGGCAAAATTCCTCCCTCTTTCACTCACAGCAGCTGCTCTGCCTCACTCTCACTTCCTGTTCCACCTTTCCTGCTCCACTCATTCAGTAAATTCCTCTCACAACTGGCTCCATGTGACTGAAACTGTGGGCTGGGCCAGAACCCAAAGCAGTTCACATGGGCCTATGAAGGGGCAAGGGAGATCTTCAAATTCCCTTAATATTACAGGGTCCTGATGAGAACCTGAGGAGGAATAAATTGGTTTCCATATACTGTATTTTCTATATTTGCAGTCACACAGCAGACTGAGAAATAGAGTGACTCCAATTTCCAACTGTATTTTTGGCTTATTGATTTTTTGAAAAGCATTTTTTTTCCTCTTCTGTCAATCCAGGTACTTTGATTTTATTTTTCATTTTTAACACAGTTTATAACAGACAACACAATTCAAACTTTTGGTCAGGTGATACTTTTTTTTTTAAAGCATTTACAATATGGACCACAAAAGAATTTTTTTTAAACCCACTGAGACCCAAATAATATTTATGTTGCTAACTTCACAAGCTCTTGACCTAATTGTCTCCACAATATTACTAAGAATTAAAGGACCCTAACTTATTGTTATTGGTCTAAAGTCCTAGGCCTAATAGCTTCATTTTAGACTTAACCTCGGATGTTCCCCTACCAATAATCTATAATTTAATCGATCTGGTATTAAGCTTACAAACCTTTTGACTACAGGAAATTGCCACCAAGAGTAGGGACATTGCAGGGATAATATCTCCCTGACTTCATGTCAGTTCCAGGTAGGATTAGAGTGTTCACTTGCATTCACTCAGGCTTACAGTCTGCCAGGTGTCAGTGGGGAAATTGAGTCAGGAGAATCCTACCTCAGTCCCTGCTGAACAGCCACTCTCCCACCCTTCCCATGAGATCACTTTTTGCCATTCATACCAGCATCTCACAGGCTTACTGGCATCATGGATTGGAGGCTCAGACCACCTTTCTTGCTATCCATACCTGGAGTTAGACTCAGAAAAAACAGTCACTTAATAGTCCCATAGCATCTAAAAATGGCAAGTTCCAATGACCAGGTTTCAAATATGATTATAATTTCACTTTGGCTAAGGAACATCTTTTGAGGCAAGTCTTAAATGGCTTCCATGCCTTTCTATACATGTTCTAGTTCCTGATTAAACAGCAATCATAAAATCAAATTTACCATTAAAACCTTAACTTTTCCATCAATGCCAAATTTTACCTGAGGTTACCTTCCTCTAGGAAATTTAGACTAAAATTCTTTTCCCCAAACTAAAGATATTATTGATTTATTCTCAGTAATTAATTCAGTAAATTGTTTTAACACTAATTGCTTTTACCTCAATTTGTAATATGTCCAATTTTTCTCCCCATCACTCCTCTCCCTCTGCTTCCTAATACCTTGCACTCTGATTACTCCTTCCCTCAATGTATCCTCCCTTCTATCACACCCCACCATTCCCTCATCCCCATCTTCTCTCTTTTCTTGTAGGGCAAGATAAATTTCTGTACCCCATTCCCTGTATTTCTTATTTCCCAATTATATGCAATAAAAATTCTCAACATTTATTGCTAATGCTTTGAATTCCAACTTCTCTCCCTCCCCAGCCCCACTGAGAAGGCAAGCAATTTAATACAGACTAAATATGTGTTGTTTTATGAAAGACTTCCATAATAATCATGTTGTGTAATACTAATTATATTGCCCTCTGTCCTACTCTATCCCTCCTTATTTTCCCCCCACAATTGACCTTTGTCCCTTCTCGAAAGTGTTTATTTCTAGTGACTCCCTTCTCCCATTTGCCCTCCCTTCTAACATTGCCCTCATCCCACTTGTCACCTCCTCTCCTACTTTCCTGTGGTGTGATATAAATTTTCATATCAAATTTAGTGAACATGTTATTCCCTCCTTCAGCCACATATGGAGCTTCATTTTTCCCCTCTCCCCTTCTCCCTTTTCTCCTCCATTGAAGAAGAGATTTCTTATCTATTTTATGAGTTATAGCCTGCCTCGTTCCATTTCTCCCTTTCTCTTCCCAGTATTTTCCTCCTTCACCCCTTAATTTGTTTTTTATTTTGTGTGTGTGTGTGTGTGTATCATCTCTTCTGATTCAACAAACTCTGTACTCTCTATCTGTGTGTATGTATGTGTGTGTGTGTAATCTCTCCATCTACCCAAATACTGAGAAAAGATTCAAGAGTTATAACTATTTTCTTTCCATGTAGTAATGTAAACAGTTCAGCTTTAGAGAGTCTTTTATGATTTTTCTTTCCTGTTTACCTTTTCATGCTTCTCTTGATTCTTGTCTTGGGAAGTCAAATTTTGTGTGTGCATATCTCCTTCTCTGTTTCTCTCTCTCCTCTTTTCTCTCTCTCTCTGTCTCTCTCTCCTTTAGATGGACAGCACTATAGATGATCAGGTAGTTGAGTCCATGAAATATAGTTGATTTAGGGGGAGATAATCAGGTTAGATCACATTTAGGAAGTTGTATCATTTCTTTAGCAATAATATCCTCCCAACGAAATTATATGTCTAAAAATCATGGAATAAAATGATCTTGGAGAGTTAAAGTGTTAGGTGACCCAAAGGACAACGGAGCAAACCATGGTAAGGGTCATTAACCTGTGGTAGATTACAAAAGAAGGGCAAGAAGAATACCAGTAAGGACATCCTTAGTGTGGAAAGGAGGGGCCAGAGAGCCCTCTTAATTCATGGATGCCCTTAAGGTTTTGTAAGAACAGGGAGGAGGCCTCTGAATTTTGGGACCATCTGTGAAGAATTCCTAGGACGTTGGGAGTGAAAATCAAACAGAATGGGACACAAGAGATTCCATTTCCATGGCCAGGGTGAGGACAATGGGGCAATGGGGAATCGAGTAACTGCAGTGATGCTCCCTCACAGCCCAGCTGCACTAATGTGCTCCACATGAAGGGCATGAGCTTATAGATGTTGATATTTTCCTTTGTAAATATTCTTAGGATGTCTCATGTAGGTGTGTTTTTTCTTCTCAAATCAATTTTGATCCCCTCAAGGGCAGGGATATCTCTACTTCTTTCCTTAGCAGTCAAGCCATCTCATACATAAGCTGCTGTTGATTCAGCAGAACCCTAACACCACAACATACTGAGAGATGTCCACAGTAGTTGTCTTTTTATCTCTTCTATTCAACCATGATTTTCCATATATTGAAATGATGTAATAGTGGAATATGTCATATTTTCTTTCCTTTGCAATTTCGATGAAATGGCAACATATGACCTTCCAGTCACAATTAACTTCATTGGGAGGAAAATTGGACAAAAGGAAATGTATTATGTAGGCCATTCCCACAAGGCAGTACTATTTAGGTAGAATTGTCATTGCTAGAAATGGATGTTGTGCCCCAGTGTTGGTGACAGATGTCTTTGATAAGCTCAGGGCTGAGCCGGTGGGTCTCTTTATGAACAAAGGCCTGATCTCTTTGAAAGGGTCTAACTCTTTCCTCTGTGTGGCAGCCCTGGACTGAGCCTGAGTGGCTGCCCTTCCCCACCTAGCTCCCCTCCCAGGCACAAGAACATTAATAGCAAGTTTTTCCGGTTGCTCTACCTCACTGATACAATGGTGAATATCACAGAAACAAAGAAGCATTGAATTTTAAAGTTAGGAGGGACCTCAGAAGCTGTCTAGTCTAACCTTTACCTGAGAGGAATCCCTAGTGTAATATACAAGACAATTGGTCATCATCCTCTAATGGGAGATCTATATGACCTTCTGAGTTAGCCCAATCCACATACAGAAATCTCAATAGTCAGAAAGCTTTCCTGACTTCAACTTTAAATTTGCTTCTCTAAACCTTGCCCACATTGTTCCCAGTTCTGTCCTCTGGGGCCAGGCAAACCCTTCTTCCGCATCACCGCCTTTCAACTTGGAAAACTTGGGAAGATGGTTAGGCTAAATCTTACCAGTTCCTTCTGCTGATCCTCAAAGGACCTGGATTCAAGACCCTTCCCCATCCAGGATGTTTTGCCTACAGATATTCTTCAGTTTGTAATTATTCCTTTGCACTGGGGACCAGGTGATGGGACACTATAGAAAAACTATTGCCTCTGCTTTGGGTTTTTGAACTCTAGTGGGAAGGAAAGTGAATAAGTATTTATGAAGTGCCTACTCTGTGCCAGGCATGGGGTAAGTACTTTTTCAAATATTACCTCCTTTGATCCTCACATCAACCCTGGGAGATACTATTATACCCATTTTATGGTTGAAGAAATTGAGATAAAGTTTCGGTGAGTTGCCCAAGGTCACATAGCTAGTAAGTATCTGAGGTCAGATTTGAACTCAGGTCTTACTGACTTCAAGTCCAGCATTCTAACCATAGTCTCACTTAGTGTACAACCTCATATTTACTCCTATCCTATTTTAGCTTGTTAGATTTTAAATCTGCAGAGAGCTCATATCTAAAATGTGCTCCCTAAAGCCTCACTTGGGCCTGTATCATTTTTCTCATCCAATTGCATTCGGGGTCCTTGGATGGGAAGGAGGACCACTATCAAGTCACAAGAATAGGACCATTTATGTGCTCATTTGAGCCTCCTGGCAACCCTGTGAAGGGAATGTTTTCAATATCCCCATTTTATAGATGAGCAGCCAGAGGCTGAGCATGATTAAGTGACTTGACCAGGATCACATAGCTAATAAGTGACTAAGGCAATACTTGAACTCAGATCTTCCTAATTTAAAGTCCAATGTACTAGCCACTATGCCTAACTGTCCCCCTCCCCCAGGTCATCATAGAAGAGAGCCTGCCCTATTTTTAAAGACTTCCAAGACAGGTTTTTTACATTTTTAAATAACATATTCCTGTGTATAGAAACTTGCACATCAGGAAATATTTCCATTACATTCAACACAGTTTCTCACAATACTCTTGGAACCCATTTCCTTTTGTTCATAGAAAATAGTTGCCCATCATTTTCTGAACCAACATTCACCCTATACCTGAGACTCTCATCAAATGCCCCTCAATCTTATTTCTAGTCTTAATTATTCAGGGGACTAATTCAATTTAATTCAACACAAATTAGAGATGAGAATATTAGTTCTGGACACTGTGCTCAGCACTAAAGGTACAAAGACAATTACTTTTGTCACAGTTTCTCCTAAATTAAAATTTATTTTATCACTTTACCTCAAGTCTTGTCCCCATTGTTTCAGCCATTTGTCAGTCTCAGCAGAAAGCTCCAAAATGGTTTGATTCAGATTGCTCAGAGGGTGCTAATCCTATCACAGCCTTATCTGCGCTGAATTTGTTAGCAAATGTAACTATGTCCCCCTTCTTTTTTAAAACTACATTCCTGTTTATTCACCATAATAGAGTATCACGCTATTTATCCAAAGCTAATGATACTCCTTCAACTATCTGCAGTTCAGGCAACTATCAGGAAGTTACCTAATATATGGAAAAAAATCTCCCCAAAACCCCCACAGAAGTCTTGGTACTGTTTTTCGTAGGAAACCCTAAAAAGGTTTTATTTCTAGGCTTATCATCATATGATTTATGGTCATTTTAAAATCCTTGGTTAGTTGATTTCTTCAACCATAGCAGATCCATAAGATCAAGTTAGGAGGAAAAGGGCTTGATGAATAAGGAGCCTGATACCTGATATTTGACCAGTAAAGGATGGGGAAAACCAATGGTGAGGCTCACTCTCCCAGTGAGACTCTTCCTCTGACTGGACATCTGATGATTTCTCCCTAACCTCTATCTTGTCTCTTTCAGCATTCATAGCATTTTGCCTTGTCAAGGCTGGCTCAAAGAATCAAAATCTTCTTTGCATTAGGTCCAGTTATCACCATTCAGTACCCAAAAAGTCCTCTGATTAAAGCAGCCCATGCTTTAAAGACATTTCTCAGGGTATGTGATTCTTTTTATTTGAATGATTGTAATACCCAAAGTCTAAAGTGTTTCCAAGCCAGAGAGGGTCACCAACTGTCAACAAAATATCATTAATTGGCAGAGTGGTCCACCAGACTTGGAGTTAGAAAGATCTGAGTTCACACTTGTTTCAGACACTTATTAGCTGTATCACTCTGGCCAAGCCAATTAACTTGGAGATAATACACTTAGCTGCTGATGTGGTAAAGATACAACTGGAGGCTTTCCTACCTGGCTGTGATATTCTAAATATAGGTAATTTAAATTAATTTTACAGGTTATTTATGGCAAACGAGAATTTATGCATAATGCCTTATTTAACCAATTCATTGGCACAAAGCTTTGCAGCATACAGCATTTGGACTCCGTTTGCCACCGCTTTTTGTTTATGCTGTGTGGATTTGATTTCACAAATTTAAATATGGTGAATAGAATGATATGGATGAGAAGTCACCATGCTTTCTTTATGGATTTTCTTTTAAAAACTGTATTTTGCTTTACCCAACCAATCAACTTCACAACAAACCTCTCTCCGTATTACCTTTCCTTGGGAAAAAATAAACAAACAAAAAAAATTAAAACAAAGTCATCTAATACAGGAATTACAGTCATTTCATACTTCTACTCAGGTGTTTAGTTCTGGTCATCACATTTTGGAAGCATACTCCTAATCTGTGAGGATCCCAAAGGGCAGCCAGCAGGGGGAAGGTCCCCACTGGGGTCAGGTCATTTGGGGTCAGTTGAAGTAACTGGATTTATTTAGAGTGAAAAAGAGGAGAGTTGTGGAAGGCCTGATGGCTGGGCTTGTTCTATTTTCTCTAGAAGGCAGAATTAGATATAATGGGTGAGAGTCACATGGAGGCAAAAACCTGCTCACAATTAGATGTCTCAAAAGAAAGGGGGTGGACTACATCAGAAAATAGTGGGTCCCCTCTCTCCACGTCCCCCTCCTCACCAACCGAGGTTTGCAGGCAGTGCTGCATGGCCATGTCAGGGGGGTTGGACCAGATGCCTTCCAAGGTCACTCCCAGCTGAGATCTATGATCTGAATAGAAGTTGCATTTTTTTTCAGCATTGTTTTGAGACAATGCTACCCACCCTACCAAATGTATATGCCTTTGAGTGTTGTTTACTTCTTCAGATGGAGCACTAGGATTCTTAAATCTTCATTACTCTGTAGTTGAATATGTTATACAACTTCACTTTGCCTTCCCACTCCTATAGTCCAGTCAGGTGGACTATCTTGTTCTTTACCAAAAATGCCTCATCTCTCCTCTGAGCTTTTGCGTAGACTGGCCTCAGACTTGGGCAGTTCTCCCTCCTTCTTGTCTCTACCTCTGAGACTCCTGGGTTTCCTTTCAAACTGCTCAAGTGCCAGCCATAGTCTAGATGAATTCTCCATCATACCTACTGCCAGTCCCCCAAATGGCTTTGGGATCACATATTGCTCAATATGTCCCCTGTTGGCTTTATAGAGACCAAGCTCTCTGAGGACAGGCATGGTTTTTTGGTGTCTTGGTTACTCCAATGTCTAGTCTCAGTCCCCAATACATAGTAAGTGTTTAACAAGTGTGTCTTAATGGATTGGTGATCTGATGGATTGATATGTGCCCAGCAGTAGGTGGGTGAAAGGAGATGGACATTGTAGTCACTTTCTTCATGTAATTTCCAGTTGCTCTCTCACAGTCACTCTAGTGGCGTCTTACAGTTCCTGCCTTTCAGTAATCTTCTCAGGCTTGACTCTTCCCATATTTTCTCATCATGTTTGCCAGTTTTGTCAGTTAATTTTCAATTATCTGTGTGGTCAATTCATATACTCACGACCCTGTGTCATTTGGCATGTTTTGGAGTTCCTGGAAGTGAATGTTGTACTCAAGGCTTCATTTGACATGGTGAAACATTAAATAATGTTTTTCTCAAAAAATTCTTGTTTCTTAGGATGTAGCTTAAACATCACTAAAATGTTTCACAACTTGAAATGGAATTAAATGTGAAAACATTTTTCTGTCCCCTCCCCAGTCCCTCCCCAAGTCGCTTGGATGTGTATTTGTAACAACACCCAACAGGTACTTCAGAACATGATACACTAGATCCAGGGAGGGTTCTTCCAGTCCCTTTGAATACCCCCTTTCATGTATACTGAGTTCCCTTCTTGCAGACTCCCTGGGGAACATGTCCCCAGCTTTGGAGATGACACAAACCTACTCTGTCCTTCACCTGGCTCTTCATCTTGATCCAGCCTCTAAAGGGCACTAAAACAGTGGGTGTGCCTGGGCCAAGGTCCTCCTTGGTGGAGGAGGCAAGGTCTTTCTGCTACATAGTAGTAGCGGCTTCCAGTAGTAGGTAAGGAGCCCTGCCCTTTCTTTCTAATGGGGTGGTAGCCACGGCCTTTCCTAAGACTGCCTTAGAAAAACCCCAAAGACTGTTTCTTATTCCATAGCTAAGGATAGTGTATTATGCTTTCTACAACAGATTATTCACTCCAATTTTCACTCAAATGTCTGCTTGAGTCCAAACACTGGCTTCTGATCCTGTGACCTTGCACAGATCATGAACCTCTGGGGCCTCAACAATTTCGTAATATGTAAAAGGAAAGTGTGGACCCTACAAACTCCAGGAAGTCCCCCTTAAGCTCCAGACGTGACTGTGTATGTACAATATTTTACTAGGTGCAAGGAGGCAAAACATAAGCTAGTCATTGCTTTTGAAGACAAGAGATACAGCTTATAATGATGAGAATAGAAAGCAAAACATGATAACATAGTACATGCACATGTTAGTTTAGTAAGGTCTTCATCACATCTTTTCCAGATTTAATAATTAAAATCAACATTAACCAAGAAAAATTATGGAAAGAGACCTTTTTCAGAGACCTATTTTCTATATGTTCTAAAGGCTATAAGAGGTCACATCACTTTGTGCATTAGTTTCATCCTTAAAATTCTCTGGATTCTCTCAGTTTCCCAGGACAAGGTGAGATGACTAAATACTGGCTTCTGCATATAGCAAGAGAATTCCATAAGTTGAAGGCCTGAGTTAAGCCCATTTCTTTATTCTTTGACCAGTCACTGTATATGAGTAGAGTTCCTTTCATAAGATGGTGGGTCTTCTGCTGCTCTTTGTTTTTGGGTACCCAGACTTCTTAAAAAATGAAATCTTGAAACAAATTCATCTTCCTAAGGTAGACAGTGAACTTGTTTGTGTTGGAGAGGCCTGGGTAGACAAAGCTGAGTGAGCTGGGCCAACCCAGGCCAAACTCTTTACGTGGCATGATCTACAAATTTAATAGGTTGGGCTGTAACTTGAAACTGAATGTGCCTGGACAGTCACTTGTGCATATGATCAATGTGGAAAATTCTCCTGTTTCACAAATAATGCTCCATCTTTTCTCTGTAGAAAGTCCATATACTTGGCATTAAGACAAACTATCCAACTCTCCATAATTGTGTGTGTATGTGTATGTGTGTGTGTAGAAGTCTAATTTGAAGGTTTATTTCAAAAGGATACTAATCTCTGGGCCTTTATAATTTTTACCAATACTTTTTAGAGAAAACTCATTCTAGAACCCATTTAAATAAGTTCATTTCATCATTTAAAGAAATAGAGACTTCTAATTCATATTTCCTATGAAATCTTTTCCCTATCTTCATTTTGATTCAGAGTACACCTCTGTAATACAACGTGGCAGACATGCAAGTGCCCACTGAAACCTGGAATGATGGCCAGGGCTTGGTGGCAAACCCAGAAGATATCCGAAATTTACTGCCTCAAATCATGAACCTCATTTATCAAAAGATGATTCCAAACTACAATGACTTGGATTACATTTGGAGAATAGATGCACCTTGGACAACTTACTATGAAATCATTGATAAGGTACTCTGACAGAGCACTCTAAGAATCTGTTGTAATCCTATTAAAATATCTTTTTTTTTTAACTCAAAGGATCTTGGACCTTTTCATTCCTCCTGTTATGTTTTAGACATAACATGTTTTGTTGATTCATCTTAATAGCTCTGAAATAACCTCAAGTTGTGTAGGGAGAGTAGAGGAGGATTAGTAAAATTCTACAAGTAGAAGGAGGGGTGTCAGTTAGCTTAAGTCATAGTTTCCACTCTTTTTTTTAATCGTGTCATTTTTATTTCCCCAAAAGTCTGACAAAAGGGGCAGTGCTGACAGTGGTCTCTCCTGAGTTTGGGATTGAGGATAGGAATTGGCACTGGAGACACTGGGAGCTACACCAAGCCTGGGCAAATTCTATTCTTGGTTTGGAATACCTGGTGTTGTCCATCCCTAATCTGAGGCAGTCCAACAAGCATTACTGAGCATCTATTGTGTTCTCAGCTAAAGTCCCACTTTCTACAGAGAGCCTTTCTGGTCCCCCTTAACACAGTGCCTTCTTTGTAAGATTATTTTTCATTGACACCCTTTCTATCTTGTTCATATATAATGTTGGCATATTGTCTCCCTGTTAGATTAGGAGCCTCTTGAGGGTAGAGATTGTCTTTTGCCTTTTGTTGTGTCCTCCGAGGCTTAGCTCTTAGCTAACTGTTAACTAACAGCAAGTTAGCCCAATTCTCTAGTTCTTTTACTTTAATGGTGAGAAGAGTTTACTGTACAAGGAAGAAGAGGGACTTTGTTATAATGAGATCAAACTGTTCTATCAGGTCTGGGTTTGTGAGTTACAGGCCTACTTTCATGAGTATGTTAGGACAAAACTTACCTCAGCAAGAAAACCATATTATGCTGAAAGATCACAAACCAATAGCAACATTAAACTTATATGTTCCAAATGCCTAAGCATCTAAATTCATAAGGGAAAAATGAACTGAATTTAAAAAACATATGGACAGTAACACAATAGTGGCAAGATATTTGAATATTTCTCATTAAATTTTAGTCAAATCTAATAGAAGGTAAACAAAAAGGGAAATAGATAATTGAACAAATCACAGGAAAAACTAGAGCTAACAGCTGACATGAAATCTTCTAAAAAGGATTATAACATGTAACTGAAAATACTCTCCATTAACAAAATTAATGCACCTAGGATAGAAGTGAAATAGTGGTGAAAGAGGAAAAAAAATCAAATTTCTCTCACAGGTTTAAAAGTACACATACATACACACACATATGTCACCAAAATCTATTCTCCAATAGATTGCTATTCAGGGATATAAATACAATGATAAAGGATGAGTAACTGTTATTATAAGGGAGAGTGGGGAGCTGGGGACATCTTGTCCCTAACAATGAGGTATTCTCTAGAGATATAGAAATGAACAGTAAAAGGAGGGGGTTTGGAGTGAGAACTTTGTCTCTGACACAGAACAAGCCAAGCTAGGATCAGTCAAACTCTAGTCAAACTGACTTTGCTCTTTTTCACATACTACATTCTGTTTCCCTGTTTTTTTACTGGCTACTTCCCCTGCCTAGAATATTTTCCATCCTCATCTCTAACTTTTAGAATCATTAGTACCCTTCAAAGATTAGCTTAAATGCCACTTTCTATGATACCTTTCAGTGTCTCTGAGATGCTAGTGCCCTAGGGGCAATTAGGTGGTTCAATGGATGGATTGCTGGATCTGGAGGCAAGAAGAGTTGAGTTCAAATCTATCCTCAAATAATCACTATTTGTGGGACTTTAAGCAAATCACTTAACCTCTGCCTCACTTTCCTCAAATGTAAAATGAGGATCATAGTAGTATCTACCTCTCAGGGGCTTTGTGAGTATCAAATGAAGTGATATTTGTAAGCCAAGTAGCATCGTGCCTCACACATAATAAGTACTCAAAAAATGCTTGTTTCCTTTCTTCTCTGAAATTACGTTATAGTGTGTATGTATGTATGCATATATGTCTGTATAGGTATATACGGGTTTTACATGAGCTCCTATTGTCTCATAGAAGGTAAGATCCTTGAAGGCAGGGGCTGTTTTGTTTATGTGTCTGTGTTCTCTGGGCCTGGTACATGATACTTCTCTGATTGACGGAGTGGTAGTGCTTAGCCCTAAGTATGTATCTCTGAATCAGATTCAGAGGTCCTCTCTTCCTCTTTGTTTGTTTGCTTTTTGGCAAGGCAGTCAGGGTCAAGTGACTTGCCCAGGGTCACATAACTAGTAAATATCAAGTTGAATCTGAAATCAGGTCCAATGCTTTATCCAATGCCCAGCTAGCTGCCCCTGAGAGTCTCTCTTCTAAGCTGTTTTTGTACAGCCACCCCCTCTACACTCTCCTTTCCAAAGAGCTAGTCACTCAGCCTTCAGTTTGGGATTACAAGTGAAGCAGCTCATCACACTTTGGAATTGGCTCTGTCTTCCATAGGGTGAGCAGATCAAGAGCTACCTTCTTCTTCCTCCCACTGTCCCTGGTTCTGTTCCCTGGGAATAAGCAGAGCAAATGGAATCCTTTTTCCAAACAACTCCTTCAGATCCATTAAAACAGCAGTGTTGGGCCTCCTCAGCCATTCCTTTTTCAGGTGAAGCACTCAGTTCCTTCGCCTGATCCCCAACCAGCTCAGGCCCCGGGTCTCTGCTCTTTGGATGCACCGTTTGTGCCTCCTGGCTGTTTGCTCCTTGGAGACACTCTCCAGCTTGTTTAAATTCCTCCTTAAACACTGTCCCCAAGAATCAAGGCTTAATCCAAGCAGGCTGCGAGAGGATCATTGGCCCCTGTGCCCTCTGCTGGGTGCTGTTTTTGGTGCCCCTGCATATCCCATCACGAGTCCTAGCAGACAGCACTGTGGAGTTAGACTGAGTCGAGAATCCACAAAAACCTCAAGACATTTGTTCACTTAAACTTCTGTCTCACCACATCAGCTCCATTTTGTACTTTGGTAAAGCTGAATTTTTTGAATGTGGGTTCAAATTTGCATTGATTTCTACTTTTCCGTCTTAATCAATTTAGTCTGAATGTAGCCTCTTCTCTGATTCTCCTCTTGATCCTGATCTATCTTAAAAAACAGACAAACAAAACCCTGTTTTATGTCTCTTGCGTTATGCCTCTTCATCTTATTCTGACCATGTGCCTCCTGCTTCTTCTTATAAAACATGGACCCATTTGTCTTTTGGAGAAGCTGAAGTCACCTCCATCTTCTATTCTCTCTCTCCTTGGAAGTATAACTTATTACTACATGAACCCTTATGTACCATTTTATCTGCCATCTTGGCTCCTGTGAAATGGACAAAAATGGGCATACAGTGGAACTGTTACCAGTTGAAGGTTTGCATTGTATCTAAGGACAAATAAAGAATTAATCGCTGACAAGTTAAGGAGAGGGTTCTTTCAAAACAGGGAGTGTGACCTTTTACATTGTGCAATCCTAATGCCTTAAAGCACAACTAATAAGTCTATTTGTAAAACTCAAGCATGGTTCCAGGTTGTTCTGCAAATGTAATGGGCATTTTAGATCTTTCAGTGGAGCAGTAAGAGGGATGAGGTAATGTCTCACCCTTTTCCCAAATGTCTCTGTTACTGATGATGGTATCATCATTCTTGTAGTCCTCCAGGTTGATAACCCTTGGGATCATCCTTGACTACTCACTCACCCATTCCACATATCTCATCAGCTGCCAAGTCTTTTTTCTTCTCTACCTACACACCACTCTAGTATATACTCCCCTTTCTTGACTGACAGAGCCCCTGCCTCTATTCAGGACCTCATTTTTCTCTCCCCTGGACTGTTGGAATAAGCTCCAGTTTGGTGTCCATGCCTCAAGTCTCTTTCCAGTCCACTCAGCTGTCAAAGGAGTTTTCCTAATATTAAGGCATGACAGTGTCATTGTCTCAAATCAGGTTTAATAAGATTGTGTTATCAAAAGTTTATTAAGAGGAAACAGGGTACAGAGTACAAAATAGAAATGAGGAAAACAAGTGAGAAGTTTAATTGAGGGGGATGTGTGTATGTGTGTGTTCGTCCTTCATTGCCTAAGACTATGCCATCAGAGAAATAATGACATAACTTGCACATGACTTTTTTTGAATGAGGGAGGGCTGTGCAGCTACCAGCCTCATTTCTCCTCCAGAGACTGGATCCAGTGACCAGATATTCATCAGGATGACTGGAAATGACCCAGGATGGCGCAATTGGGGTTAAGTGACTTGCCTAATGTCACACAGCTACTGAGTGTCAAGTGTCTGAGATGAAATTGGAACTCAGGTCCTCCTGACTTCTGCACTGGTGCTCTATCCACTGCACCATCTAGCTGCCCCATTCAGTTGAGGGGGATATACTTACAATAAGAAGGCACGTATTCCCTGCAACATTTGTCATTTTTTCCTATCATTTTAGGCAATCTTATAGATGTGAGATGATATCTCAAAGTTGTTTGGTTTTTTTTTTCGATTGGGACACTAATATACTGTTGGTGGAACTGTGAACTGATCCAATCATTTTGGAGAGCAAACTGGAATTATACCCACAGCGTTGTTAAAGTGCCTGCACCTTTTGACCTAGCAATACCACTATCATGTCTGTTTCCCAAAGTGATTAGGAGAAAAGGAAACCCACCTATATGTTCTAAGATATTTATAGCAGCCTCTCTTTGTGGTGGTAAAGAACTAGAAATTGAGGGAATGCTCAATAATTGGGGGATGGCTGAGCAAGTTGTGGTATGTGACTATAATGGAATACTGCTGTGCCATAAGAAATGATGAGATCATTGTTCTTAGAAAAACATAGATTCATGTGAAATAATGGGGGGTGAAATGAGCAGAACCAAGAGAAAACTGTATACAGTAACAGCAATATTGTTCTCAGAGTAACTGTAAATGACAGCTAATCTGAGCATTATAAATATTCAAATTGACTACAAAATGCCTATGAAGGAAGATGTTCTCTATGTCCAGAGAAAGAACTAATAAATAGAAGTATGCACAGAGTGGTTTTACATATATATGTATATATTCACACATGTATGTATGTCTATGCACACATATACACATATCTGTGTCAAATGGTGACTTCCTCTAATGCGGGCTGGGGAGAGAAGCAGGGAGAGAGAAAGTCCGGAACTCCAAATATAACAAGAAATAAATTTGATTTAACTTAAAAAATAAGAAGTTGTAGTCAGAGAGAATAGCTCAGGTTTTTGTTGACGTCAAATGGAAGGGAACACCCTGTGAGGTCCTCAGGTATAATTGGATATTCAAAACCAGTAAAGCCTAGTAGATTTTTGTAGGGTTCTTAACTGGATTGAGTAGGACTAGGCATTAGAGGAAAGGTGGGAGCCTGGACCTGGGGATTTTGAGTTAGGGTTAGTATGCTCATTCATCCTGGTCTATGGGAAAGCCTTCTGGGAAATTAGCTGATAGATGGTATTCAGACACCCCATTCTGATGGGAAAGTGGCTATTACTGCTGGCCTTATCTTGTCAGGGTAACTTGAAATTTGAGCTTTTCTACTGTTTCTTTCTTAAGATGAATGGGGAAGTTACTGAAATCTCCACAATCTTCCCTATTTCTTCAAGAAGCCAGATGAAACTTAAACTGCCGATCTCATTCAGAGAAACCTAGAACCAGCACAAAATCCAATTGTCCACTTCTGCAAAGGGCTAGACACATAAAAGGCATATGGGCCAACCCTGAAATAATTGTTAGTTCCTCTATTTTCCAGGAAGAGTTAGGTGAAGAAAGCCAAGAGGGGCAGGTAGGTGGTAAAGTTAATAGAGAACTTGCCCTTGTGTCAGGTGGACCCGAGTTCAAATTTGACCTCAGATACTTACTAGGTGTATGAGCTTGAGTAAGTCACTTAGCCCCAGGTGCCTCAAAACAAAAGTCTCTGGTGACTACTGAATGGAAGGAGAAATGAATAAACAAACAGGTGTGTGTGTGTGTGTGTGTGTGTGTGTATAAAAACCAAGACCCTTTTCTTTATTCAGATATCCTTGATCTCTGTGGTGATATTTCTGGTGAGTTGTATTCTTTTTCTTGGGGAGGTTATGTGTCTGTTGATTTTCCCAGATGCATTGATCCAGAAGCAGAATGAAATATTCTTCAGGGCACACAGACCCCTCTCCCACCTCCTCCAGTCCATACATAGGTGGTAGTGTACTGGAAGTTACAATCTTAGGGGGTGATGGTAATAATAGAGGCATGGAAAGCATAGGGGATTGGGGGTTTGAGATGGTGGTCCTCTGCATCCTGTATCTGACACCCTGTGGTCCAAACTGTGACATGTAGGGAGTTAGCACAGCTATCTGACTCCAGGTGGTACCAACAGGCAATTAAAGTGATGATGCAATTTATCAGACATCTCATGGCAATTTCTTTTTTTTTTTAATTATTATTATTTTGTTTTCATTGTTCTACAATCACTTCCATATATCTTAGATTTTTTCCCCTCCCTCTCCCCATTCTTCCCTACTTCCCCTCTCTCTCTCTAAGATGGCATAAGGTTTTATATAGGTTCTACACATACATTCCTATTAAATACATTTTCACCTTAGTCGTTTTGCATAGAAGAATTAATATGAATGGGGGAAATCATAAAACAAACTAAAACATACTACAAAAGAAAATGATCTGCTTCATTCTGCAATCGAGTTTCATAATTCTTTCCCTGGATGTGGAAGGCATTTTGCCTTAAGAGACCCCTGGAAATTATTTAAGTCCTTGCATTGCAATGAAGTACTAAGTCTACCAGAAAAATTCCTTGCATACTATGGTTGTTGCTGTGTACAAAGTTCCCCTGCTTCTGCTCCTTTCACTCAGTATCAGTTCATATAAATCTTTTCAGGCCTCTCTGAAATCTTCCTGTTCATCATTTCTTATAGCACAACAGTATTTCATTACATTTATATACCACAGTTTATTCAGCCATTCCCCAATTGATCGACATTCCATTGATTTCCAGTTTTTGGCCACCACAAAGAGAGTTGCTATAAATATTTTTGTACATGTGAGACCCTTTCCCATTTCTATGATGTCTTGGGGATACAGTCCTAGAAGCGATATTGCTTGGTCAAAGGGTACGCACATTTTTGTAGCCCTTTGAGCATAGTTCTAAATTACTTTCCAGAATGGTTGGATCAGCTCACAGCTCCACCAACAATGAATTAGTGTTCCAACTCTCCCACATCTTCTCCAACATCTTTCATTTTCGTGTTTTGTCATGATAACCAATCTGATAGTTGTGATGTGATATCTCAGAGTTGTTTTGATTTGCAGCTCTCTAATCATTAGTGAGTTAGAGCACGTTTTCATAGGCCTATAGATATCTTTAATTTCTTCCTCTGAAAACTGACTGTTCATATCCTTTGGCCATTTATCAATTGGGGAGCATGACAATTTCTACAGTAAGCTCTGTGTAGGTGTTAGCAACCTATTCTCCCAGACCACTTGCAGTTAAGCCAAACTAAACCAGTGTATAAAACAAAAAAACAAAACAAAAACAAAAACAAACCCAAAACAAGTTTTATTCTATTGCTGGGGTGGATCCAGGTCCTATAACATGAGAAGGAGAAATTAACTTTAAGAGTGGATGGAAGCCAAAGGCTTAGACAGAACCTTGGGGAAATGCATGTGGATGATCCCAGTTTGCAGTTCTTTAGCAAGGGTATTAAGGAAAGTTGAAAAGTCCTTGGTCAATCACAAAGATACTACTCTTTTCTCAAAGACAAAACCAGTTATTGCACTAACGTCAGAAAAACTTGGGTCTCTTGCCTTTCCTCAAGCTTTGGAGAGCTTGAAGACCCTCCTAGCCACAACAAGTTGGGCCAACTGCACCGAGCCAGGCTGGCCGTTTGGCAGAAGCAAAGTGATCATAATTGGGGCAAGTAGGTCACTGGTCATTTGATTCCTTTAAGTCTAATCAGGGCAATGCTATCCATGAAGTCAATGGTTTCCCCGGTCCCAAAGTTTAGGCTGACACAGCCCCCTCCCAGGCTGGGAGAAGCATCTCCTTACACTCTTGGACTTTCAGTTATTTAGGCAGGAGGGGATGCCCCTATATTATGATGCCCTGGGATCTAGCAAGGAGTCCCTCCAGTCATAGCTTCCACCTGATCAGGGGACCAACCTTCCAAGGTTTTGATTTTTTTGTTACTCGGAATAATGGGGATCTCTTTGTACAGTTCAGTGGCTTTCTTAGGAGCAGAGGATAAAGAAGGCAGCCTGAATTGGACCCTGAGAAGTGTGTAGCATGTAGCAGTTAGAATCTGATGCTAAGATAGGACTCCCACTCAGACATTTAATTCAGGCTGACTTCCATATTCCATCCTTCTTGACAAACATCTTGATAAAAATTTAGTAAGGTTTGGAATAACCAAGTTCCTTATGAGGCTACATGAAGTATATTGAAAAAATGAAATGAGTCAGCTTAATGGAATGCCCAGTTGGAAGGGGGCACTCCAAAACTATAAAATCTGATGAGTTTTGATCTAATTTTTGTCTAGGTCAAGTAGGAAAAGGAATTAGAGAAAGGGATTGAAGAATTTGTACAAGGGATCTGATTTATTCTGGGGAGGGAAATTTGCGAAAGACACCTGTGAAATTAGAAGCTGGTTGATAATCTTGCTTGACTGGCAAGAAAAGGGCTTTCAGTCATTCCTGATGGTCTTCTTTTGGAAGGATGACTGGCTATTTGAACTTCCCAGAGTTTCCTCATTTAGTCGGGTAGGAAGTCTACTGAAATTCTTATAGTAATCCCCTCACTGATAAATTCCAACAAGTCCCTATTATCTCTAGGATCAAATAGAACCTCTTTTCTTTTTACTTTTTGTATTTAATAGATTTTTTCTAATTACATGTAAAGATAGCTTTCAAAATTCATTTTTGTAATATTTTGAGTTTCAAAATTTCTCCCTTCTTTCCCTCCCCCCTCCCCAAGACAGCAAGGAATTTGATATGGGTTATACGTGTACAATCATGTTAAACAAATTTCCACATTAGTCACGTTGTGATAAAATAATCAGAACAAAAGGGAAAAAGCACAAGAAAGAAAAAATAAAAAACAGAAAAAAGTGAAAATAGTATGATTCAGTCTGCATTCAGACTCTATAATTTTTTCTCTGGGTGTGAATAGCATTTTCCATCATGAGTCTTTTGGAATTGTCTTGGATCATTGAATTACTGAGAAGAGCTAAGTCTGTCATGGTTGATCATCACACAATGTTGCTGTTGCTGTGTATAGTGTTGTCCTGGTTTGACTCACTTCACTTAGCATCAGTTCATGTAAGTCTTTCCAGGTTTTTCTGAGGTCTGCCTGCTCATCATTCCCATGACATTCATATACCTCAGTTTGTTTAGTCATTCCCCCACTGGTGGCATCACCTCAATTTCCAATTCTTTGCCACCACAAAAAGAGCTGCTATAAGTTTTTTTGTACATGTGGGCCCTTTCCCCGTTTTTATGATCTCTTTGGGATCCATTCCTAGTAGTAGTATTTCTGGATCAAATGATATGAGCAATTTTATAACCTTTTGGCATTGTTCCATATTGAATGGAACCTCTTTTGTTTAGCATTGAAATTTTTTCACAACTTGAACCCTTCCTACTTTCCCACTCTTCTTGCAAAGTACTACCCTTTACACACCTACAATTCACCCATACTATCCTACCTGTTGTTCCTCACATAAAATGCTTTATCTCCCATTTTTGTATCTTCTTATTAACTATCCCCCATGGCTGTAATTCTATCATATCTTATCTCAGCTTCCAGGTTTCCCTGACTTTGAAAATACAACTCAAATTCCAACTCTTCAAAAAACTTTATCCCAGTAGTCTCCTAATGCCTTCCCTCTAAGATTACTATCAATTTACCCTCTCCATATTTTGTATGCATGTACTTAGTTGTTTGCAGGTTGTCTTTCCCATTAAATTGTGACCCCCTGAGGACAGGAACTTCGCTTTACTTCATTAGCAGAGTGCCTAGCACTTAGTAAGGCATAACAAAATCTCTCTAGTGGCTAGAGCTATCTGAACATGAAATCAGTTGCCTGAGAAGGTAGTGCATTTCCCTTTCCTGGAATTTTCAAGTGAAGGTTTAATCACCACTTTTCACATCTATGGTAGAGATGTTCCTCATTCTGTCCTCAGCAGCTACATATACATTACAAAAGTCTGATCCCTAGTACCTATTTTTTTCTTTTCTAATTCCTTCAATCAGTGTTTATATGGTATGATGATGAGGTCCTTCACATACTGTCTTTCTCTGGGTGCTCTTTCATGACCTGTGGTACCCTAATTCATGTAAACTCCACTGAAGCCTAACTAGGGTTGAGCAGATGACTATTATGACATCATTTGTGTTCCATGTTGTGCCTGCCATCGTGCAGTTTAATATTGAATACAATTTTTAAAAAAACTGCTATGACATACTGTTGACTCGTAATGAGTTTGTGATCCACTAAGACAAATTGCTGTCTGGTCCTACCTCTTCTTTGGTCTTGGGAAATTGATTTTTTTAACCCAAAATTGACAACGATTTTGTGTTCAACCACTCAATCAGGCACAGGCAAACTTAACTGAATAGAATATCAAGAGAGGCTTTGTTGAAAACTACACAAACAACAGCTACAACACCTCCCTGATTTATTAATGACTTTTTCAAACAAATAAATGAGGGTAGCTGGAAGTATCCTTTTTCATCTTTTGTGGTCAGTCATTGCTTCCCTTTCTGGGTATTTATTAGCTATCCTGGGAATCAAAGTCAAACTTATAGGTCTATTGCTTACAAGTTCTACTCCCTTCCCTTCTTTCCAACATCGGGAAATTTGCCCTTCTGTGGTCCTGAAACAACATAGCCCCATTTCTCTATGCTTTCGAAAAAATCACAAGTAGTTCTTTCAGTCTACATCTCATTGTGTCAGGTGAAAAATGAAATAACTGAGGTAACAGTTGTTAGGTTGGAGTTTCTAAACATACCAATTTATGTAATGTATGTCAGTTGCATAGTAAATTGGCACCAGACTAACTCAGCTTTGGTGCTGGACCCTGATTACAGAAGAGGACAGATTTTTATGTATTAAAAACAATCAAGTAAGATCAATTAATTAAAGCAATTAATCAGGGAACCCAATTAGGTAATCTGATGTCTAATTGGAGGAAAGACTAGTGCTTTCTAGAAAAAAAGGTACAGTTACCTTAAATCATAGAAAAAGATGTCTCACTCCCCATTAGTATCTATATTCCATCATATGAACATGACAACAGTAACTGACCATCAACGGGCCAATTTTCACTTAAGGCATATGGGTTTCTTAAGACGTATAATTGTGAGAAAACTGCTATTATTCTCTGAGTTTGACTGGATTCCTGGTCAGTATAACCTAGGTCCTTAGTGAAGAGTCCCTAAGTAACTAATAGGGGTTGTCCATCTTCCCAACCACAGTAGGGTAGGTTGAAACAATGCAATAAAGTTTTTTCATGAGACAGAAATTGGATTAGATCCACAATTGAATAGAAACGGAACTGATTTAGCTCTAGAACTGAGTCACAAGATGGAATCAGTGTGGTTCACTTTTTTCCCACAATTGGAGCGCAATGACTTGGCCTTATTGAAAGCAGCTGGGTTGCCTTTTTGTCATTTCTACACTCGTCTTGAATAGTAGCTCTCTAGGAGCCAGTTTATTTTTTGAGATGAAAGATTGTTCTTGCTAGAGAAAACAAAAACAAGAATTGAGTGGTTCTTCCTTCTTTCTCTCTCTTCTTGACCCCCTACTTACTTTCCTAATATATTATTCCTGTCTCATCTGTTTTTATCACTCTACTTACCCTAAATTAAAGAGATTATCCTTCCTCCTAACTCATTGCTTTCCTCAATATAGTTTTTGATGTTGCTATTGTGAAACAAAGATTTAACTGCAGTAATTCCTATTCAGTTACATGTGGAGCCACATGGCCACTGGGGTTTCTTCCTAAGCTGAGATTCCGTAATTCTGCGAGAGGGGCTATATCTAATTGATATAATATTTGCCAGTTAGGCAAGTCATTATAATGGCATCTATGGTACCATGTGTTTAATTGGAGAAGAGTTTATTCAAAAATAGTAAACACCAGGATGCCATGGTTGACATTCTAGGGATGTAGGCAAAGGGAAATGTGGTCCCTAAGAGAGAAGGAGAACAGTTAGGCCTTTCATTCTTGATGTTTAGTTTTAAGGTCCCTATGAAATGATATTGAAAAATGAAGACTGAATCTCTTTTCAGTTTGCCCATTTTTTAGGATGAGACAGCATTGGGCCATATGATTCTATTACTCCCTCCATAGCTTGGAAGCTATGGCAGGAAGGAGCTAAGTTATACTCTATGGGCAAACTGTGAAATTATCCCAGAAACACTGTAAACCACCTTTCAAGCTCTGGGAACTCTATAGCCCTACCTGCTATGTGATTTGAAAGTGGTTAACAATCCTCCACTGGTACTATGGTGAGATGATCTCTGAGTTTGGTACAGAAGCCCATCATTTGTGTGACCTTGAGCAAGGCACCAACACTCTCTTGGCCTCAAAAAATGAATTAATAAGCATTTGTGAATTGCTTACTATGTTCCAGTCACTGTTAAGTGCTGGGTGTATGAAAATGGACATAACATGTCCCATGAATGTACCTAGGCATATGAAGGATCAAGACATTTAGTTTAGAAAGACAGGGCACATAGTAAGCACAATATAAATGTTACCTATTGTCTATCAATATATTACATGTATGTATAACTATATACAGAATATAAATAAAAGGAATAAATACAGATTAATAGAAAGTTATTAAATACAAGATGGTTTGGGTGGAAGGATGTTGACTGTTGAGAAGCATCAGGTAATGCTTCTTGTAAAAATTTCTCTCCTGTGCTGACCGTTGTACTACCACGAGCAATTGGCTGAGAAGACATCCAACAGACTCTTGTGTTTTCTCAAATTTTCCTTTATTCCACTTGGTCTAATTCCAGAGTCATCCATATTCATGACCATGTGCACTTTGCCATGTACAGGAGGTATATGGAAGTGAACATTGTACTCAGGGAAGCATTAATTAAAATGCCACTTAATATGATTTTGTACTATTGATTATTTTTCTCAACCACATCTTAATATAGTGGAAATTGCCCCAGTTATATATTGCCAATTTGCTTGGAGGCATGTTTATCATAAAACCCAGCAAGTGCTTCTGTTTTAAAATATAATCCTATGAGTACAGGTAGTATCTTTCAATATCTTCCAACTTATTCTAAGTTCTCTTATTATCACACTGGGAATCATGTCACCCTACTTCTGGAGGGGAAATGTGACTCCCATCTTTTCCTGGATAGTCTCCTTCATGCAGATCTATGTATGGACACAGCAATTTTCGATCCAAAATCAAAATAGAGTGTAGAGGGGAGAATACCCCCATTTGTGCTCCTTAATTGAAGGCACAGATGCCATCTCTGTGCTCTTAGTGATCATGCGCAAGACTTCATATTAGAATAGGGTTGCACACCTAAGTGGTCTAGTCAATGTAGGGAAGGAGCCCTAAGGAACTGAGGTACCCAGCTGTGATTCTGAGAGAGTAACTGACTTAGTGCCTTCTACCTCACCCAAGTAGCATTTCTCCCAATGGGATGGTGGCCAAAACGTTCCTTGAAAATGATTTGGGAAGTAACAAAAGGCTCTTTATCACTCCATAATTCAAAAAGTATGCAATATTATTCTTTTCTTAATTATGAAACACAGATGATCCCAGATATCAGAAAATTCTTTTATGTCCTTTACTTAGCAAACATTTCTTAAATGTCTATTTGACTCAAGAGACTTATTTTTAATCCTTGATCTTTAATCCTTTAATTCACTACCTATATCTATTTACTAACAATACACTAAGTCATTTTGGGCCATAATTTCCTTATATGCCCTAAGAATCCAAGGCATGAACCTTCTAACCCCAGCCTGCCTGTACTAGTAGCCCAGATTTCAACTGTCCGTGAGAAGGCATCACTGAACCAGGCAGTGGGGTACCCTTTTCTTCCTCTGTATCATCCCCTATGAACCACTTCTCACCAAGCACTAGATGCCCCATGGTAATTAGATATTGACCCTTCTGAGTTCCACCACTACTAGAGGGTAACCTACAGCCCTATTCCACTCAAAACTGCTAGTCTAATGCCAGTATTTGCTGTGAGGGTACATCCATGAAGTTTTATTGCATTTAAGTAAATAGAAGGCAGTGTTGGTGATGAGAAGGTCATGAGATGCACAAATCTTCAGTAGCAAGGTGCTATTTCTGTTTCTGACTCTTCCTCCCAGGGACTCCCTGCTATCTGATAGTCTGAGCCTAATCTAGCATTAAAGTCACCTAGAATTATAACCTTGTCCTCTTTTGGTACATTGATGATAAGGGTCTCCAGGTCTTCATAAATTTTTTCTTTGACCTCATCTAAGTTCATCATGGTGGGAGTATAGGCACTGATGATGATGGTGTGGCGCTTTCCTGCAAATGACAATCACATTGTCATGAGCTTAGTGTTCCCTCCTTTTGGTAACCATACAGGTTGTTGATTTAGATTAGTTTTGATTGAGAAATCTATGCCTATTCCACAGGTGCCCCCCATCACATCAGCCATTCCAGAAAAACATGTATCCAGTTCTGACTTTGCTAAGCTGAACTTCATTTACCAGTCTTGTTTCACTCAGGACAATTATTTGGATGCAATACTTGTGAAGTCCTCTTACAAGAGCTGTTCCTCTTTAAGGTCTACTAGATTTAGTGTTGTCCATAAATGTGAGCACATTCCATGTAATAATGTTGAGCAGAATCATCTTTCCAAAAGTTTTTACACATATTTTTGTGTGTGTTTTGAGCACAGGGGAAGATCTGTGTTGCTGCAGTAAGCAGGTTAGGGTTGAGTAAAGCAGAAAATTTTCTTTCAATTAAATTATTTTATTTGTTTTCAGTATTCTGCAATCACTTCCATATATCTTAGATTTTTTCCCCTCCCTTCCCTCCTTCCCTACTCCCTCCCTGAGATGGCATACAATTTTCTATAGACTCTCCACATATATTCCTATTAAATACATTTTCACCTTAATCATGTTGCATAGAAGACTTAAAATGAATGGGAGAAATCATAAAACAAAACAAATCATAATACAAAAGAAAATGGTAAAGCATACAATTTTTAGGTCACCTTTTCTAGCTCCTTCTTCATACCAGGAGGTGAGTGATGAGGTCCTTTAAAGAGGTTGCTTAGATACCCATGGGGCTGCCAAATCCAACTGCTGCTTTACTCTAGTGAGAAGACAACCCTATGGCCTAGACTGTCTGTGTTCAGGGTTGTGACTATAGCCCCCACTGAATCTGCACCTGCTGTTTCATCAGTAGTTCATTGCCACAAGACTTTGAGACAGGAAAAATGGTAAAATGGTATGGATGATGTTTTTTGACTAGCGTATGAATTGGATTTAAGTGAGACAGAATTGCATAAAATCATCAACCTCACTCTCGCTTCCAGAGTCATGAGAGTTCAGTGGCAAGACAAAAGTCAAGATTGACTGGGGATGGGGGGGCGGAGCCAAGATGGCGGAGTAGAAAGACTCACATATGCTAGCTCCGAAACCACAGCCCATGGATTTCCTCTAAAAAGAACTCCCAACAAATTCTGGAACAGTGGAAGCTGCGCAGCAACACAGTGAAGGAGATTTCCATTCCAGAGAGCCCTGAAAAACCGATCCCAAAGGTCCATCTCACCCTGGACAGGAGCGGAGCCCTGCCCTTCACTGGCTATGTGACACTGAGAGGAGCGAGCAGATCCAAGCAGGCTTCAGGGACTGAATCTCCAGCAGCCACGAAGGTCCCTCCACCCATAGACTCACAGGTCAGTGAGAGAGATGGGCTGAGAGGGGAGTGGGGTGTCTCCGGGACTCAGGCCCCCTCGGGAGGCAGAAGCAGAGGCAGCAGGTGGCCAGAGGCTCCCAGAGCAGGCAGGAGCTCAGCAGGAGCTCCATTACAGAAGGTCTCTGCATAAACCCCCTGAGGGAAATGAGCCTGGGAGGCATCCCTGCCCCCACCTGAGCACCAGTACTTAAGCTCCCATTGAATAGCAGCCAGGCCTGCTGCCAAAAGCCCTAAGGCTGAGGAGCAGCATTTGAATCTCAGACCCCAAGCACTAGCTGGGCAGACCCAGGCCGGGGGTGGAGAAGACTCTCATAAGTCAAGTAACTGGCTGGGAA
>CM053769.1:469630648-469649118 GCA_028658325.1 Potorous gilbertii | reverse complement strand
GCTCAGTTAGGAAAGAAGGAGGGGGAGGTGAAAAACAGGTTTCACAATGGTCTGTGCATACAGGGAGGTTGGGGTGGGGGAGGTAAGGGCGGTTCCTCCTGAGACTTAGCTCCCGGCAATATTTGGTGAATCTAAGTTCAGTATTGGTATTGCTTTATTGTCTATGGTTCCTTTTATCAAAATTTAGTTACACTGTTTATCTCTTTTAATTAAATCTATTTTAGCCATAACTTTGTTTGAGATTATAATTGCTACCCCTGCCTTTCCTGGATCATTTAAGGTGTAATAAATTTTATTACACCCCTCCATTCTAATTCTGTATCTCTCATTCTTAAATATGTTTCTTATAAATGACATATTGTTCAATTTTGACTTTTAATCCATTCTGCTATCCCTTTCTGTTTTATGAGTGAACTCATCCCATTCACATTTAGAGTTATAGTTATTATTTGCAAATTGCCTTCCATCTTATTTTTATTCACTATTGTCCTCAGCCTCTTTTTTTCACCTTATGACTGTTACCTTATCTTCAATTAGCCCAGGCACATAGGTAGTGCATGAGTTGTCTCTGTAGGGCAGGGGTTCTGAACCTGAGAACCATGAACTTTAAAAGAAAAATTGATATCATTATTTCATATCATTGAATTCAATATCTTATTTCTTTCATATTACTATGATTTTTTTCATTTAAAAGCATATGAGGTGTCCTATGTGTGGGAAACAAGGAACCTCTGTTTCCACAGTTTTGGGTGATCAGGGTTGTGTCTTAGCACAGTCAGGTAGAGGTCAGAAACTTGTGTGCAGTCTTGATGAGATGGTTGAGGGAAAGGTTATCAGGAGGAGAACATGGAGTCACATGGCCAGAGGATGGTGGAGTGCTAAGTCCAAATTTCATAACTGTATAAGAAATTTTCATTGATCTGAATATATTATAGTCTTCCTGTAGCTTTACTAGAAGCAACCTGTTTGTTCAAGGGAATGAATGTAGAAGGCTCTCCCTCCTCCACAATCTATTTTAATAAATTTTCCTTGATACCTTTTTGTGTGTCAAGTGCATCTCTAACAGCCTGGTACCCAACATGGGGCTCAGCTCACTAACTTGAGGGAGTGAGAAAACACAGGGAGAGTGCTCCTGTAGAAAAATTTCTTTACAGTCTCTGTAAGTTAAATCTACTCTGTGCAAGCATGCAATTCTGAACCATTCTCAAGGAGTTCAGAGGAACTAGGGAGCAAAATTTGCCTGCTGACCAGGTAAGCCAGTATGCTGGGCAAGGATCAAGTCACCCTGGGAACTTGTACTCAGGGTCAGTCTTGTACTGATGGAGTGAAGGTTGGAGAGGAAAACTCTTTGTTGGTCATATCCCTGTCCAGGATTTTCCTGGTTGGCTCTAAGCTAATGAGTGAACTTAGAATCCCAGACATTCGAGCAATGGCAGAAAGGAGAGTTCCTGGGGATATTGGGAGGATGCTCCCAGGTTAAAAGGACTATGCTGGTTGTTGGGGTCCAGGGACTTTAGTCTCAACAGCGATCAACATTTTCCTAAGTCATCTGGTGTGGCAATAGATAAATGCCCTCTAGGTTCTTGTTTGTCCCAGAAGTTGAAGTAAGTTTATGAGGGAAGAATTTAATACTTAAAATTGGCTAGAAACCACAAGTTTTTGACCAGTTCTGAATTCAAATTTGACATTGATAATGCTCTGTTAAATGTCTTGTCTGTGTGTGCTTGTGAACTGTTTCAATGAATTGTAAATGCAACTAGTTAGCAAGGCTTCCTCCATTATTTTTCCCTTTTCCCAATCCCCTCACCTCTGGAGTAGTTTCAGAGGAGTGAGTGGGGTGAGAAAGAGAGAGAGAAAAAAATCTTTCTGCATTCTAAACTCTGGCCAAATTTTTGAATGTTGAAGAAAAGATAAAGGAAGGGAAAATCTTTTCCCCTCAGATAGGGGAGGGGTAGGCCATTACCTACTTCACCTAAGGAGAGTCTCTTTTGTATTAGCAAGTAAAAAAAGAAGGAAAAATCTCAGGCAGTCTGCAGTGAAAAGCTGAGTTTTAATTTAATGTGATCTCAAAGCTAAAATCTGTACTTTATGTTTATATTGTCAACATGTCTGATACCAGACAATGTGTTTAAAATTGCAAGTTCACTTTAGAATTTCAGTGATTTCTTTTAGAAGCATTAACTCTCTCCAGATTCTGAAACATGAAGACAAGGAGGGTGAGTATTTAAACAGTAAATTATTTAATCTTTTGAAACTATGAAAGCCTCTGCCTGGGGAGACTGGTAGTGCCCTATCAGCATTAAATTAAATTTATGTGTCTGCCTGGATCCAAAACCTAGTTTTAGAATATTGGCATATTTTAAGCTAACCTGAGGAGAACAGGGTTAATTTCAAACTCTTTGTGGAACTTTATAAGCTTTTCCTAGTATTTAGCCTGAGATTCCCAGGGGAGAGGGATATGGGTGGAGCAGATCAGTGTCCATGTGCTCTTTACCAGGGAAAGTTATCCCCTTCCATCCCCATCTGATTCAAAAGCTGGAATGAAATTGGGAGAGCTCCTTGTCTGGTAAACCTCAAAGGAGGGAAGGGAGATGGAAGATGCAGTTTTTGTTCTTTAAGGAAGTAGAGTAAAAAGGGAAAAAAGCTATTCAGAGCTGAGGATGGCCACCACGTGTTCCTTCAAGGGATTAATTATGTGAAGTTATGAATAAAGTTTTCTTTTAAGTAGCAAGTGTATTTGACTTAAGGAAAAAGGAGGGCTAAAATATTTACTGTTAGTGATTAAATCCAGATTTGATATGATTCAAATCAAAATCTGTCCTGAAGGAATAAAGAGCAGCCTCTGAGAATGCTCTTCCTATCAAGATTAAGCAGAAAAAGATATTGTTATTTGGCATTTATGATTGTAAAGTGCTTGACACAAGGATGTGATAGAAATTTGATACTTCGAAATATATATTTGGTTATAAATAAGCTGTGAAAATGCTGATGTTTGCTATATAATGGTAGATTTTCCATTTGAAATCTTGGCTAAAAAGATATAATTTCTGAAGTAAGTCATACATTCAGAGTGAGTATAATTAGGGAGGAATGAACAAGTTTGTGAAAAGGTTAGCCATTTTATTAACTGATTATTGGGTGATAGTGTGTGCCCACATGGTGGTAAGGAGATGAATTTCTGTGCAAGGTGATATGAAAATGCGTTCACTTGAATGGATATGGGTTGCTTTAAGTTTTAAATATGTAATGAGATATTTTGTTGAAAAAGTAATTTTTCTAGATGTTGTTATATGAGGAATTATATTGTTAAGTTAATGATGAACTGTTTAAGAAGCTGTTATGAATTCTGTGTAAGAGTTTGTGTGGTGTAGGATTCCTACTGAGAAAATGAGAATCCTTGAAAGTATATATGCATACAAATACATACATACATACATACATATGTGTGTGTGTGTGTGTGTGTGTGTGTGTAATTTTCAAGCCTATTCCATCTAAGGATTTATTAAGGATGTTAAAAAGTTTATTTCTGCTATTAAAATGGAAATGTTAACTAAAATTATTTTGCTATGAATCAAGCATTTATAAAAGTATGTTTGTGAAAGGAAACTTGGTAATTATGCAAAGGCCTTGGTTTTAGATCTTTTCTTGTAATTTTTATCAGTTAGGTTCAATGGGGTTTTGTGATAAATTGTAAGCTGTTCTTAAGAGAGGAAAATATTTGTTGTGTAAAGAAATGTTTTGTAAAATATTTTATATGATTTTTGGAAGGTCTACCAAATTTATATTTGTAAGTTAATTTGTTATATAAAGGTTTTATGGGGGTTGGAAGATAAAGTCAAATTGATTTTAACTGTTTGTATATGGAGTTAGAAATTTGTTTTGGTGATTGGTGATTGGTTTTTAGGACAAATTTAAGATCTAAGATGTAAGTCCTGGTAAAATTTTTGATTGGTAAAGCTTGCCATCTAGTATATAAGCCTTTGGGATTGTACTCAGAGAAGAATGTCACTGTTACAGGCAGAAGTGTGCCTCAGGGGACAATCCTGATCTCAGCCTGAGATAATATCTTTATGGTTTAGTTTCCCCATTGTGTTTCTTTGAAAAGGAATGTTTTTCCTCTTGGCAATTTCTGAGTCTGACTATAATATAAGGTGGAGATGATATCTAATTAGGTTCTTGCTTTTCATTTTCATGGCATATTCCTATAATCAAAGCAGATAGTTTAAGATGTAAGCCCAAGGCAAGTAGTGGAATCATGCTGTTTTCAATTAATTGAGTAAATGGATACTCTGGTAGAGTCCTGTGAAAGATAAAATCCCTGAAATAGAACAGTCTTTCTGAATGTTATGGGAATAATTAGATAAATGAAAGGAAACCAAAGTATAAATGTGATGTTGAACCATTGTCCCATAGAACAAGGCTAGGATTTAAAGTTAACTGTAATTGTATGGAATTGTTGAGGTTAGGGGTGCTTGGCACCCAAAAATAGTGACACACTGGGTCCTGCTAAATTAATTCAACCCAAGCCTTCTTTCAGCTAAAGAAGGTCAAAGTTTGTTAAGATTTCTCAATATTGGGTTGACTTTTAGGGAACCTGAGCATTTGTAATGGTAATGTAAATGGGTCAGATAGAGTGAGCACTTCCATGGAAACAAAATGTATCTTATCTACAGAGGGACTGGAGAAGGAGTTCAGAGGTGACCCCAGGTGGTCTGGGGGTTCCCGGAATGGTCTTGATGGGAGTGGCCAATAACCTGGAGATCTGGATTGATAAGATCAAGGGTAGAAAATAGAACAGAGATTTGGGCATAGTGATAGGGAAAAGATTATGGGCCTCAACACAGTCATATCAAGTAGGGAAATCCAAAGAACTTTGAAGGTGAGTTTTTCCAGGGCCTGTTTAGACAAATGGGACTAAAACTCTTTTGAGGTAAGACACAATGGTCCTGACTTGGAATAAGGTCTTTACATATTACAACATGATGTAAGAACAATTGGGTAAATACAATTGACTGAATCAAATTACTGACTAAATCAGAGACATTTTCAGTTTGGGAAAAATTTTCAGTGTAGTTTATTAGGGGCAGGTAACCTCTGGTAATATTTTGTATCGATGGAGAAGTTAAATGTTTCTGTTTTGATTTGAAATCATTTCATGAACATACGTTGAAGTTAATATTCAAGCTTATCATTTGTATAATTCATTCTTTTAGACTGAACATGGTTAGAAAGGGATAGAAAAGTTTGGGATATAGATATGAATCTGTTAGAGCAATAACTTATGGCTTTAATGATAAATTTTATTTTATGATTGTTGTTTAATCAGGAACTAGGACAAGTATAGAAAGTTGTGCAAGCTACTTCAGAATTGCTTTTGAAGATGTTCCTTAGCCAATGTGAAACTATATTCGTATCTGAAACTGATTATTGGAGCTTGCTATTTTAAGATTTCATGGGACTATTAACTGACTGTTTTTCTGAGTCTAACTCCAAGCATGGATAGAAGAAAGACTGTCTGAGCCACTGATCAATGATGCCAATGAACCTGTGAGATGCTAGTATGAAAATCTAGATCTCATGGGAGGGCTGGGAGAACAATGTTCGGCTGGAACTGAGGTAGGATTCTCCTCATTCAATTTCTCTACTCATGCCTGGCAGACTTTAAGCCTAGCTAAATGCCAGTTGACAATCTACTTCTGCCTTGAATTGACATGAAGTTATGGAGATGTTGTTTCCCTGAAATGTCCCTACTCTTAGTGGCAATTTCCTACAATGCAAAAATTATACTATTAGCCATAGGATTTTAGACCAACTGCAATGAGTTAGGGTCCTTTAATTCTTAGTAATAGTATGGAGACAATCAGGTCAAGGACTTGTGAAGTTAGCATTTAGTCTCAGTTGGATAATGTTAAAAGAAGAATGGTTTGTGGTCTGTCTTGTAAATGCTTTGTAAATGTAAAAGAAACATCACATGACCAAAAGTTGGAATTGTTTTATGGTATCATATGTACTGTGTTAAAAATGATTACTTATTGTATTTATGTATGCACCGGAACCTGTTATTAATTCCTTAGTGAAATCTCATCATTCTGATGGGGGACATGAATAGTGAATTAATGTAAAATGTAAAAACCGGGTTCTAATATGAATTTTTTAAACATGATAATTGACCAAAGTTCCAATTTTGAACTTGTAAGAGTGATAAAGCTTAGGAATAGTAATATAAAATTGTTTTAAGATCAGTTTTGTAGGAGAACGGACATCTGGATTTCTACAAGAAGATAAGGAGAAGATGCTGAGATGCTGGGCTGAAGACAGCTTGAATGAGCATCCAGACCAGAAAACTGCATCAGATGATGTTCCTCCCCAGAATGCTGTATGAGATAGAACTTCTAAAAGGACAATTAGTTGATTTGCCTTTTTCTTCTGAGTCTCTATCTGTACTTGTGAAAGTACAGATTTGATAAATTGTAATTTGTCATTGTGTCAGTTAACTTTATTCCCTTCCCATATTTATATAAAGGGGAGATGGATGAAGGGAATAATCATAGGAGAAAGAAAGTGAGGAGGTATTGATTGGATTTAGGTGTGGAAACAGAAACTTTAATAAAGAGAAAATGGGAGGAGTTTGTGGGAAACAGGGAAGTTCCGTTTTCACAGTTTTGGGTGATCAGGGTTGTGACCTAGCACAATCAGGTAGAAGTCAGAAACTTGTGTGCAGGTTTGATGAGCTATTTAAGGGAGAGCCTATCAAAGAGGAGAACATGAATTCACATGGCCAGAGGATAGTGGGGCACTAAGTCCAAAATTCAAGACACTATAAGAAATTTCCATTGATCTGAATATATTGTAGTCTTCCTGTTTCCTTATTGGAAGATAACTGTTCACTCAAGGGAATGAATGTAGAAGGTCATCCCTTCTCTGAACTCTATTTTAATAAATTTTTGTTGACATCTTTTTGTATATCAAGTGTGTTTCTAATCGTTGTTTCATCAAACTGTCAAAAGAGTCCATGACAAAAATAATTGAAGGACTTTTACTTCGGAGGAATGGGATTGGAGCTGACCTTATTAAATCATCTACTATGATTTAAGTACTTACACAATATGTGATTTATGATTTCTGTCTTTTAGTAACTGAACAAATTCCCAGGAACTCTGGGAATATAGATGATTTATATTGTATAGTTACAGGAAATTTAAGTATAAATAAGGAAAGAGAAAGAATTGAGCACAATCACTGACCTGAGCCAGAGGAAAGATTCCTGGAAAACACTAAGTGAAGCTTTCAGAATTTTGTAATTCAGTTGTTCCAGTATCAGGTAATACAGGTATTAATAATGTGTAATTCTTTTATAGGGAAGACATCCTCAACTTTCAAGTGGATTTTAAAAATCAATTTATATACCTGTTAAGTTGGCTAGAATTGCGTTAATTACATCTCAAAAGAGTTCTTCTTTCTATTTCTCTTAATTTGTGGGATTGTGTATAAAGGGAAAAGTTGTACACTAAGTTTGTGAAATATCCTCTTTCAATAGGTAGCAAAAATGCTTTCCTAAAGAAGACACTTTGGAAATAATAAAATCACAAACTTCTTGCCTATGTAAAAAGGTCTGGCTTAAAGTTTGTATCTATCATTTTTTTTTAGTACACTTGGTTTCTCCAACCACTGAGGGATTTTTTTAAAGAGGTTATTAGAGTTGGAAGAAATCTCAGTAGCTTTATAATCCAACCTGCATTCCCTAAAAACTCTACTAAACCATATCTGACAAATAATTACCTAGTCCTTACTCTCACCAGACAGGAAAAATCAAATGTCTCTCAAATCAACCCATTTCAAGTTAGGGTATCTTTTATTGTCATCCTAGTTTTCCTGATATCAAATTTACATTTTCTTCTTTGCAACTCCCACCTGTAATTTCTAGTTCTACCCCCTTGGGTGGAACAGTCCATATATAATCTCCCTTTTGCCTGTCAGCTTTTCAAATATGTAGTCAGCCATTGCGTCTCACTGAAACTTAAAGTGAGGTACTCTATAATCCCATCAAGTGACTCTTTTAAATTTCACATATTTTCCCATTATACTCTTTTATCTATTGTAGCTTCAGAATAATCCTGTGATACTTGAACTGCATTTCCACTATAAAGATCTTTTTCTTGGCTCCTTGCACACCTTTTGTCAATGAAAATTTTAATTTAGTTTCTGTATGTCTAGATTTTAAATTGTAAGCACTACTTACCTTTTTTGTTGGCAGTCTGTAGATGTTACTGATTTTCTGTTATCTGTATTCAAAAATTCTATACTGTTTTCTTATATTGTTTCTGAATTGTGATATTTAGATTTTTTCCTTAAATTTGTAATGTTCTTTTTGAACACTTATGATCTTATTATCTGTCCTTCCCTTTAAGGTGAGTCAAATTGACTTTTGTAGAATTTAGGACTTGCATTTTGCTTCTCTTTGGACAAGTATCCCCCAATTTAGTAAATTTGTGTTTCATACCTATTGTTTTCATATTTATATGCTTCCGTATTTGGATATTCCATTTTTCTTACTCTGCAAATTGTGTGTTTAAATTCTGTATTGTGACCTCTAATTTCTGCATTGAAAACTCTAATTTATGATCAAAATTCCTTCTTAATTTTTATATTTTTTATTTCTTTTAAAAATTATTCTGTATTTATTTGTTTGTTTATTTTCCTGTTGGTCCATGGTCTCTGAGCAAGCGACAGCACTTTATCTTTTGTCAGAAAATATTTAGTTACTTTTCTTAATATTATAGTATTTGTTTAAAGCCCTATGGTTTCTTCTTGAAGTTTTGTTCAAAAGTCCTTCTGTTTTTTAGAATTCTCTCCATGTATTCATCAATTTGCATGCTGGGCTATTCTTGATATTTTAAAATATATATGTATATATATATATATATATATATATATTTGGTGTTTCTGCCTTTTACATGTATTCTTATCACTTTCACTTTTCTTTTTGGTCTAATCCTCTTTACTGGTGCACAGACCCTTGGAGCTGAGATGCTGGGTGGTCTCAGCCTCCTCATAAGGTCACTGATTATTTGTGTGCTTGACCCAGGTACTTTCCATGAATAGTCCCTGGAAAAAGTAGATTTGCTCCAAATAGTTTTTATTTCCCCTTTCTGCTAGTCCCAATGAAGGACTTCCTATTGGTTTTGGTTCTGAAAGTGTTGAGGTTTAGGGATCCTAGGACCCAAAAGTAGCAAGACGTGAGTCCTGCCCAAATTCATTCAACCCAAGCCTTGTTTCAGCCAAAGAAAAACAGTTTATTAAAAATCTGCCATATTGGTCAGACTCTTAAGGAATCTGAACATTTGTAAAGTTAATGTAAGCAGGCCAGATTGAATGTGAGCAGCTTCATGGAGGCTGAGATGGACGTTATATATGGAAAGGCTTGAAGGGATCTAGGATTGGCCAAGTAGTCTAGGGTGAATGGAGGAGGGGTCCAGGGAAGATCTTGATAGGAGTAGCCAGTAGTCTGGGGTGACTAGAGGAGGGGTTTTAGATAGAATCAAGGGTGAGAAATAGCCAGAGATAATCTGGAAGTAACAGACAATGAAGGCCTGGGATAAGTTAAGGGTAACAGAACTGGGCATAGTGATAACAAAAGCCCAGCTAAGGGGATTATAACCTCAGGCAAATGCCAGATCATGTGGGAAGATTCAAGGAGAGTTCAAGTGGGTTTCCAGAGCCTATACCCTAACACACAAAACATTTTATCCCATGTAATTTATTTTGTTCATTCTCTTCCCTTCTGTGATTGGGCAGAAATAGCACCTGTTGCTTCTTAGGAGACTAGAGATGGAGTAGGGTAGATGAGGAAGTCATCTAACCATATCTTTCCCACTTTAAATTCTTGTAGTTGATTCTTTGAACACAGGTATAGGACTTTACATTTACATCTATTAAACGTTACCTTAGGACTTGCATTTAAGTCTTTACTACCAGCCAAGAGTGAATCTAAGTGCTGGGGATCCAAAGGAAGGTAGAAACAGTACCTGCCCTCCAGGAGTTAACATTCTTATGGGGGAGACCTCATGGAAACAACTAGAAACAAGAAAAATACATCTATAGAGTAGAGTCCAGGTGATGTTATAGGGGAAGGAACTAGTAGCTGGGGGTTGGAATGAGGCACTAGAGCAGGCTGCCCACCTCGAGGAGTCAGGATAAGAGCTGGATTTTCAAAGGAGTCCCAGATATGGGGGAAGGGGCATGCTTCATGTGCCAGATAAGGTGGAGAACCAGTACAGAGATGGTGGACATAATCTTATGTTTGATGAACAGCAAATATACTACCATAGGTGGATTGTTAAGTATGTGGAGAATAAAGTGTAAGAAGACTAGAAAGATAAGAAGGAACTGTAAGAGACGAACTGAACTTCTCTTTCCACAAGAAAATATATAATATACAAGAAATCTTGTATTTGCTGGGGAAGGCAGGGAAACAAATGGATTAAAAGGAAAGTCTTGGGAATATTGATTAACACTTCATTCTACAAGGATGTGGGTGCCTGCTTATTAGAATATCTAAAGGTCTTTCCTTGTACTTTAGATATAATCTACATTTCCAAAGGCTAGAGGAGAATTTCATTCCACAATCCCATTTTGAATGTTAGGACTGTTCTTATGCTAATAGTGAAGGAAGTAAAGCATCCTGGCCTTGGTCTTTTAGCAATTTAGGGAATTCCTTTAAAAGAATTTATGACTTGTAGAAAATGAGAAATGTAAGGAGGAAAACAGACCTATGTGGGAGTGGGGTTTAGGAGTCTTACAGATAGGCTATGAACTGTGAAGTTCCTAGTCAATGGGAGGCAGGTGGGAAATTTAAATTGGAATTTAAGCCTTGCATTTGTCTGAAGCAAGCATACTCCATTTGGGAACTAACCATTCATTTAGGGGAATAAATGTAAAATAGATAAAATAGAACTTTCCTGCCTTCACAATAAGCATTATTCTTTTTAAAAGTGAACATGTTTCTCATAGGACCAAGTTCTGAAGTGCTTTTAATGCCAAACAGAAGAAGTTATATATGATCCTGAAGATGAAGGGAAGTTATTAGGGCCTCACTGAGCAGGGAGGTGACATGATCAAACCCTTTATTTTAAAAAAGTCATCTAGGGAGTAGAATGGAAGTTGACTTTGAGTTGGTAAAAACTCCAGGCAGGAAGACCAACCAGATAACTTTATGGTCATGTAAGTCACTTGTGGTTAGGTAAAACACTAAAAAAAGACAGATAAAACAGATTATTATTGAATGTTTGGTGTATGAAGGAAGCTGTGTATATGTTATTTCTTTTGCCTCCCACTACCTTTATGATATTTAAAAAGTTTGAGAGACATAATATCTGGGTAATAAATCGTTTTATAAATGATGCTAGCATATTACCAATAAAATGCATCAGTGACACTCTCTAATATCAAAGACCATTCATGGATACCATTCAGCACTTAGATGCCCTTGGAAGGATAGTTGATCCTGAGAGTGGCAATAATTCTGAATGGTTAACAAATAATGAGAGAATGAAGATTATAATGTTAGGTGAGCTTATTTCTGTGAGATTCTTGTGGCATGTGAGAGTGAACTGCCAAATCTTGGTCAAAGAAATTTATTGATTTCCAAATCACCTTATTAGACTCAAGCTTCGTAAGGACAGATCAGCTTTATTTTACTGTGTAGAGTAGACCCAGTCTTTGGCACAGTGCCTGACATATAGTAAGAATTTAATCAATGTTTCTTGATTGAGTGGTTATTGTGAGAAACACAGTTTGGAGATCACAGGACTTCCCATGCAAAGTCAGGGAGTTAGCCTGGGATGAGTCGCTGCTGCCCTTTACTTCCCTGGTAGTGTGCCCTCTGGGAGACCCGTGTGATAGACCCATTCTCACTGAAAGAATTCAGAGACAGAGTGGACAGAGGAAGATGTTTATTATACTTCTCCAGAGGAAGTGGATATGGTTCTCACTAAGAAGACCCACACTGATGCAGAAGCAGGAGTGAGGTTACACAGTTCTGTCATCCCTATTAGAGTTAGGGTTAGTTCAATTTGTTCAGGGTTACATTCTTTATTTCCCTACATTTCCTCCTTATGCAAATTACACAGGCATGGTAGTGAGGACACTTGTGACCAGGACATGAACTCTAGGGTCTGAGCTGCTGGTCATGCCCCCCCTTCTAGTTTTTCCTTGAGGCCAAGATGTGATAGACCCTCATCTTTGCAAAACAAGTTATGCATACTTATCTTATCACAAGCTCCCATAAGCCTAGGAGTTTTGCTATTTTTCAAGAACATTTGTGGAAACAAAACAAGATACAGTAATATTTATTCTTACATTATGTACACAATGATATTATATAAAGGAATTTTAAGGATAGAGATATACTCTCAGAGTGCCTTTGTTTGGGGTAGTCCACTCTTAGCTCTCCATCAGTGATTAGTGGAGGGGAAGCAATCCTGTGAGTGATTATTTTTAAAAGGTGATTTGATAGTCCACTACCGTTTCATTCAGAAATGGGAAAAAATGAGTTCAGTTTCAAGTAGGAGACAGGCGTTTATTGAACACCTGCTATGTGTCAGGCACTATGTGCTAAACACTTTACAAAGATAATCTCATCTGATCTTCACAACAGCCCTGGGAGAAAGATGCTAGGATTATCTTCATTTTATAGTTGCAGAAACTGAGGCAGATAGAGGTTGAGTGATTTGCCCAGGGTCACACAGCTAGTAAGTGTCAGAGGTTGGATTTGAACTCAGGTCTTCTTGACTCAAGGCCTAGCACTCCATCTTTTTCATTTCCTAGCTGGGGTTGGTAGGGAAAAGAAATTTCCCTTCTGGTAGGTAGGATACTATGATAAGTTCATGAGGAGGTAAGGGTACTAATGTGTACAGGGAATGAAGATGGAACTTGGTGGTCTTTGGTCACAGATGTGTGCGTCATGTCAGAGAATACCAAGTAAAGGAAGCAGCACCAGGGCTGTATTGGTTGGATAGAAAGCTCACTGAGTCAATATGGCTGAGAAGCCTATTCAGAGTGATAAAACTGATACTTAAAGGGACCTCAAGGGCGAGTCAATCCATCCCGCTCATTTTACCGATGTAGAAATGGAGGTATAGGGATGTTAAGTGATTTGCACAAGGTCACACAGATAGTAGTATCAGAGACAGAATTTGAACCAAAGTTCTCTGCAGAACTAGTATTCTTTCCACTGAAACATGCTTCAGAGAAAATGGGCTGGGGGCAGAGAAGATATTTGCTGATAATTGAATGGAATGAGTACTGATGATATGCCAATCACTGTGCTGAGCACAGCTGATAGAAAGAAATAAAAACAGCAACAAAGACCATGTCTGCACACAGCTTACATTTCAAGAGGTGAAGACAATGCAGAGAACAGAGCTAAAAGGTGAGGGAAGATGACGGTATCCCTTAATAGGAGATTTAAGGGAATGTTTAAGAGAGCCAGGAGTTCAATCTGGAAAGGGATGAGGACATGGATGGCCAGGGCCCCCTCCTTAAAATGGAGCTTTTGGAAGGAAATCTGTAAATAAGAGGGAAATGCCACAGGGGTGGAGAGTACTTCCAATGGGTCAATTCCAGGGGTGGGTGGGTCTCCAGAATGAAGAAATTTTTGGACTATGGTATAGAAAGTCTGGGAGGAGTCAGAAGTGTAACCTAGAGAGGAATGAAAAACATATATGTGCCAGGAATTGTGCCAAGGGGCAACGATACAAGTACAAAACTCAGACTATTCCTTCCTTCAGGGGGCTTCATGGGGGGAATCAGCACAGAGTTCAGAGTGGCTTCCAGAGACACTAGTTTGGGTAGATCTGAGGATGGTGAGTGGAGCTTTCACTCCAGAGATGGACAAGCTTTTTCCTGAAACTTTAGTAGTGTCAATTGGATGATTATCCCATAGCAAGAGGTAAAAAGTAGGCAGTAAACTGGGCATTAACTGTAACACTGACTTGATAAAACTTTCTCTGATAGAAAGCACTCTGATGATGTCCCTATTTCATGCAGGTACAAAATGTGGTGGGTTTTAGCCATGGCATATGTCTTTCACGTCACTGGGAATGTCCATTGTTGGTTTGCAGAAGTCTGTCCAGAGAATCCAGAAGCACATTTGAATGTTGTGAGTAGTTTATAGTATTAGCAAAAATAGATTGAAGCTGGTCATGTGACTATTGATGGTCTCCAGTGTTTTGGAGTTTATTAACTAGCAAGATGTGTAATTGTTGTTTATTTGTTATTGTTTATTGTTTGAATGTGTAATTATTGTTTATTTGTTACATGGGATGCCAAATGAAATTTCAAAATTGTAGTGATAACAAAGGATTTGCTTTTTTCCCTCTAGAGTCAGATGATTTCCTACTGGGGCTATCCAAGTGAAGAGTATGAAGCTATAACTCAAGATGGTTACATACTTAAAATTAACAGAATTCCACATGGAAAAACAAATGGCCCTCATTCAGGTATAATAAATGTTAGGTTAAATTCTCTAATTTATATCAGTCCTGGGACCTGGAGCTCTTACCTTTGCATGAAGAAACTCAGGTAAGAGAAATGATTTTGAAACAAAATCAATTGTTACAAGTCAAGAACTTTTCCTGCATGTCAAAGGAAAAGGAGAGGAGTATTTGATACTCCAGTGACTGGTGAAAAAAGAGACTGTTGCATGGGATTGCTCTCTTCATTAGGCAAAGGAGTAAACTATAGATGCAGATAAAAGAGAAATAAGATCAAGTCTCATTTAGAATATCATGATCCATTAGGGATACCACATTTCAGGAAGATAGTGAAAAGCTAGAGGATACTCAGAGAAGGGTGCTGGGGAATGTGTAAAGTCCAAGGGGTAGGGTGAGTTTCATGGTGAAGAGGCTTTTGGAGTATGGTAGAGAAAGTTGGAAAGGACAATCAGGAAGGCAGCCTTCACAGGACTGAAAAACATGTATTTCAAAAGGTTATTGGGATCAAAGACCTTGCCACATAAATCTTACTTGATTCAATTGCTGATTTTAGATCTATTCTATCTCTGGTAAAGACTCAGAATAGAGGAAATACAGTACCTAGCTGTTAATATTACAGTGAATGGCTTCTAGATGAGAAGATTCAACTGGTCATTCTTGGCACCTGAGATCAAATTTTGGTGCCACAGATGGATGTTACCAAGAGTCAGATGCAAAGAAAACCTCCCCAACATTTGGAGCTATCCAGAGGTGAAAAGAGTGGCCTCAAGAGGCCATGAGATCCCTCTCCTTGGGGCACATACTTCCCCTTGTCTTCTGTGTTGTAAATGGATCCCTAGTGGGGTCTGGCTTGGCATCAGTGATGTCTGAGGTCTCATATAACTCTGATTGTCTAGGATTCCAAATCCAGAACCTTTTTAAAACAGATCACATGGCATTTAGCATATGCCATAGGCATCACTGGATGTATCCTCTTCATTTTGTATATTGTCTTTTGATTATTGGATATTCTAACCACTCTTTGTTAAAAGAGGAAGAAAAAAGACAAAGTATCATTCCTGTTACGCAGATAATCCATGAAATGTGGACAAAGAAAATTTTAATAGTTTTGAGGAAATTAGAAAAATTTTGGATGGATATAACCCCAGGCATTCTTTGAGACATTTTACGTTTTGACAGACATGCTATCACTAAACATTTCCCATGTTTCTTTCTCAGGCAGGAGGCCTGTTGTTTTTCTCCAGCATGGTTTCCTCACAACCGCCAGCTGCTGGATTTCTAACCTGCCAAACAACAGCTTGGGCTTCCTTCTGGCTGATGCTGGTTATGATATATGGTTGGGGAACAGCAGGGGGAATATTTGGTCCAGGAAACATGTGTATTTATCGCCAGACTCCAAAGAATTCTGGTCTTTCAGGTAGGGAAACAAATAATATTTCACTTCTGATTTGCAAAAATAATGGCCTTATTTTGCAAATTTGCAAAGCATTTGCAAAAGAAGGAATATTCTTTAAAAAATACTTCTATTTTTTCCAATTTATTTTATTTTTAGTTTTCAACATTCATTTCCATAAGATTTTTAGTTTCAAATTTTCTCCCCATCTCTTCTCTCCCCCACCCCAAAACACTATGAATTCTGATTACCTCTTTCCCCAATCTGCCCTCCCTTCTATCACACCCCTCCCTTCCCTTATCGCCATCTTCCCTCTTTTCTTCTAGGACAAGATAAATTTTTATACCCCATTACCTGTATTTCTTATTTCCCAATTATATGCAAAAACAATTATCAACATTGATTCTGAAAACTTTTGAGTTCCAGCTTCTCTCCCTTCTTCCCTCCCTCCCTATTACCATTGAGAAGGCAAGCAATTCAATAGAGGCTATGTATACATAATTTTGCTAAAGATTTCTATAATAGTCATGTTGTGAAAGACTATTTCCCTCCATCCTTTCCTGCCCCTGTTTATTCTATTCTCTCTTTTGATCTCATCCCTTCCCAAAAGTGTTTACTTCTAATTAACCCCCTCCTCTTGTATGCCCTCCCTTCTATCATCCCCCTCACACTCCACTTATCCCTCTCTTCCCTACTTTCCTGTAGTGTAAGACAGATTTTCATACCAAATTGAGTGTGCAGGTTATTCCCTCCGTAAGCCAAATGTGATGGGGGTAAGCTTCACTTCTTCCCTCTTACCTTCCCCTTTTCCCCTCCATTGAAAAAACGTTTTCTTGCCTTTTTTATGAGAGACAATTTGCCCCATTTCATTTCTCCCTTTCTCCTCCCAATATATTCCTTTCTCACCTCTTAATTTTATTTTTTAGATATTATCTCTTCCTATTCAACTCACTCTGTGCCCTCTATCTATATATATACATATATGTATGTATATATGTATGTATGTATGTATAATCCCTCCAACTACCTAAATACTGAGAAAAGTTTCAAGAGTTACAAGTATTATCTTTCCATGTAGGAAAGTTCAGCTTTAGTAATTCTCTTATGATTTCTTTTCCTGTTGACCTTTTCATGTTGTCTTGATTCTTGTGTTTGAAAGTCAAATTTTCTGTTCAGTTCTGGTTTTTTCATCAAGAATGCTTGAAAGTCCTCTATTTGATTGAATGACCATTTTTTCCCTTGAAGTAATATACTCAGTTTAGCTAGGTAGGGGATTCTTGGTTTTAATTCTAGTTCCTTTGACTTTTGGAATATCATATTCCAAGCCCTTCCATCCCTTAATGTAGAGGCTGCCAGATTCTGTGTTACCCTGATTGTATTTCCACAATACTCAAATTGTTTCTTTCGGACTGCTTGAAATATTTACTCCTTAACCTGGGAACTCTGAAATTTGGCTACAATATACCTAGGAGGTTTCCCTTTTGGATCTCTTTCAGGAGGTGATCAATGGATTCTTTTTTTTTATTAAATAAATTTATTTATTTAACTTTTTACATTCATTTTCACAAAATTTTGGGTTCCAAATTTTCTCCCCACTTGTCCCCTCCCCCCTCCCCGATACACTGGACATTCTAATTACCCATATCACCAATCTACCCTCTCTTCTATCATCCCTCCCTTCCCTTACCCCATCTTCTCTTTTGTCCTGTAGGGCCAGATAACTTTCTATTCCCCATTACCTGTATTTCTTATTTCCTAGTAGCAGGAACAATACTCAACGGTTTTTCCTTAAACTTTCAGTTGCAACTTCTCCCCATTCTTCCCTCTCCACGCATTCCCTTGGGAAGGCAGGCAATTTCAATATAGGCCATATCTGTGTAGTTTTGCAAATGACTTCCATAATAGTCATGTTGTGTGAGACTGACTATATTTCCCTCCATCCTATCCTGCCTCCCATTGCTTCTATTCTTTCTTTTGATCCTGTCCTTCCCCAAGAGTGTTGACTTCAAATTGCTCCCTCCTCCCATTGCCCTCCCTTCCATCATCCCTCCCACCCTGCTTATCTCCATCTCCCCCACTTTCGTGTATTGTAAGATAGGTTTTCATATCAAAATGAGTGTGCACTTTATTCCTTCCTTGGTCAAATGTGATGAGAGTAAACTTCATGTTTTTCCCTCACCTCCCCTTTTTTCCCCTCCACTAAAAAGTCTCCTGCCTGCCTCTTCTGTGGAGCTGGGGTGGAGCTCCAGCCCACTCTGGGAGTCTCTGGCTGAGCTGCTTCTGCCTCTGGCCGAGCTGCCTCTGCCTCTGCCGCAGCGGCCGCTTCCCAGGGGGTCCGAGTCCTGGAGATCCCCTGCTCCCCTCTCAGCCCGTCTTTCTCACTGACCTGTGAGTCTGTGGGTGGAGGGACCTTCGCGGCCGCCCGGAGATTCAGGTCCGTGAGGCCTGCTGGGCTCTGCTGGCTCCTCTCAGTGCCGCGTGGCCGGGGTGGGGGAGGGGAGCGCTCGGCCGGGCAGGACTCCGCTCCCGTGTCCGGGGCACCCCTGCGGTCGGTTCTTCAGGGCTCTCTGCAGCGGAAATCTCCT
>CM053769.1:469586591-469630148 GCA_028658325.1 Potorous gilbertii | reverse complement strand
GTTGTTTTTCCAATGAGATATTTCACATTCTCTTCCATTTTGTCATTCTTTTGGTTTTGTTTTGTGATTTCTTGGTTTCTCAGAAAGTCATTAGCCTCCATCTGTTCCATTCTAATTTTGAGAGAACTATTTCCTTCAGTGAGCTTTTAAACCTCTTTTTCCATTTGGCTAATTCTGCTTTTGAAAGCATTCTTCTCCTCATTGGCTTTTTGAACCTCTTTTGCCAATTGAGTTAGCCTATTTTTCAAGGTGTTATTTTCTTCAGCATTTTTTTGGGTCTTCTTTATCAAGGTATTGACTCATTTTTCATGTTTTTCTTGCATCTCTCTCATTTGTGTTCCCAGTTTTTCCTCCACCTGTCTAATTTGATTTTCAAAATCCTTTTTGAGCTCTTCCATGGCCTGAGTCCATTGGCTATGTATTTCAGATGTTTGGGACACAGAGGCCTTGACTCCTATGTCTTTACCTGATGGTAAGCATTGTGCCTCCTCATCAGAAAGGAAAGGGGCTAACATCTCCTCACCAAGAAAGTAACCTTCTATGGTCTTTTTTCCCCCTTTTCTGGGCATTTTCCCAGCCAGTTACTTGACTTCTGAGATTCCTCTCCACCTCAGGCCTGGGTCTGCCCAGCTAGTGCTTGGGGTCTGAGATTCAAATGCTGCTCCCCAGCCTCAGGGCTTTCGGTGGCAGGCTCTGGCTGCTATTCAGGGTAAGATTAAATCAGATTCTCAGGTAGGGGCAGGGCCGCCTCCCAGGCTCAGTTCCCTCAGAGGGTTTATGCAGAGACCTTCAGTAATGGAGCTCCTACTGAGCTCCTGCCTGCTCCAGGAGCCTCTGGCTGCCTGCTGCCTCTGCTTCTGCCTCCCGAGGGGGCCTGAGTTATAGAGAACCCCGTTTCCCTCTTGGTCAGCCTGGAAGTCTCTCTCACTGACCTGTGAGTCTATGGGTGGAGGGACCCCCACGGCCACTGGAGATTCCGTCTCTGAAGTCTGCTCTGAATCTGTTCCTCCCGGGGCTGCGCGGCCAAGGTAGGGCTGGGTTCTGCTCTGATTCCGTGCACTATGGACCTTTGGTGAGGGTTTTTCAGGTCTTTCTAGAACAGAAATCTCCTCCACTCTGTTGTTCTGTGGCTTCTACCACTCCAGAATTTGTTAGGAGTTCTTCTTTATAGATATTTTATAGGCTGTGGTTTCGGAGCTAGCATAAGTGTGTCTTTCTACTCCGCTATCTTGGCTCCTCCCCTGATCAGTGGATTCTTTCAATATCTATTTTACCCTCTGATTCTAGAATACCAGGACAGGTTTCCTTGATAATTTCATGAAAGATGATGTCTAGGCTCTTTTTTTGATCCTGGCTTTCAGGTAGTCTCATAATTTTTAAATTGTCTCTCCTGGATCTATTTTCCAGGTCAGTTGTTTTTCCGATGAGATATTTCACATTATCTTCCATTTTTTCATTCTTTTGGTTTTGTTTTGTGATTTCTTGATTTCTCATAAAGTCATTTGCTTTCATCTGCTCAATTCTAATTTTTAAAGAACTATTTTTTCAGTCAGCTTTTGCATCTCCTTTTCCATTTGGCTAATTATGCTTTTTAAAGCATTCTTTTCCTATTGGCTTTTGGGGTCTCTTTCACCATTTGAGTTAGTCTATTTTTAAAGGTGTTTTTCTTCAGCATTTTCTGGGTCTGCTTTAACAATCAGTTGACTCATTTTTCATGCTTTTCTTGCCTTGCTTTCATTCTCGTCTCCATTTTTTCCACCACCTCTCTTATTGGATTTTCAAAATCCTTTTTGAGCTCTACCATGGCCTGAGACTATTGCTTATTTATTTTGGAGATTTTGGATGCAGAAGTGTTGACTTTTAGGTCTTCCTCTGATGGTATGCATTGTTCTTCCTTATCTGAAAGGATGGAAGAAAATACCTGCTCACCAAGAAAGTAAACTTCTATTGTCTTATTCTTTTTCCCCTTTTTTCAGCATTTTCCCAGTCAATTACTTGACTTTTGAGTTCTTTATCAAGAGGAGGGTATTCTCTGGTGACTTGTAAGTTCTCATTTCCTCCAAGGTGGCACAATCGAGGGGGAGGAGTTACTCCTCTTCTGACCTGCACACTGGTCTGGGAGCAACTACAAGCACTCTTTTCTGTGATTAGAATTCCCTCTCCAAAACCTTCACCGGCTCCACTACACCAGTGCTCCTCCTCACTCCAGGGCCATCACTTAGGGTTGAGATTCAGATCAGCAACTCAGTTCCCCCAGGGTTTTTAAGCTAGGGTTCTAACAATGGAAGCTTCTGCCACCTGGGGCTGAGACTAGACCACTGCATTCCATTCTCTTACAGGTGAAAGAGTTTTCTCACTGACCTTTGAAGCTGTCTTTGACATTTGTGAATTGAGGAATCTGGGACCTGTAGCTGCTGCCAGTGGTGCCTTGAAGCCCACCCTGACCCTGTTCTTGCTGTGGTGTGGCCAAGGTTGTGCTGTGCTCTGCTCTGCACTTGGTGCAATACACCTTTCCTGTCAGTTTTCCAGGCTGCCTTGGACTGGAAATCTCTGTCACTGTGTTGTTTTCTGGTTTTTGCTGCTCTAGAATTTGTTTAGAGTCATTTTTTGCAGGTATTTTATGGGCTGTGGGAGGAGATCTTCTAGAGATACATCCTTATACTCCTCCATCTTGACTCTGCCCCTTAAAAACACTTTTAGAAAATGAATAGGATATGAGTGTCAGGAGTCTTCTCAAGTAAAGGTTCAGAAATATTTTCAGAAAAATTCTTTTGCATGAAGACTTGTGTTGAGAGATTTAGGTGGGATAAAAAGGAGCTAGACTAGTTTTCTGCACGTTCCTCTCCCTTTTCCCTAACTCAGCTTCACTCTCAGCTCTGGTTTTTGGGAATAAAGGGCAGATCAAAGAAAAACAAGTGGAGGGAATAGGAGGAGGGAGAATGTATGGGCATAGGATGGACTGGGCAAAGATGCTCTATGTTTACACAGAAACCAAGAAACAAATCACAAAGTACCACACAAACCAGAAAGCATCTTCCCATCACCCTCTGTTCTTGAAATTTTATTTTTCCCAGGGTTGCATTTTACAGAAAAAGAATGGCTAAAGTTAAAAAGAGTCAGCTAGATGAAGAAGAAGTATGTAGAATTGGAGTCATGAAGACCTGAATTCTAATCCTACCTCAAATTCTTACTTGCTATGTGACCCTGGGCAAATTACTTACCCTCTTATCTTTCTTTGTTTCTCTTCTGGAAAATAGAAATAATAGCAGCTCACTTTCCAGGGCTGTCATGAGGATAAAATGAAAGGAGGAATCAATGATTTATTAAGTACCTACAGGTACTGTGCTAAGTACTTAACAAATATTATCTCCTTTGGTCCTCACAGTTATCCTGGGAGGTAGATTCTGTTATTAATCCCATTTTACAGTTGAGGAAACTGAGGTAGGAAGAGGTTAAGAGACTTGTCCAGGGTCACAGAGCTAATAAGTGTCAGAATCTGGATTTGGACTCAGCTTTTCCTGACTCCAGGTCCATTCTGTCCACTGTTCTACCTATCTGCCATGATAATATATGAGATAACAATCAATATTCACCAGTGAGGAGAGTCTTTCAGCCACTTGTAATATATGCAAAATGCTTTGTACATCTAACAACTTTATATTAGTCTTATCTATTACTAAGAACTTCTGAAAAGAGCCCTCCAACTCTTTGAAAGATTACTTTTTCCTATTGTTATGCTAGCTGTAGAAGTTCTTTATGTAACCACTGCTCCAATGTAACTGTGACCTCAATTACGTGGACTCTCTTCTCTTGTTGAGCTCAAGCCATTCAGATTTTCTCATCTAACATAATTGTTGTCCTTATCACTCCATCAATGAATGCGTGGTCCAGATGTTGAGCTAAATGCAAGGAATACAAATATTAAACAAGGAAACAGTTGCTGCCCTCAAGGAGCTTATGTTCTGCCAGGGGAGACAATATATACTTACATAAGTGTATCCAGAATCCAGATAAAATCAATAAAGTACTTTAGAGAGGGAGAATCCATGGTCAGAGTCTGTCTCCCTTTTGGGAGAGGTGCTCCTCTAGTTCCTTTGATACTTCATAGACACCACAGAGACATGAAGTCTTTGGAACCACTTCCATGTCCAACCACACCCATCCTTGTGGGGGGGAATCTTTGATGCTACTTGTGCATGAGTCATCATGGGTGACATGAATCTAAAAGTGGGAGTTCATTTTTGATGTCTTTCATCTAGTTTATTTTGCCTTTTGTTCCTATAGTTATGATGAAATGGCCAAATATGATCTTCCAGCCATTCTCGATCTGATCAAGAAAGAAACTCAGCAGAAGAAAGTATATTATGTGGGACACTCACAAGGCACCACCATTGGTATGCCAAGACTACCTTTTGGATAGTGGTGGAATTGGACCCTTTTAGAATTGAAACTGTAGCCAATTAGGGGCAAGTTCTTATGAAAAGTTATGGACTATGTTATTGCTCAGTCATTTACAATCCTGTTTAACTCTTCATGACCCTATTTGGAATCTTCTTAGCAGAGATACTGAAATGGTTTTCCATTTCCTTCTTTAGCTCATTTTATAGACAAATAAGCCTTGGCAAACAGGGTTAATTGACTTGCCCATGGTCACCTAGCTATTAAGTGTCTGAGACCAGATTTGAACTCAGGAAGAGGAGTCTACCTGACTCCAGTCCTGATACTCTAATCCACTGTACTCTATGCCACCTAACTGCCCCCTAGGAATCATTATAGAAGGTTGCTTTAACTACTTTTGGTATTCTTCCTGGGGTAGAAACAATCCACTGTAGTGGTCAGAGAGCTGGACTGATAGAACACCTGGGTTCACATCCTACACAAGATACTAGCTACAGTACAGTGACACCTACATGTCTCTCACCCCTCAGATCCCTACCTCTTAACCCAATCCAAAATACAGAACATATTTTTACATGCCAACCCTTCTGGGCTATTGTGCAAGAAGTGTTCTATAAAGATGAAGGTTGTTCTCAGAGCAGTTTTGGTTACTTCATATAACGCTATGAGGTATTTTCAAAGAATAACCTGATAAGCACTTGACCTGAGAGGGACCCTAACTACTTAGCTATTGAGGCAAGGGTAGAGAGCTTACAAACTCCCTGAGGACCACCTTGGAACTATAGGCCAACTGTAGGCAGGACCTGGTGGCCAAAGCCATGTGAGAGTAATCAATGTGGTGTTGGGCCCCTATCAGCACCAATTCCCAAGCCATGCCATGAGAGATGGCTGTAAGAACTAAGAGACTGGCCATTTATATTGTTTTCTAATGAATGCCCTAATTTGCCAGACTTCCCATAGCAGCCCCTTGATTAACATACCTTTGGTCCCCTCATTTACATTCCCTGCAGATCAAACCAGCTCAAATGGGCATTAGACTTGGCTCAGATGGGGCGGAGATTCCTATTGATGACCTTGGTTTGATTCTTAACATATGGTCATCCATTCTTGTTTTGAAGATTTCTAATGAAGGGGACCCAAGTCTCCCATACTAGTCCATTCTTCTTTGGGATGGTTCTAATTGTTTTGAAATTTTCCCTCACATCTGGCCTAAACTTACCTCTGTCCATCTTCCTCCATTTTTTCCTAGTTTTGACCTCTGAGACCAAATAGAACAAGTCTGATCCCTATTTGAGACAGCCCTTCAGGTACTCAAAGACAGCTCTCAGATTCCCCCAAAGTCAGCTCTTCTCTGGGCTAGTTCCTTTGATCAATCTTCATTTGATATGAACTCAAAACCTTTCACCATCCATGTGGGTTGGATGTAGTAAAGTAATATTGATTATTTTAATTTACCTCAATTGGTGCTTATCATTTCTTTCCACTCTCTATGCAGCACAATAATCCTGAGAGTGGCAGTTTAGTTTTTGTTTTATTTAATTACAGAAATGGACTCTCACCAGGCAGGTTCCATCTTCAGTCTTTTCCTCAAATAGTGGTCAATGACATCTGTGAGGAAGAAGTGAATGGCCACATTGTAGGCAGGGGCATTTAGTCCAGAAAACATGACTCCTACAAGCTCAAATGATTTCTGTGTGCTTGTAGGGAATCTTCCTTTGTTGCAGCACAGTTTAATTATGTGCTTTTGATTTAAGTTGACATGTCCTCTGATTTTGTCTTGTTCAAAGGAAGACGTCAGGTAGGATCTTATAAACTTAGACTTTTAACAAAATGTGCATTTAAAATGTACTTTTAAACCTCAGGGTAGCTTTAGACCCTCTAAAGTCAGTGGGCTACAGGACTGAATTTCCTTCATGGAACATTTGTGCAATGTAGCGCACATTTTCCAAACATCAGTTTGAATTTTCATTTATGATGGTCCCAACCTTGACCATCATAGAAAGTTTTCTCCTTAATCCATTTATTATTCACCCCTACCCCCATTCAACTGAGTTTCTTTTTCCCATGCTGTGTGCTAGATGCTGTGGGGTACAGGAAGTGATAATAACAATAGACATGTGTATATCACCTTAAGGTTGGCAAAGTTCTCTACAGACCCTGTCTCGCTTGATAGTCACACTGGCCTTAAAACATGAGGATTCCTACTATCCCATTTTATAGCATAGAATTGAGACTCATAGACAGTAAGTGTCAGAGGCAGGACAATGTTGATTCATATGAAATTGTGACAGACTCATATGAAGGACAGATGTGAAGGGGGAGAGACTGGAGACAAGGAAACCATCTAAGAGATAATGAGCAAAGTCTAGGCAGGACATAATCAGGGCTGAAATTGGATTGCTGACTCTGAGATAAGAAGAGAAGGATAGATTTTAGTTGCTTTTTCTCTTTCAGCCTTTGCAGCAATGTCAACCAATCCCAAAGTAACTAAAAGAATCAAGATCAATTTTGCATTGGCTCCAATTTCCATTCTAAATGATCTTCGTGGTCCTGTCTTGCTTCTGGCACAACTCCCTGCAACGTTGTTCAAGGTAAATGATACTTTAAAAAGCTATGAACCAGAGGAAGCAGAAGAAGAGGGCCTGAATAAAGGATGCTCGGGACCTTCTGAGATCTTGAACCCTAGAGACCCAGAGGCATCAGAGGGATTGCCTTGAGTCCAATGACTTCTACTTCTTGGGGCTATGCCCTCATGGCTCATTGAGGTACAGAGTGCTGGATCTTCAGCGTAGTCTATGGGGACTTGGGACAGAGCCCTGAGTTAACTTGTCTGAGCACTATCAGTTTTTCCCTGGGCACTGCTGCTCCTGGTGGCTTCCAAGACCACTGCTCTAAATTTCAATCCTGCTGGAGATTTCTGGGTGAGCCCTTTGCACTTGCTGCCTCAGGATGCAGAGCATCGCAGGCTAAGAGGGTCTCTGCCCAATATTCGTTTCTTCTGGAAGGCTGCCATCTTTCATACCTTAACATATGATGCTCTTTCATGGTGTTCATCATTTTCTGTCTGACTTTGAGGGTGGTTCTTGGATGGAAGAAGCTACTCACTGTATTTGTTCATTGGATATTTTTTATCATTATTTGGACCAGCGTGATATTTCAGTTTTTGTTTCATTTGGGTACCCAACTTGGCCAGAAGTGCTCCATATTCTTTATTTTTTTTTTATAAATTATTTGTTTTCAGTTTTCAACAATCACTTTCATAAGTCTTAAATTTTCTCCCCCTCTTTCCCTGCTCCTTCCCTGAGATGGCATGCAATCTTATATGGGTTCTGCACATACATTCTTATTAAATACATTTTCACATTAGAGATGTTGCATAAAAGAATTAAAAAGAATGGGAGAAACCATGAGAGAAACCAAACCAAACCAAAACATAACACAAGAGAAAATATTCTGCTTCATTCTGCATTCTGATTCCATAGTTCTTTCTCTGAATGTGGATGGCATTTTGCCTCAAGAGTTCTTTGGGAACATTTTAGGTCCCTGCATGGCTGTGAAGGGCTAAGTCTATTAGAAACAGTCCTTGTACAGGCTGTTACTGTGCAACGTCCTCCTGGTTCTGCTCGTTTCACTCAGCATCAGTTCATATAGATCCTTCCAGGCCTCTCTGAAGTCCTACTGTTCATTATTTCATTACAGTACAATAGTACTGTACAGTACAATAGTATTTCATTACATTCATATACTATAACTTATTCAGCCATTCCCCATTGATGGGTATACCCTTGAGTTCCAGTTCTTGGACACCACAAAGAAAGATGCTATAAATATTTTTGTACATGTGGGAACTTTTCCCATTTTTATGATCTCTTTGAGATACAAACCTAGAAGTGGTATTGCTGGGTCCAAGGTTAAGCATGTTTTTGTAGCCCTTTGGGCATAGTTCCAAATTGCTCTCCAGATTGGCTGGATCAGCTCATAGCTCTACCAACAGTGAATTTGTGTTCTAACTCTCCCACATCTTCTCCAGTGTTTATCATTTTCCTGTTTTGTCATGTTAGCCAATCTGATAGGTGTGATGTGGTACCTCAGAGTTGTTTTGATTTGAGTCTCTCTAATCAGTAGTGATTTAGAGTATTTTTTCATATGGCTATAGATAGCTTTAATTTCTTCATCTGAAAACTACCTTTTCATAGCTTTTGGCCATTTATCAATTGGAGAATCACCTGCATTCTTGTAAATTTGACTCAATTCTCTATATTTTAGAAGTGAGGCCTTTATCACAGACACTAGTTGCAAAATTTCTTTCCCAGTTTTCTGCTTCCCTCTTAATCTTGGTTGCATAGGGTTTATGCAAACACCTTTCAATTTAATGTATTCAAATTGTCCATTTTGCATTTCATAATGTTCTCTGTCTCTTGTTTCATCTCCATATTCTTTAAAGAAAACTTTTCTGAAGTGTTTCTTGTTTCTCTCCCCCTGCAAGAGTTCAATTTCACCCCATATTGTTGCCTTTCTGAATCTTCCTAAACCCACCAGATAGTTTCCTTCTCCTTGCCCTTCACTTCTCTCTCCCATCCCTACTTGAAGTCTCCTCTCCCCTTTCTTTTCTTATAGGCATGGAAAAGTCTATTTTAATTTGGGTGAATTTTTTTTTTTTTACCAGTTCAATTTTTGTCTGCTTTCTGGGTCGCATTCATTGTCCATCTGATCAGGGGGACCAGGGCAGTGTGATGTTTTAAGACAGTAGCATTACTGTCCTATTCTAAAGATGTCTGTTTTTCACTTGTGATTCACAAAAGAGCTACAAATATGGCCCTCTTTGAAGGGGCCTCAGAATGATTTTGGCTGCCTGTCTACTACACCCCCTAGGCACACACAACCTATCCAGGTGAGTTGAGGAGGAAGCCAACAGCTCACCCTTTTTTCTAGTGAACTTGACTCCAGTAGCTAAAGCCAGGTTTCATCTTCCTGTGCCTCACTGACTTTTTGCCAGAAGGGCAGGGCAATTTGGGGAATTTATGGCTTTGCTCTTTGAGATATTGTAGGACTAGTTTCCTTTAGACACTGACCAGGGTTTTAGAGTGATGAGTGGGGACATCTATGGAAAATAATCCCTGGCAGTTAATTTCTGTTAAGCAATGTCGAAATTCCTGAGAAACCCAGCCCTACTGTGCAAGTGGGAGAGGACAGAGCTCTGCTAAGGCTCACTGGCATTTTTCTCTAACCTGCCTTTTGCAGCTCTTGCTTGGAGAAAAGGAATTCCTTCCCAACAACTTTTTGGTCCGCCTCATTGGTCAGGATCTGTGCAACCAAGAATTCTTTTCCACGATTTGTGACAACCTCTTATTGGCAATAGGTGGATTTAATACCATCAATTTCAACAAAGTAAGTAGCTAAAACACACACACACACACACACACACACACACACACACACACACACGCACACACACTTACTTAACAGAATAATGCATGTAGAGCACTGGGTCCCACTACTATCCCTGAAAGCTCTCCTGCTCTATCTCCCTTTTCACAATTGACTAGAAGGAGCTATCCACACTCTCTCAGTTGATACTCACTTTTAAACTCTTTTCATGTAGTCTGGGGTATTCCTCTAGCACTTCATTAAAATTACCCTTCATCCAGTGGCTTTTCTCAGTCCTCTGCCCCGTGTGACTTTGTAGACCAACTTCCACTCCTGGACATTGCTCCATCAGGGCTCACTCCCTGAAGAATCTCCCACTGGTTCCTCCCACAACTATATTCCATACCTTGGTTCTGGGCCTTTTATTTCATTTACACTGTCTATCTTGGTGACTTCAACAGTTGCCATGGAGTTAACTACCCTCTATATGCAAATAACTCCTAAATTAACACATCTTCCACCTCTGTCTGTATGTCTTCAGTTGTCAGCTACACATGTTTAACGAGATGTTTGGTAGACTTAGCAGACTTACCATGTTCAAAACAGAATACATTCCCTCCCTCTCCCCCCAAGTCCATTCACTCCTAATTCTTCTTCTGCTGCCAAGGGCCCCAGTACCTTCCAGTCCCTCAGTGGGACTAGAAATGGGAATCATCCTTAATTATTCACTGCACATCCCCCAACCCCATATTTGATCAGATAATAAGTCTGGTCCATTCTACCTCCTCAAAACCTATTACCTGCATCTGTGGCCTTTCATAAATGCTTGTTCAGTGACTGACACCTGTCTAGACACATTTCTTATCTCATATAGATGGCTTTTCAGACTAACATGAGCATATCTCCAATTCAATTACGAAAAGATTTCTCTAGGTTGAGTGTAACTGAAAGTTGTCCTTTGACACACAATCCTAATTCGTTAGCCTAGAAATACTCCAGTCACGTTTTGCCAGAAGGTCATCAGTTGTGAAAGGAAACTAATTTTGAAAAAAAAATTCTTTATATCTGTTTTTGCAGAGTCGCATTGATATATATCTTTCACAAAACCCAGCAGGTTCCTCTGTTCAAGACTTGCAACATTTTTTACAGGTATAACTTTTAAAATTTTATTCTAAAATCACTTGCTGAGTACAATTTTCCTGGATGCTGGATTCCCCTTTACATGGCTTTCTATTTCCTGTCCTTAGGCTGCTCAAGCACTAGCCTTTGCCACATGATAGTGCCTAGATCATATGTTGTCTTAGTAAGATTATTTATACCACTCCCTACATTCAGGCTGTTCTTGGGAATGTGCTGTAGCTGACTTAGGCCCCCATGCATCTCTCTTTGAGACCACTTACAATTCTGATGGCGTAAGGCTTGTGTTATTTCAAAACACTTAGTTTTGCAGAATGACTGGGACATCATTGGTATAAATAAATATGCACATATATCCATATCCATAAAGGTGTGTATATATACACATATATACTCTTGCTAAGCTACATCCATATCTGTGCACTGCATATACATATATGTGTTTACACACACACATGTATAGCATGTATGTATGATACACATGCACATGTGTACATATGCATGCACACACACACACATATATATATCTACAGTGTCTCCAAAGTCTTAGTGCCATTTTAAGCTATATTAATAGCATCAACTTGCATTAAGATGTCTGAAGCACAATTAGATTGTGAAAAGTACCGCTCAGTACCAAATACAATCTATCTCCCATGCTTCCTCACCCCCTCATCCCACCAGAAGTTCGAGGAAGAGGACAAAGGGAGAGGAGTTGTCTCCACCTCTCTCAGATACCACTGAAGAAGAAGTGCCCTCATAGGAGTCTTTCCTTCATAATACTCAGCAGCCAATCATAATCATTCCCCAGATACAGGGGGACCTATGGGCACCAATGTGCATGTCCTTCAATGTTTAACTACAGGAAATTTCAAGCTTCATAGGAAATCCTTCCTAGAACATCTGTTACCCCTAGAAGAGGTGAAAAGCTTATCCCTTTTGGTTAGTGGTCAAGTGGTCAAGTCCTCGATGAGCTGCTGTAATGAATGTTCTGAGGTCTGAGGCCTTCCAATAAGACTTCACTGTCCAAAGGGACCATTGACAGGTTATCCTCTATGACAGGGGCCATTCTTGCCCACCCCCCAGATCGTTATTCAGTGTTAATGAAAGGGTCATTGCACTGAAGTTCCTTATTGGTTTCATCAGGTAAGGTATTTTGTAGGATCTTAGCAAATGCAGCATTGTTGGAAGAGAGCCTTGAAGGCAGTGCCTAGCTGTGCTGAGTTTTTGGTAATCAAACAATGAACAAAACAGGATTGAGGATCCTCTGTACCTCTGAGGTGATTGTAGGACATAAAAAAAGCAGTTTGTGGCAGAAAGGTGTTGCAAAGAAAGTCTGCTCTCTCTTCGTGCATGACCTTTCCCAAGCTGAGTTATGAGGTTGTATGCTTTCGGTAGGGGAATGTGGGGTTTCTCTGTAGGGAACTCTCAGTCAGGAAAACTTCCTCTACGAAAGCATATTGATACATTCCTAGGGTGCTGAGAAGCTCTGTCATGAAGCCCTGTATGGCAAAGGCATGAATCTGTTTTCCTGTTCCCAGCTCTTCATTGCTGTACCGTCCGTGCTTGTTCAATATGAGATTGGGTAGAGAAGGAAAAATCGTAATACAAACATATGCCCCAATGAATCCCCCATTTTAGTCTTCCTTCACACATTCTTCCCTGCTTATCTCTAAAGTCTTTCAGTTTCTCGGTGAATGTCCACAGGGGAGGATGATCTGAACAGCAGCAAATAGTTCAGAAAAGTCCTGTGAAAAGTTAAGGGAGCCTTTGGATGCGTTTATTTTTGAAACAATTACTCATTTTAGGATCTTGTCAAATGTGATACGGAGACTGTCGTCTCCGTGTGTTCTACCGTCTCGTCAGAAAATATACGTCCCTTACCCCAGATCAACGCCATTCCCTTTCTGCTCAGTCTAAGAATTAGCACATAGCGTTATAATTATCAATTAATTACAATTGTAACTTAAATTTGGAGAAATGTGGGGTAGAAATAACTTCTCTCCATAATTTTTATTATTTATTATTTCAAGATAAAATCCCAATCAAATCTTTTTTACTGTTCACTACGGAATGTTGGACCTTGTGGTAAGTGGATTCACTTTGGATGACCCTTCTCAGGTACCAGTCACTTTAGCTAACATGAACCTCCAGAGGACTTGCATTGAGGACACACAATATGTGTGTGACTCACTCTCAAAAAGAAAAAAACTGCTCCATAAAGATGAGGATCTAGTCATATAAATGAGTAGCTATTCAGGTCTTCTCAATTGCCTCTAAAATTGTCCATGACTCTATCCATCCTTTTAATATCTCTTCCCTTAGATAGCCTAGAAAATTCCCTCCCAAATGCTTCCATTTAGCACTAATCCGTTTTGCCTCCAGCACAGATCTTCTCTAGCCAAGTTCTCTACTTAGCTTAGTATCATTTCCTCATAAACACATAAGAAATTAAGGAAATAGAATCCAGAGATATTTTCCTGGGCACTGACTAACCTGTCCCATTTTCCATGTGTAGCAAAGGGTTTTTCCCATGGAACTGGACACTTACTTTGACTCTGGGTGGAAGCTAACTCTTAGCTCATCCCCTTAAATGGAAGATTTTATCAAAGATGACTGGTGACTGAGTTAAGAGAAACAGTCTTTCTTTCAGGGCATTCTCTCCCTTAGACTGCCAGCAACATGGAGAATCAACCATTCCAAAGGAATGTCCCACTGTCATATATGTAGCTGCCATGGTTGAGGGGAGGGGAAAAGAGGAGAGACATATTTTTAGTGACAGTTATTAGCATCTGCGACATCTATGGGGCCGTAACTATGATAGACAGAATACTAGGCCTAGGATCAAGAAGACTTCACTTCAGATCCCATCCGTGATACTCACTAGCTATTTAGTCAATGAGGAAGTCCCTTAACCCTTATGGGACTCAGTTTCCTCATCCCCCAAATGGGAACAGCAGGTAGTACTTATCTCCAAAGAATATTGTAAACATCACCAAGTACTCTGGAATGAACAGTTGTTATTAGTGTCTGTACCATCAAGAGTCCAATTTGGAGTGTGCCCAAGTTTCCTTATAACTCCAGATACCTATGCTTAGTAATCTATTATGGCCTTCATTTCAGACTATTCATTCAAAGAGGTTTGAAACTTATGACTGGGGAAGTCCTGCCCTGAATATGAAGCATTATAATCAGGTAAGATTATTTCCAAATACTGGCTTGGGTAAGAGGAGAACATTGAAACCTCTACCCAATACTTTATCCCTTGGCAAAGTTGGCACTATGGACCCCATAACCCCGACCCCCATGTGTCTGTTAGGAGGGGAATCACTGATGCCATCCTTTTCCCTGAAACCTCCCTAGATTGGTGGAGATTGACAACAGACTTCCTCTGGAATCTCAAAGATAAGGCCAGACAATGGTCCCCAAGCACCCCAAGAGCAGATCCTTTGTGGGGACAAAGAATGCAGGCAGATTTATTGGGACTGGCAGCAGGCTTCCCATTTCAGTGTAGTTTGAAGAGGTTTCTTACCCACTAAGTATCCTAGGCACAAACTCAGCGATTCCAGATGAGGAAATCCCCAGGTTCCTGGTTAACTTCCTTTGCTATTAGGAATTGCTGGTTACTCACTCTACATTTTGAAGCTTAAAAAAGTCCATCATTCTTTTTCTAATTATATAGCGCTATACCATGTCTTCTAATCTGTTAATAAATCTTTTCCTTTTGGCATGGTAGACAGAGAACTGTCTTCAGAGTCAGGAAGGCCTGGGTTCAAATCCCACAAGTATATTGCCTGTGTGACCCTCTGTAAGTCACATAAATTCCTCAAATGAAAAGTGGCAGAAAGTATGTATACCTTCTTGGGTAAAGAAAGCTTCTTCACCAGGAATTCCAATGAAATGAAAGGTCTTAAAAAATAAAAGACCAAATAGTATTCTAGGTACTTGGGATACAAAACCAAAATCATTTCTAGTACTCAATAGCTTCATGGTTGTCCAGGGCAATCCATCTCTGACTGGTATCAACCAGTTTGGATCTTATTAGGATATAGGCCAGTGCATTGTCATGTGTCTATGCCTGAAACTTTGTTCCAAAGACATTATCCAAAACCTTTTTGGAGACTGCCCCTTCTGTATGAAAAGCTCTATCACTGGCAAAATTGATAGGTCAATCAACAAACATTCAAATGCTTAATATAATTGCCAGGTACTGTGCTAAGTGCTAGAGAGACAAAGGCTGTCCCTGTCCCCGAGGAGCTTGCACTGCTTTGGGGAGATAGCATGTGCGCATGTGTTTATGTAGATATATTCACACACAGGTACACACATATACACTCACATGTATGTATCTATACATACATATATCCATATATGTCTATTCAAATTCTATAGAATAGTAATGGGCTACTGAACGTCATCATTTTCCTGATTCAAAGTCATTTCCAAGTCATCCAGTTTGGCCTGTGCATGTAGTTGAAGTCAGTTTCAGTACATATGTGGGATTGTTTATTGGGAGTTTGAGGAGTTGACCGAATTTACATTTTCTCTCTCTCTCTAATAATGGAAGAGTGAACAAAGTCATGTCTCCATTGGAAGGAGCCCACCTTCTGAACTTCCTGTCAAGGCCCTTACTTGTGATTCCTTTGAGCCAGGTCTCTGTGGGAGAGGTCACCAAGGGGTTTTATGGTGCTGGCAGAGATGGTTCACATATTTTAATTAATGTAACCCTGCATCCTCTTCAGTTCATAAGAATTTTTTGTTCATGTCTCATGTATCTAGAAAGCTCACATTTTCCTAGGGGCAGAACTCACTCTTTTGGGAAGTATAATTTCATCCACATGTTGCCTGACTCAGCTTCCATGTGACTTTCAGACCCTTCTTACCTTGTTCTTCATCCTCTTAGTGCTTATTAAACTGATTAAAATCCTTCCTGAAATATAGTACCTGGAACCAAACCCAGTACTCTTAGCTGGTCTGGCCTGGTCAGAAGACACTATCACCTACTTCCTCCTGAATGCCATGCTGCTTTATGCAGCAGGTTACATTGACATTCTTGGTTTGCAAATTGCACTGATGTGTAATTCTTCAAACCCCTCAGACCTTTGATCAGACAGACAGGCCTGCCCCTTCTTGTACTTGTGAAGTTTATCACAATCCAGCAAACATTGATCAGTTCTGGCTGTTAAGGACTTACATTCTATTCAGAGAATTTGGTGTAAACAGAGAAATCTGTGCCCAGTGACGTCAGAAAGGAGAGGGCATTGACAAGTGGAAGGATCAGGAAGAGGGCCCTAAGTTGATCCTTGAAAGAAGCTCAGGATTCTGGGAGAAAGAGAAGGCATTATTCCTGCTATTGGGGACAGTCTGTATGAAAGCATGAAGAAAGAATGCCCTGATACATTTTCTTAGCCCACAGGGTAGTGAGCAGCTTTGCCTGGGATACTACTTGGACCTTCTTAGGAAAGGTACAGATATGTTCATTGGCAGCCTCTTTGAGGGGGCCAAACCCCTTTGGCAGTCTCATGAGACTCCCTTCTCCAAAAATTGTTTTTATATGTGTAGAATTAAAAGAAAATGGATTATATCAAAAGAAAGATGTAATTTATTCTTGTCCAAGTCCACAGACCCCTTGCAATCTATCCATGGACCCCTTGAGGGTCAGTAGAAGTCCAGGCTACTACTCGAAAGAAAGAGGGAGAAAGGGCAAAGACTGCAGCTTTTGCTATGCAAACAACAGGCTGACCAAATGCCACAAAGATTGAAAATGAAGGTGATCTGCAGCCTTTTGGAAAAGGAATGTTGGAGTTTTTGTTTTTACCCAAAGAAAGACATGTTCCCTGTTAGTATGTCCAAACCCCATGGGAAGCATTCATGATCATTCAGGAGTCTTACACTTCCAAGCTCTTTCTGGGCCCTGGGACAGAACTGAGGGAATTCTTCCTCCAGAAAGCAGTTTTGTATCATCTCCCCTTCCTAATGATCTCCTGCCTTCCCCTTCATCTTCCTGTTCTAAGGGAAGATGGAAAGGAGGGTAGAGTCAGAAAGAGGATATTCCCACCACTTGATTCAGGTCTAGTGATTTTTTTACCTCACTGGGGAAGAAGGCTCCTGAGCAGACCTAGGCTGGATCTGTTACATCTTTGTTCCTCCTTTTCATTTAGTCCACTCCTCTGCCTTACAACACTAGCAAAGTAGAAGTACCAACGGCTATTTGGTTTGGTGGAAAGGATTGGCTCTCGGGTCCTAAAGATGTCAAACACTTGCTGTCCAAACTCCCAAACGTCATTCATCAAAAATTTATTCCTCATTACAATCATTTTGACTTTGTGTGGGGAAATGATGCATATTCTAAGGTTTACTCTGAAATCATTGCTATACTCAATCGCCATCTGGAAAATTCCAAGAGGATTTAAATGAAAGAATCACATGATTGGTAGCTTCCTTTCTTTTATTTTGGGACAGGGATCTTGACCTTTCTTAATGCCCCCCTCTGCAATAATGGTCCAGACTCCGCATGATTAATCTGATGAATCAGTAGCAAACTTTGGAAATAAAGAGTATTGTTAATACACTTGTCTGTTGTTGTAGTTTAAAAAAATAAAACAATTCCATGGTGAATTCAACAGTTCCTCTGAAGTAATTTTTGCCAACTACTCATAGCTTCGATGGGTTGGATAACCCTTACAACTCTTTTGCATGCAAGAACAGTTTTATTCAGGGGTATTGGGTGAAGGATGATGGGACATGTTGTCAAAGTACAAAGGTATGTGAGAAACAACTTCCTTGCCTGACATTGACAGGGAAGCCCATTGCAGTCAGACAGTCTTGCATATTTGTTGGGCAAAGGATTGAAAGAAGAGATGCTTCTTGATTATAGTGACTGGAAATCCTCACGGCTTGCCCCTGGGTTTGCATTTTCCTCTTTATCATACTTTGTGAAAGCCTATTTCATTGTTTTGATGTAAGCAATGACTTTACATGTCCAAACCTGTGATTTCATTGGGGTGAATGATCTAATAAGAAAATACCCCCAACCAATGCTGACCAGCACATGTTATATAACTTAGGAAGTCCTAGAAAGTTGTGTAGTTGTGTAGGGACACTGAGAGATGAGATCTCAACCATGTTCTTTTATACATCCTTCCCAGAGCATCTGCCTCATGTGCCCAGTACCTTCCTGGATGTCTTTTGACATTCTGGGAGTATCCAGGTGGCACTCACCCTGTTCATCTCATTCCTTGCTTTCACTTGTTGGCCACCTTTAGTCTCTTCCTCATCACCCAGTTGACAATGGAAATCATCCATCATCCCACTTCTTGCACATAGGTCATTGCATGAAATATGCCGCAATCTAGAATTTCTCACTACATGAAGTTAATAAACATTTGTTAAACACTTACTATATGTCAGACACGGTGCTAAATCCTAGGATAAAAAAGAACAGCAAAGACAATCCCTGCTTTCAATTCTGGTCTATTGGGGATACTTTATATAAACAATTGTGCGTGCATACATATATATATGTATGTATGAAGGCGCATAATATATATGTACATGCACATATATATGCAGTATAGCAAATAACTAAATACATATGAGAGATATGTGTATACATACATACATACATATATGTACTATGGTAAATTGGATCAACAGAAGACAGGCAATAGCATTAATGGGGATCAGGAAAGACTTCATTTAGAAGGTGTGATATTTTCTGGGACTTGAAGGAAGCCAGGAAATGGAAAAGAGAATAAAAGAGCATTCTAGGGATAGTGGCAGCTGGTGAACTTTTACAAAGTCAGGAGATGAATCTTCTTGTGAAAGGTACAGCCAGGAGACCAGTATCACTCTTCTATGGATAGCAGAGTACTTGGAGTGCAGTAAGGTGTAAGAAGACTGGAAAGAGAGGAGCAAAGCTGTGAATGCAAACAGAGCATTTTTTTTTATTTGCTCCTGGAGTTGAGAGTGAACCACAGGAGTTGAATGGGTAGGTGACATGAATTGACCTTAGGTTTAGGTTAGACCTCCGCAGTTGAGTAGAGGATGGACTCAAGTGGGGAAAGTTGGGGTAAGGAGACCAACCAGAAGATTCTTGCAATGGTCCAAGTGCAAAGAAATGAGGACCAACACCAGGGTGGTGGCAATTTTTGAGGGGAAAAGTGGGGATGAGTGAAGGATTTTATGAAGATAGAAACAATAGGACTTGGCAACCAGTTGGATTTGGGGACTGAGAAAGGAGGAGTTGAAGATTGTAAGCCTAGGAGACTGGAAGGATGGTAGTACTCTCACCCATAGCCAGAAAGCTAGGAGGAGAAAGAGAGGGGAAGAGGGGAAGAGGAGTTCAGTTTTGGATATGATGGACATTTAAGATGCCCTCATGTCATTCAATTCTAGATGACTAATAAGCAGTTGGTGATGTGAGGCTAAAGGTAAGGAAAGATGTTATGTCAGGACAAATAGTTCTGAGAATAATGTACTTAGAGATGATAATTGAATCTGTGAGAAGAAATGAAATCATCAAGAGAAATAATTTAGAGGGAGAAGATAAGAGAACCCAGGAAAGACACTTGGAAAACACCCATGATTTTGCATGTGATGTGGAGGAAGATTCAGCAAAGGAGAATGAAAAGTGGTGGTCACACATTCATAGCTGATCATCCTACAATATTGCTGTTACTTTGTGCATAGTACATTTCACTCTGCATCAGTCCATGCAAAACTTTCCAGATTTTTCTGAGAACATGTAATTTTTTATAGTAAAATAGTATTCCAACATAATCACATGCCACAACTTCTTTAGAGCTATTCCTCAACTGCTGGGCATCCCTCAATTTCCAATTCTTTGCCCCCAGAAAAAAGGTGCTATAAATATTTATGCACAAACAGGTCCTTTTCCTTTTTGGTTTTTATCTCTTTGAGGATACAGGCTCAGCAGTGGTATTGCTAGTTAAAAGGGTTTTATAACCTTTTGAGCATAGTTCCAAATTGCTTTATAGAATGGTTGAATGAGGTTACAACAGTGCATTAATGTCTCATTTTTCCACACCCCCTCCTGTCATTTACCTTTTCTGTCCTATTAGCTAATCTAATAGGTCTGAGGGGATGAGTTTAACTTACATTTCTCTAATCAATAGTGACAAAATATTTTTTCATATGGCTATATATATATATATATATATATATATATATATATATATATATGTATATAGCTTTGATTCCTTCATATGAAAATGGATCACATCTTGATCATTTATCAGTGGAGGAATGGATCTTATTTTTATAAATTTGACTCAGTTCTCTGTATATTGAGAAGAGTCCTTTATCAGAGAAATCTGCCTCAAATATTTTTCACAGTTACTGTTGCTAACTGCATTTCCCACCACCTTCTCCTCCCCTGTTTACCCCATTCTCTCTCTCCTTTTACCCTGTCCCTCCTCAGAAGTGTTTGACTTCTACCTCCTCCACCTCCCTTCTCTTATCTCTTTCCCCTCCTACTTTCCTATAAAGTGAGATTACATGTGTATGTTATTCCCTCTTTTAGTCTATTCTGATGAGAGTAAGGTTCACTCACTTCCCCTCCTCTCCCCTCTCTTTCCCTCCATTGTAAAAGCTTTTTCTTATTTCTTCTATGTGAAATAATTTACCCCATTCTACCTCTCTTTTTCTCTTTCCCCAATACATCCCTCTCTCTCCCCTTAATTTTATTTGAGAAATGAACAAGAGAAATTGCATTGATACCAATAATAACAATATGGAAATTAAACCAATCTAAATTAATTGCTACAACAAAGATGCCAAAAGCACCCAGAAATCACCCTATTCTGCAAACATGTGACTGACTTGCCAAATGGAGAAAGATGGCTGTCAAAGACATGACTAGATTACAACATAAAGTCACCTTTAAATCTTATAAAAAAGGATTGATGGATATTATGAGTAATGTTGTCATTAAAGCAGAAGATGCAATGGAGAGTAAAATCAGTTTAAAGAAAATAGGGCAAGATACTTTCTAAGCAAAGTATCCAAGAGTATTCAAACCTGAAAACAGAAAGAAAAAAAATGCTAAAAATTAGTCTGGATGACTAATTGATAGCAACTGACAGTAATGGGGCAACATGTTAGTGGGTGCTCGTGAGCAGTTTCTCGGGGCTATTCCTAGAATCTTGAGGGGAAAAGTAGTAGTTGCCTTCTGAGGACCTGACTTGCCATTTTAAGTATGGGAGTTAGAAAAGTGAATCCCAGATTCTGTGTTCATGTTCCCCCTAACTCTTCACTTTCTCTGGCAAAAAATACCCATTCTTTCAACAGATCCTCAAGCAACATGGTGTCCAGTTCCCTCACTATCTTGGCTGCCCTATTTTATCACAGAATCAGTTGTTTTGTATCCCAAGTGTCTGGTACATGGTAGGCACTTAATAAATGTTTGCTGATATTTAAAAATAAATTATCATAAATAATACTACCAACAAAAAAGTTTCTCTATAATATAAACTAGAAATATGTTTTAGAAAAGTCCTTGATTTTATTAACTGCAAAAGCAAAGAATCTAAAAACTAAGTTAACTGTTGGGAAAATGAGGATCACAGAATATTTTCAAAATACTTCCAGTTTTTTTTTTTACAAAAGTCATTTTTACAGTTTTAAATTCAACCTGCCACACAACCTTATGTAATGAGGTGGCATATTAGATAGAACTGGCCTCAGGGAAACAAAGACTGGAGATATAGGTCCCATCCCTATCACATACTGGCTCCATGATTGTGAGCAAGTAGCTTAATGTCTTAGTATCCAAGTCTCTGACTGTGAATTGCAGAGCCAAGTGCTGATCTGTATTAATAGAGATTCCTCAGTAGAAGTTCCATATGCCAATGAAATTACATGTCTGATCCCTCCTGAAATACAAAGTTATATCTCAAGTTCATATAGAACTGCATGTCATTTTAGTGCCAATTAATCTACATTATCCTACTAAGAGATATTCAATCTTCTTTAATAAGGTCACCTTGGAGTTCAGGAAAGAATATTTCTCTTTGAATTCTTGGCTTTATAGTGAATTCTGCTAACAAGGATAGCAAAAACTATACCAGAAATTGATATAAGATTAAAACACTGCAGTGGAAACATTGCAACAATGGAACACATGATCTGATGGATCTTCTCAAACTGAAAGTTTTGAGGATGGTCCTGAGGATCTGTTATCTCAAGCCTGGCTTAGCTAAATTTAGAGACGTTCATGCCCAAAAGATTTACCACCAGGTTACAAAACTTTAGAGTCTTATGTCATGTTAATGAGAGTTACTTGATTAAGAGAGTCTTGTTATGTAGTTAAAGTTAGTTAAAGATATCCCCTGCCCATTAATAGACCTCAGGTGGAGCCCATTAAGGGACATTTGATTAGAAGAGGCTTATTTTGTAGGAAGGCCCATACCATTTGTTAATTGTTAATGAGGCACTGGGTCTTGAGGGTTGTTTCTTCCAGCTCTGAAAAGTGTGAATATACTCTCAAATGGAGTTTTGCTTTCGAAGCTCATGCTTTGGAAGAATGTTGGTATGATATGACCAGAAGAGACTCTGGGAAATCATTAAGGAGGCCCCTGCCCCGCTCTGGTAACTATGTATGTATATAATGGTCAGAGAATTGGATTGGTCTATTGATCTGTGATGTATGTATTGCTTGTGGTCAGACAGTTAAAAGCCCTGTCTGTTGGACTTCTCTGCTTGTGTTTTCTCTGTTGGTTAAAGAAGATTGTGGACCCCTCAAAAGTTACTTTCCTTTTAGAAAAGCAGATATAAGAACCTGTGCTAGCAGGCCATCCTGGACAAATCAGGGGGCTTGCTGCCACACCACAGTATCTAATGAATGATATATCAAGGTTTCAAGTACTACAATCTGCATCAGTGAAAAGAGTACCCACCCCAATTCAAAAGGTTGAAGTAGCAACCCTTTCTTGAAGTAAGTATGCAAAAGCACTTTGGAAAGGTGAAAGTGCTATACAGATGCGTAACATTATTATTTAATATAATAATATAGACTATATGAAATGAATTTATAAATTATTTCCATGTCACTTATTTCCTTTGAAAAGTACTCTTATCATACATGTGAAAGGATTGTTTGAAAAGCAAGGCACTTTGAAATGGAAAGGAAAAGAACAAGTATTTAGTATGTAAAATTATGAAACGGATAATTACAACAGTAATAGTTGACATTTACATAAGGTTTTAAAGTTTGCACAGCACTTTCAGAATACATCATTTTATCCTTACCACAACCAATGGGAGGTAGACATTATTACTACCCATCCCCATTTTACAGATGAAGAAACTGAGGCAGGTAGAGGTTAAGTGACTTACCCAGAGTCATATAGGTAATTACGTGTGTGAGACCAGATTTTAACTCAGGTCTTTCTGATTACGGTAAGGAAGTTTCATTTAGCCTAAAATGAAACCTAACATTATTTATAGTATAATTTAGTGTTTATGGTATCTGCATTATACTACTTTATATGCCCCAAATAATAGTGACCCACATTAAAGTTATGAAGAATTTTATTTAACAAACGTTCTGTCTTATAATGAAAGTCTACATATGTGTAGAGAGATCTTCTGATGCTATTTCTCAGTAAGCTCTGAGACTGCTTTAGTTTCAGAATTAGTGAGTCTTTGGAGAGACTTTTATGGGGTCTTGCTAGTGAATCAAAATGTCTTCCATTTGATCTTGAGTTTGCCCCTGAGGTGGTCTGGCTTTGAGGTGAACTTGATGGTGATTTTCCCACAGATGTGGTCATTTTTTGGTAAGGAAGCAGATCTTGACAGTTGTCTAGAACTCAGATTTCTTCTAAGGATCTTGATTTCCTTAGGGAGAATGCCTTCTTTTTTTTATATATAATTTATTTATTTTTCAGTTCTTAACATTCACTTCCAAAAGAATTTGAAGTCAAAAATTTCTCCACACCTCTCCCCACTGCCACCCCAGGACAGCATGCACCCCATGCACCCCTTCCACCCCTGCCCTCCCTTCTATTATCTACTCTTCTTCCATCCCCTTTCCCCTCTATTTTTCTGTAGGGCAAAATAGATTTCTATACTCCATTTCCTGTATAGCTTAATTTCCAGCTGCATGCTAAAACAAATTTTAACGTTCATTCTTAAAGCTTTGAGTTCCATATTCTCTTTCTCCCTCCTCATCCACCATCATTGAGAAAACAAGCAATTCAATATAGGTCATACATGTTTAACAATGCAAAGCACTGCCATACTAGTTGTAAAAGACTAACCACATTTTCCTCTGTCTTATTCTACCCTTCATTTATTCCATTCTCTCCCTTGACCTGTCCTCCCACAATAGTGTTTGCTTCTGATTATCCCTTTCCTCATTTTGCTTTTCTTCTATTATCTTTCCTGTCCTATTCCCTTTCTCCTTGCCTTCCTGTAGAGTAAAATAGATTTCTATATTCAATGAAGTGTGTGTTATTCCCTCCCTTAAGCCAAATCCTATGAGAGTAAAGCTCAATTATTTCCTTTCATCTCCACCTTCTTTCCTTCCATTGTAAAAGCTCCTTCTTCCCTCTTTTATTGGAGATGATTTGCTACATTCTACCTCTCACTTTTTCTTAAACCTAGTACATTCCATTCAACAGTAAATTTTATTTTTTTTAGATATTCTGCCTCATATTCAGCTCACCCTGTGCCCTCTGTCTATATGTGTATATACCCACACAAACATATAACAACCTACACATATATAATATACACATACACACATACCTATATACACCTACATATATATATATATATATATATATATATATATATATATATATATATATATACATAAATGTATATGTTTGTATATATATGTATTATATATATTCCTTCTAACTATTAATACTGAACAAGGTCTCATAAGTTACAAATAACATCTTTCCATGTAGGAATGTAAACAGTCCAATTTTAATGAGTTCCTTAAGGCTTCTCTTTCCTGTATACCTTTTCATGCTTCTCTTGATTCTTGTATCTAAAAGTCAAATTTTCTATTTAGCTCTAGTCTTCTCAACAAGAATGTTTGGAAGTCCTCTATTTTCATTGAAATTCCATTTTTTCCCCTGAAATTTTATACTCAGTTTTGCTGGGTAGGTGATACTTGATTCTAATCCTATCACCTTTCAGCTCTGAATATCATACTTCAAGCCCACTGATCCTTTAGTGTAGAAGCTGCTAAATCCTATGTTATCCTGATTATATTTCCACCGTACTGGAATTGTTTCTTTCTTGATGCTTGTAATATTTTCTCCTTGACCTGGGAACTCTGGAATTTGACTACAATATTCCTAGGAGTTTTCCTTTTGGGATCTCTTTCAGGAGGTGATTGGTGAATTCTTTCCATTTCTATTTTACCCTCTGGGTCTAGAATATCAGAGCAGTTTTTCTAGATAATTTCTTGGAAGATGATGTCTAGGCTCTTTTTTTGTTCATGGCTTTCAGTTAGATCAATAATTTTTAAATTGTCTCTCTTGGATCTATTTTTCCAGGTCAGTTGCTTTTCCAATGAGATATTTCACATTGTCTTCTATTTTTTCATTCTTTTGGTTTTGTTTTGTAATTTCTTGGTTTCTTATAAAGTCATTAGCTTTCATCTGCTCCATTCTAATTTTTAAAGAATTGTTTTCTTCAGTGAGCTTTTGAACCTTCTTTTCCATTTGACTAATTCTGATTTTTAAAGCATTCTTCTCCTCATTGGCTGTAGGACCTCTCTTGCCATTTGGGTTAGTCTATTTTTAAGTGGGTTATTTTCTTCACCATTTTTTTGGGTCTCCTTTAGCAAGCTATTGACTTGCTTCTCATGATTTTCTTTCATTGCTCTCAATTTTCTTCCCAATTTTTCCTCTACCTCTCTTACTTGATTTTCAAAATCCTTTTTGAGTTCTTCCATGACCTGAGACCACTGCATATTTTTTGGAGGTTTTGGATGCAGAAGAGTTGACTTTTCTGTCTTCCTCTGATAGTCAAGGATGGAGGAAAATACCTGTTCACCATGAAAGTAACTTTCTATAGCCTTAATTTTCCCCCTTTTGGGGCATTTTCCTAGCCAGTTTCTTGAGTTTTGAGTCCTTTGTCAAGTGAAGGGTATACTCTAGGGACCTGTAAGTTCTCAGTTCCTCCAGGGTGGCACAATCAAGGGAGAGGAGTTTACTGTTTTCCTGGCCTTCTCTCTGGTCTGTGAGGAACTGTAAGCATTCTTTTCTTTCCTGGATCTGTGAGTAGGATTCCATCTCCACAATCACTACCAGCACTCTTCCTCACCCTAGGACCACCACTCAGAACTGAAACCCACATGAGTTTCTTGATTGCCCTAGGGCTTTTAGTCTGAGGGTTCCAAAAGTGGATGCTGCTGCCACAATAGCTGCTGCAGCCCTGGGGCCAGAGGTCGGGCCAGACCATGCTCCCCTCTTACCCAAGCTTTCTTACTAACCCTTGAAGCTGTCTTTAGCATTTGTGGATTGAGAAATCTGGGAACTGCAGCTGCTACCCCTGATTCCATTCCCTGAAGCCTACTCCAGTCTTGTCTGTGCCATGGAATCAAGCCTGGGGTGCACTCTGCTCTGAACCTGGTGCAGTAGATCTTTTCTTTTGACCTTCCAGGCTGTCCTGGGCTGGAAATCTCTTTTACTATGTCATTTTCTGGCTTCTGCTGCTCTAGAATTTTTTAGAGTGATTTTTACAGGGATTTTAAGGGCTATGGGGAGAGAGTTAGAGCAGATCTGTCATTCTATTCTGCTATCTTGGCTCTGCCCAGGAGAAAGCCTTCTTAATGAGTTAGCTAGAGATTTAGATAAGCTATGAGAAAGGCCCCTATGAAGAGACTCTTTAAGACTATCAGATTGCCTCCAGCTTCTTTCCCATGAAGAACTTCTACTTTGAGTCCTTCTGCCATGGCTTCTTGCACTTCTACATTCACTTGGAGAACAAGGATGGCTTTCTTTTGATTTCATTTGGCCTAGTGTTTTTTGATCAGCTTCTTAAAACTGTATTTCAATTTGATGACCATATATATACCCACTTTCTTTTGAGGTTATAAAGAGCATCTTCTGCATCAAGGACATCTATTTTAAGCACTTCTTAAGAAAAATAATCCTTTATTTTACCTTGCTGGTGGTGACTGTGGAAAGGGACCAATATTTATGATTTTCAGAGGGAAAGATGCTATCCTTGGAACAGTTTGAAGTGTGAGTTAATGAAACATTTGTTTTTCAACAATAATGAGAGTGATTTTGAAATATTCAGACTCTACAAAAACCTAATTAGCAGTGAGAAATACTGGCCATGGGATATTTTTTTCATATGAGGAGAATGGGAGAGAAAAGGGTGCCAAGCACAGAGCTCCTGGCATGGACATGCCCCAATAGGCATCAGATAGCCAGGCAGAAGCATCTTTGCTATTTTGGGGGAAGCTCTAGGTTGAACTTGTTTTGAGCCAAGGTAAGGTTGGAATTGTGAGGTTGCTTTGACACTTGAATGACAGATAGGGGAAAGAAACCATCTTTCACCAAATATGTCTGACTGTAGGAAATAAGGTAGATTTTTATGAAGGAACATCTCTCCACTCCCTGATTTTGCTTTCCTTTTTGATTACTTTCAGTTTTTGATTGTACCAGCTGTGTGTTTAGTCATGAATGAATGAATGAATTTTGACAAAGACAGTGTCCTATGTGTTAGTCTCTATATTAAGGTACCCAGGTCTCTCCTTTATAGGGAGCAAATCAATTGCATAGATTGAACATTTTCTCTTTGTTTCCTGTCCAGGTCTCTCATTGACTCCCCCTGCCCTGGTGACCTTTGTGGAAGCAGCATCTTCCACTAAGTCATAACCTAGAGTTGAAAGTGAGTCTCTACTACAGGATATTTCTCCCACTCAGCTGGTATGCTATGGAACTATTTGTGTCAGGAGGGGTATAAAGTATGGGATTCATATGGGAGAAAATAAAGCTTGCTTCCACTGCCACCCCAAATTTCCTTTCTATCTAGTAGGACTTGAGGAAGTGAGGGGTCAGTAGCCTAATATTTGGCCTGAGTAGACAAGTATGAGTTATTTTCATTGATACAATCCTAATATATATTTCAGGGGTATGGTACTGTTTTAAAAATGTAATACATGTGTCAACACCAGTGGAAAAGTCTCTTTTTCAGTGAAGTTAACAGAGTAGCATTGAGGTAAGACCAAAATTTTTGGAGCTAGAGAAAGTTTTAGAAAATTGCTATTTGAATGAGTGTGGTTGAAAAATTGCTATCTGAATAAATCAGTGCCTTAGTGAGTAATGGAAGTAAAAGGGATGATTAATCAACTCCTGACCCTTGGAGCTGTCCCTGTGGTACACAGGCTGCCCTGTATGAGGTAGATGGCATTCCCTCACAAAATTCTGGAGCAGATACTAGGTCATCATTGAGGGAGAGACAGGGGGGTGTACCTTGAGGTACTCACTGGATGAGAGGCCACTGGGTCTCTTCCAACTTGGCAGTTAGGTGCTTCTGTCACCATTGTCTGTCATCTCCATTTTTAGGCCTGCTTTTAGCACACATGGCTCACAACTTCCTCATGTTCCAGATGAGGAAACTTGATCACCTTAAGAGAGGAAAAGAGACTCATGTCCCATCACTCATAAACATCAGAGGTTGAATTTCAACCCAGTTCTTCTGACTTCAGAGACAAGATACTTCCCACAGTGGAATGCAACTTCTAAGTAATAATCATCAAAAGAGAACAAAAAACCAATTTTGAACAAAGGATATGAGCTTGTTCTTCAGTTCTCCAGGATAGTTTTTTTCCTTCCTCTAAATGGGAAATGTTTAATGGACTAGCCCAAAGGTGTGGAATCTTTAGTCTCAAGACCACATAGGGCCCTCAAGTGCAGCCCTTTGACTGAAGCCAAACACAGAACAAATCAGTTAAAAGACTTCACCAAAGGACCTAGAAGGCCCTATGTGTCCTCAAGGCCACAGGTTTCCCCCGCTGCCCCTCTGGCCTAGTCCATCTAAGGGATAGGAGTACTGGAGATAGTGCCATGGCCAAGATCATCACAGAGTCCTTCCGGTGGGTGGCACTAAGGAGTCCCACAGAAGACCAAGCTTTTAGCTTTGTCAGTCTGAACTGTATGAAACAAAGATTTTGACCAAAGTAAAGTAAAAGAAATATTTTGGTGAACATTTGGCTCCAGGAGATGCTTTGAGGGTCTTGTCTAATATACTATTATTTCCTCTGGAAATCCATGTTATCACACCTGGATAAGCTCACCAAGATACCAGAGGTTTTGGAATCAGATCTTCTTTGAAGTCTTAGTTTTGTCATATTGGTTGTTGTCCTTTGTTCTCAAAGAGGACCAAAAATGACATCACCATGATGAAGTGAAGTTTCAGTGAGTATGACTGTGGCTGATCAGACCAATAAGAGCTCGAAATTCTCTACCAGAGATTGGGCATTTATAATCCATGAGAACATTTGGGGTGGTTACATAAAATTTGCACACCTGATGTTTCCTTTCTGCTGTTTCAATTCGTCTTTGCTCATAGAGCACAGCACCTTTTTTGAGATGGGCTCACCATGCTGAGTGATCCTGTGCCTGTGTTTCCCATGTCCCACAATCAAATCCAAAGTTCTTGAGAGAGACCTTGAGAGTGTCCTTGTATCACTTCTTCTGGCCATCATGTGATTGCCTGCCCCACGTGAGTTCTCCATAAAATAGTCTTTTTGAAAAGTGTACATTTTGCATTGGAACAACATGGCCAGCCCATCAGAGTTGCACTCTGAAGCATAGTTTGAATGCTTGGCAGTTTAGTTCGAGCAGGGACCTCAGTATCTGGTACCTTATCCTGCCAGGTGGTCTTCAAAATTTTCCTAAGACAGTTCAAATGGAAGCAATTCAGTTTCCTGGCATGGCACTGGTAGACTGTCCATGTTTCCCAGGCATACAACAAGGAAGTCAGCACAATGGTTCTGTAGACCTTCAATTTGGTAGTCAGTCTAATTACCTCTTCTTTCCCAAACTTTTCTTTGAAGTCTCCCAAAAACTGAGCTAGCTTAGGCAATGTGTGCATCAATCTCATTGTCAATGTGTACATCCCTGGGAAGTACACTACCAAGGTAAGTAAACTTATCCACAGCATTCAAAACTTCTCCATTTGTTGTAACAGACGTTGTAACATTTGGATGGCATGTATGGATGGTGTGGTGGTGGTTGATGGAGCACCTGTATTTTCTTGGTGTTATTTATTAGGCCCAAATTAGCACAGGCTGCAGAGAATTGATCCATACTTTGTTGCATCTCAGCTTTGCGGCTATATTTAGTGCACAATCATCTGCAAACACAAGATCACACACCAACACTCCCTCTACTTTGATCTTGGCTTGTAGCCTTTTCAAACTGAAGAATTTACCATCAGTATGGTAGTTGACCTTGATGCTGTGTTTATCTTCATTGAATGCATTTGACAACATGGCTGAAAACATCATGCTAAAAAGCATGGGAGCAAGCATGCAGCCCCATTTCACTCCATTGGTTACTGGGAAGGCACAAGAGCTTTGTCCACTATCCAAAATCTGGGCAAATATGCCATCATGAAATTGATGTACAATACTGATGAACTTCTCAAACCATATTGTGACATAATTTTCCATAAGCCCTCACAATTGACAGTATCAAAGGCCTTGGTCAGATCTACAAACCTTGTGTACAGACCTCTGTTTTGCTCCTGGCATTTCTCCTAGAGTTGTCAAGCAGCAAATACCATATCAACTGTTCCCCAGCCCTTTCTGAAGCCACACTGATTCTCAGGTAAAAGACCATCTTCCAGGTGAAGGATTAGCCTATTAAGGAGGACTCTAGAAAGAATCTTGCCAGCAATGACTAAGAGAGAGAACGCCCTGTGATTGTCACAGGACAATCTATTCCCTTTCCCTTTATAAAGATGGATAATAAACTCCTTGAACATCCTTGAACTCCTGGGGGATAACCTCCTCTTGCTGTATAACTTGGAAAATTTCAGTCAACTTTTCCATAAGCAATGGTTCCCCTACCTTGTAAATCTTAGCTGGAATAGTATCAACACCAGGTGTTTTGCCACATGAAAGGAGCCTAATAGCACTCAAAACCTCTCCTGCAGTTGAAAGTTCAGCTAAGGAGGTATTGCCTTCAACCTGAGATAAACAGTCAATTGCCTTAGCATTGCTGAAATGGTTAACCATGGTGTGGCCACTGTGCATCCTGCAGCTTCTTGGAGCCACAGGTGAGAGTTGGGTGGAGTAGGTCTACACCAAAGATGGAAAGCAGCCCTGGAAAGGCCTTGGCAGCCATCACTCTAAAGGTAATTGTCTTCCCTGAATGCACCCTATACCCCGATGGGTGTAGCAATGGGTAAATTACTTTCATATTGATTCAATCAATCAATCTGTATTGAAGGTTAACTACTATGTACAGAAGCTAAGATGATGGGATAATGAGTAAATCACTATTGCTGTCCCAAATTCTCCTTGAAAAAATTATAAAATAGTGCCTTAAGACAAATCCTGGAACAGCAAAATCAGTGGAAAGACAGGGAGGAGCAGTCTGGATACTTGGAGGAGCAGCAAGAAAGGTCAGTCTCACTTGGGTAAAAAAGGAGAGCTCTCCAGGACAAGAAGCATCCCAGCAAGGCAGCAGTAAGCCCCACCTCAACAAAGCAGTTGGAGATCCTGAGCCCCACAGTGGCAAACACCAACACCATGATTTCCCATACACCTTAATGTAGTCAGGGGAACCAACATTCTTCAGCTCAGGGAACCACCACATACATCAGCACAGCCCATGGCAGTCAGATCTTTTCTGCTATCAGACCCACAGGTGATTCATCATAGTGCAGGGGAAAAAAGTGTCTTCCAGGGGCCAGACCTTCATGTGCTTCAGTGTAGTCAGAGTGAAATTTAGAAAAACCCCACCTAGCCTCAGCACATATCAGATATCACCAGTAGGACCCCAGCTTAGCATCAAGTTAGCTGCCAGACACCTGCAGCCTCCAGTTGCCAGCACTCTAAGGTACTTTTGCACAAGTGCACAAAGCCAGTGACCAGGCCCCTGGCCCCCAACACAAGAAGTTTGGTACAGTGCTTCCTGTCCACCGGCAGGAGAATTCAACTTTAAATACAGAAAATTAGCAAAAAAGGTGAGCAAAAAGAAAAATGAGTATTGATGATAGTTATTTTGGTGACAGGGAAAATCAAAACACAAATTCAGAAGAGGACCACACTATGAATATACCTACATATGAAACTTCAAAGGGGAATATGAATTAGTGAATTAGTGTTGAGTTCAAAAAGCCGCCTTGTAAGAGATCAAGAAAGTTTTAAAATTCAAATAAGAGATGTAGAAGAAAGTTTGGGAAATGAAACGAGAGGTATGCAAAAGAGAGTCGAAAAGAAAGGACAAAAATTCACTGAAGAAAATAATTCCTTAAACATTTTACACAGTAACAGTCATCACAAACAGTCCTTGCACACTGTGGCTGTTACTGTGTATAATGTTCTCCTGACTCTGCTCACTTCACTGAACATCAGTTCATGTATATCTTTCTAGGTTTTTCTGAAGTCCACCTGTTCGTAATTTCTCATAACAAAATAGTGTTCTATGTCATTCATATACCACAACTTGTTCAGCCATTCCCCAATTAATGGGCATCCTCTTGATTTCCAGTTCTTGGCCACCACATAAAGAGCTAATGTAAATACGTTGGTACATGTGGGTTCTTTTCTTATTTTTTGGTCTCTTTGGGGTATAGCCCTACAAGTGGTTTTGCCGAATCAAAGGGTATGCACCTTTTTGTAGCCCTTTGGGCATAGTTCCAAATTGATCTCTCAAATGTTTAGACCAGCACACAGCTCCACCAACAATGAATTAGTGTTCCAACTCTCCCACATTTATCATCTTCCTGTTTTGTCGTGTTAGTGAATCTGATAGGTGTGATAGGGTACCTCAGAGTTGTTTTGATTTGCACCTCTCTAATCATTAGTGATTTACAGCATTTTTTTCATGTGATTGTAGATAGCTTTAATTTTTTTCCTCTGAAAGCTACATGTTTATGTGCTTTGACCATTTATCAACTGTGGAGTAACTTGTATTCTTGTAAATTTGACTCAGTTCTCTCTCTATTTTAGAACATTTTATCACAGACAGTAGTTGTAAAAATTCTTTCCCAGTTTTCTGCTTTCCTCCTAATCTTGATTGTGTTAGGTTTGTTGGTCAAAAAGTTTTCAATTTAGTGTAATCCAACTTATCCATTTTACATTTCATAAGGTTCTCTATCTTTTGTTTGGTCATAAATTCCTCCATACTCCATAAATCTGATAAATAAACTATTTTTTGCTCTCCTATTTTGTTTATAGTATCAGCCTTTATACCTAGATAGTATACCCATTTGAACTTTATTCTGGTATACAGTGTCAGTCATTGGTCTCTGCCCATTTTTCTCACTATTTTCCAGTTTCCCCAGCATTTTTTTTTTTGTCAAACTGACTTCTTATTCCAGGAGCTGGGATCCTTGCATTTATCAAAAAGTAAACTACTATAGTCATTGATTGCTGTGTCTTGTGTACCTAATCTATTCCACTGATCTACTCCTCTATTTCTTAGCCAGTACAGATGGTTTCAATGATTGTTGCTTTCACTAAGATTGTCAAATTTATGGGCATACAGTTGGATGAAATAATTTCTAATTATTGTTTTAATTTCCTCTTCATTGGAGATGAATTCATCCTTTTCATTTTTGATACTGGTAATTTCATTTTCTTCTTTTTTTTTAAAATCAAAGCGACTAAAGTTTATCAATTTTATAGTTTTTTTCATAAAACCAACTCTTAGTTTAATGTATTAGTTCAATAGTCTTCTTAATTTCAATTTTATTAATCTCTCATTTGGTTTTCAGTATTTCTAATTTGGTATTTACTTGAGGATTTTCAATTTTTTCTTTTTCTGGCTTTTTCAGCTCCATATCCAGTTCATTGATCTCTTTCTCTGTTTTATTCTTCTAAATACTCAGAAATATAAAACTTCTCTTAAGTACTGTTTTACTGCATCCCATAAGTTTTGGTAGGTTGTCTCATCATTGTCATTCTCTTGAATGAAATTATTGATTGTTTCTATGATTTGTTGTTTGACCTACTCATTCTTTAGGATGAGATTAATTAGTTTCCAATTAATTTTTGGTCTATCTTTCCAGGGCCCTTTATTACATGTAACTTTTTATTACATCATGATCTAAAGATGATACATTGACTATTTCTACCTTTCTTGACTGGATTGTTGGGTTTTTATGCCTTAGTATATGGTCAATTTTTATATATGTGCCATGTACCACTGAGAAAAAGATATATTCCTTTCTATCTGCATTGTTTTTTTCCAGAGTTGTATCCATATCTACCTTTACCAGAATTATATTTACTTCCTTAACTTCCTTCCTGTTTATTTTGAATTTAGATTTATGAAATTCAGAAAGGAGAGGTTGAAGTCTCCTACTAGTATAGTTTTGCTATCTATTTCTTCCTGTAACTCCCTTAACTTCCCCTCTAAGAATCTGGAAGCTATACCACTTGCTGCACATATGTTGAGTAGTGTTATTACTTCATTGTCTATGGTGCCTCTTAGCAGGATATAATTTCCTTCCTTATTTAGATCTATTTTTGCTTTTCCTTTGTCTGAGATTAGGATTGCTACCCCTGCTTTTCTTTTTAATTTAGCTGAAGCATATTATATTCTACTCCAGATTTTTACCTCTGCCTTGTATGTATACCCCTGTTGCAAATGTTTTCCTTGTAAACAGCATATTGTAGGATTATGGTTTTTAATCCATTCTGCTATCCATCTCCATTTTATGGTAGAGTTCATCCCATTCGCATTCGCAGTTGTGATTACTATTTGTGTCTTTCTCTCTGTCTTATCTCCCCCCATTTATGATTTTATTTCTCCCTTCTCTTTTCCCCTCCTCCAAAGAATTTCACTTTTGACCACCACCTCCCTCAGTTTTCTCTCCCTTCCATCAGCCCCCCTCCCTTTCATTCCATTTTCCCTTACTAGTTCTTCCCTCCTTTTTGCCCCACCTTTCGTTTTCCCTTTCCCCTTCTACTGCCTTTAGGGAAAATTAGAGTATGTTATTCCTGCCTTAAAACTAAATCTGATGAGATTAAAGCTCAAACAATTCTCATCTCCCTCCCTTCTTTCCTTCCATTATAATATGTTTTTGTTCTTGTTCATGTGATGTAATTTATCCTTTTCTGCCTCCTCCTTTCCTCCTCTCACTTTGAACCATTTAGGTTAGGGTTTTTTATCACCACGTCAGTTAATTTATACTCACTCCTTCTATATATATGTATATATCCCCTTTAAATGTCATGATAAATATACAATTCTCAAGATTAACAAGTATCATCTTCCCATATAAAGATGTAAATAGTTTGCCCATATTAAATAACAAATTGTTTTTTTTTTAACAAAATCTTTTTTTTCCTGTTTACCTTTTTCATGGCTTTCTTGAGTTTTGTATTTGAAGATCAACTTGTCTAATGAGCTCCGAACTTTCATCAGGAAGGACTCAAGATCTTCCATTTCATTGAATGCCTGTCTCCTTGCCTGAAAGATTTTCAGGTTTTTTTCCACATAGGAATGTAAATAGTTCATCTTTAATACGTCTCTTATGATTTCTCTGTCCTGGTTACCTTTTTTTGCTTTTTCATCATTATTATTTTATTTGTTTTCAGTGTTCTACAATCACTTCTATATAATTTAGATTTTTCTCCCACCTTCCTCCTCCTTCTCCCCTCCCTCCCCACTCCCTCCCCCCTCCCTCCCTGAGTCAGCATACAATTTTAAACAGGTTCTACACCTACATTCCTATTAAATACATTTTCACTTTTGTAATGTTGCATAGAAGAATTAAAATGAAAGGGAGAAATCATAAAATAAATCCAAAGCACAATACAAAAGGAAATGATCTCCTACATTCTGAGATTGAATTCCATAGTTCTTTCTCTGGATATGGAAGGCATTTTGCTTTAAGAGACCATTGGGAATTTTTTAAGTTCTTGCATAGCAATGAAGTTCTAAGTCTATCAGAAAAAATCCTTGCACACTGTGATTGTTGCTGTATATAAAGTTCTCCTGGTACTACTCTTTTTGCTCAGCATCAGTTCATATAAGTCTTTCCAGGACTCTCTGAAGTCTTCCCGTTCATCATTTTTTACAGCACAATAGTATTCCATTACATTCATATACCACAATTTATTTATTCCCCCCAATTGATGGGCATCCCCTTGATTTCCAGTTTTTGACCATCAGAAAGAGTGCTGCTATGAATATTTTTGTACGTATGGGGCCCTTTCCCACTTTTATGATCTCATGGGGATGCAGTCCTAGAAGTGATATTGCTGGGACATGTACATTTTTTGTAGCCTTTTGGGCATAGTTCCAAATTGCTCTCCTGGATGATTGGATCAGTTCACAGCTCCACCAACAATGAATTAGTGTTCCAACTCTCCAACATTTATCATCTTTTGTCATGTTAGCCAGTCTGAAAGGTGTGATATCTCAGAGTTGTTTTGATTTGCATTTCTCTAATCAGTAGTGATTTAGAGCATTTTTTTCATGTGACTATAGATAGTTTTGATTTTTTCCTCTGAAAACTGCCTGTTCATATTCTTTCACTATTTATCAATTAGGGAATGACTTGTACTCTTGTGCATTTGACTCATTTCTCTATATATTTTAGAAATGAAGCCTTTATTATGAACACTAGTTGGACAAATTCTTTCCCAGTTTTCTGCTTCCCTCCTAACCTAGGTTGCATTGGGTTTGTTTGTGCAAAAACTTTTCAATTTAATGTAATCAAAATTATCCATTTTTCACTTCGTAATGTTCTCTATATCTTGTTTGGTCATATATTTCTCCATTCTCCATAAATCTGACAAATACACGACTCCTTGCTCCACTAATTTGTTTATAGTATCAATCTTTATACCTAGACCATATACCCATTTGAACTTTATTCTTATGTATGGTGTCAGGCACTGTTCTATGCCTAGTTTCTGCCATATTGTTATTAAATTTTCCCAGCAATTTTTTGTCAAATGGTGAGTCCTTATTCCAGAAGTTGGGGTCCATGGGTTTATCAAAGAGTAGATTGTTATAGTCATTGACCACTGTGTCTTGAGTAGCTAACTATTCCACTGGTCTACCCTTCTGTTTCTTAGTCAGTACCAAGTGGTTTTGATAATTACTGCTTTAGAATACAATTTGAGATCTGGTAGAGCTAGGCCACTTTCCCTAGCATTTCTTTTCATTAGTTTCCTTGATATTCTGGACCTTTTGGTCTTCTAGATGAATTTTGATATTATCTGCAAAGAGTGATAACTGTTTCTTCTTTGCCAATTCTAATTCCTTTAATTTCTTTTTCTTCTCTTATTCTTACAGCTAACATATCTAGTACCATATTGAATAACAGTGGTGATAATGGACATCCTTGTTTCACACCTGATTGGAAATGCATCTAGCTTATCCTCATTGCATATGCTTGCTGAAGGTTTTAGGTGGATACTGCTTATTATTTTATGGAAAGTTCCATTCATTCCTATGTTCTCCAGTGTTTTCATGTGGAATAGGTGTTGTATTGTGTCAAAAGATTTTTCTGCATCTATTGAGATAATCATGTGGTTTCTATTCCTTTTTGCTGTTGATATGATCACTAATATTAATAGTTTTCCTAATATTGATCCATCCCTGCATTCCTGGTATAAATCCTACCTGATCATAATCTATTATTCTCATGATTAGTTGTTGTATTCTTTTTGCTAACATCTTATTTAAAATTTTTGCATCTATATTCATAAGAGGAATTGGTCTATAATTTTCTTTCTGTTTTGTCTCTTCCTGGTTTAGGTATCAAAACCATATTTGTATCATAGAAAGAATTTGGGAGGACTCCTTCTTCCCCAATTTTCAAAAATAGTCTATATAGTGTTGGAATTAACTGTTCTTTAATGTTTGATATAATTCACTTGTGAATCTATCTGGTCCTGGAGATGTTTTCCTAGGGAGTTCATTGATGGCTTGTTCTATTTCTTTTTCTGAGATGGGGTTATTTAGGTATTCAACTTCCTCTTCTGTTAGTCTGGGCAATTTGTATCTTTTAAAATAATCATCTATCTTATTTAGATTGTCAAATTTATGGACATACAGTTGTGTAAAGTAATTTCTTATTATTGTTATAATTTCCTGCTCATTGGATGTGAGTTCACCCTTTTCATATTTGATAATGGTAATTTGGTTTTCTTCTTTTTTTAATCAAATTGACCAAAGGTTTATGAATTTTATTATTTGTTTTCATAAAACCAACTCGTAGTTTTATTTATTACTTCAATAGTTTTCTTAATTTCAGTTTTCTTAATTTCTCCTTTGGTCTCCTTGGTATTTTTAATTTGGTATTTTCTTGGGGATTTTCAATTTGTTTTTTATTGAGCTTTTTCAGCTGCTTGGCCAATTTATTTATCTTCTCTTTCTCTATTTTATTCATGTAGGCAGTCAAAGATATAAAACTTCCCCTAAGAACTGCTTTTGCGGCATCCCATAAGATTTGGTAGGTTGTCTCGTTATTGTCATTCTCTTGAATGAAGTTCTTGATTGTTTCTATAATTTGTTTTTAACCCACTTATTCTTTAGGATTAGATTGTTTAGTTTCCAATTAGTTTTTGGTTTATGTTTTCATGGCCTTTGATTACACATAAGTTTTATTGCATCATTATCTGAGATGGATGCATTGACTATCTCTGCCTTTCTGAATTGAATTTTGAGGTTTTTATAGCCTAGTACATGGACAATTTTTGTATATGTGCCATGTACCACTGAGAAAAAGATATATTCCTTTCTGTCCTCATTCACTTTTCTCCAGAGATCTATCATATCTACCTTATCCAGAGTTTATTCACCTCCTTAACTTCTTCCTTGTTTATTTTGAGGTTTGATTTATCAAGTTCATAGAGAGGGAGGTTGAGGTCCCCCACTAGTATAGTTTTGCTTTCTATTTCTTTCTGTAACTCCCTTAACTTCTCTAAAAATTTGGATCTATACCACTAAGAGCTTTGTTTTCTATGGTGCCTTTTAGCAGGATATATTTTCCTTCTTTGTCTCTTTTGATTAGATCTATTTCTGCTTTTACTTTGTCTGAGATTAGGATTGCTACCCCTTCTTTTACAAGTTTTTCTTTCCTGTTTACCTTTTTATGCTCTCTTGAGACCTCCATTTGAAAATCAAATTTTCTATTTCGTTCTGACATTTTCATCAGGCAATCCCTTATTTCATTGAATGTCCATCTCCTTGCCTGAAATATTTTGCTCAACTTTGCTGGGTAATTAATCCTTGGTTGTAGTCCCAGCTCCTTTGTCTTATGGAATATCGTATTCCAGTTCCTTCAGTTTTTTAATGTAGAAGCTGCAAGTTCCTATGTGATCCTGACTGTAGCTCCTCAGTATTTGAATTTTTTCTTTCTGGCTGCCTGTAGTATTTTCTCCTTCACTTGATTGTTCTGGAATTTGGCAATGATATTTCTTGTTGTTTTTAGTTTGGCATCCCTTTCAGGGGATGAGCATTGGATTCTTTCAAAGACTATTTTGTCCTCTGGTTCTAGGACTTCTGGGCAATTTTCCTTGATGATTTCTTGGAAGATATTTCCAGGTTCTTTTTTCATCATGACTTTCTGGTTGACCAATAATCCTTAGATTTTTTTTCTCCTTGATCTATTTTCCAGGTCAGTTGTTTTTCCAGTTAGACATTTTATATTTTCTTCTATCTTTTCATTCTTTAGATTCTGTTTGGCTGTTTCTTGACATATCATAGAGTTATTAGCTTCTACTTGCCCAATTCTAATTTTTATCAAATTGTTTTCTTTAGTTAACTTTTCCATCTCCTCTTCTATCTGTCCAATTGTTCCCTTTAAGGAATTATTTTCACCAGCTAGTTTTTGTACTTTCTTTTCCATTTGTCCAGTTTTCCTTTGTAAGGAGCTGTTCTCTTCAGGGAATTCTTTTTCATATTTTAAAAATCATTCGCTAGTTTTCCTTCTACTTTTCTAATTTGGGTTTTAAAATCCTTCCAGAGCTCTTCCAAGAAGCCCCTTTGGTCTTGTGACCAGTTCATATTCCCTTCTGATGTTTCAGATGGGAGTACAGTCTCAATTCTGACATTTTTGGTGTTTATGTTTTCATCCTTGTCCCCATAGAAATATTCTATGGTCTTTTCTTTTCTGCTTTGCTTTTTACTCATGATAATAACCCTTTTCCTGACTTTTAAAGTAGATCTCTGCTTCTGGGGGCCAGGGGGCTCTGTCCCATAGTTGTTATGTCTTGAACTTGAGGCTTTGTTTGTTGTACACTCTGGTTCTTTCAGCTGCAAGCTAAAATATTGCAGCTTACTTGGTATTGAGCTGGTTAGTATTTGAAAGCAGAGGCCAGGTGATGTCATTCTGGGTTTCCTAGGAGTTACCCTGGAGCTAGTTGCATTTTGTGTAGGGGAGTGGTGATCTGGCCACAGGAGGTCTCCTTTGCTGAGCTAGAGCATAGTTAAACTCAGCATTTGGTGAAGCTGTCTGTTCTAGTGTCTTTCCAATTCTCCTGGGGTGCTGAGTCACACCTGGTGTCTTGGTGTTGGCGGTTGTGGGCTCCACCTCCCTGGGGCTCAGGATCTCCCCCCATTTTGCTGAGGTGGGGTTTTCTGGGACAGCTCCAGTCCTGCACTGGTCCCCTTCAGTCACAGCAAGAGGGATCCCCTTTAGTGATTTTTCTAGCCTCATGGCCTAAAAGATTGTTTACCCCTTTGGCTGATTCCACTGATCCAGGATTTTTCCTGGGGAGATAGACTTTGGGCTCTTCACGTTCAACAAGGGGAGGGATATAACAATTACCAATCACTCTGCCATCTTGGCTTGTAGAAGTTCAAGTAGGTGACTTACAGTCATTTAATATCTGGGCTTGTAGTCTCAGGAGCAACTGCTGCAATTACCTGGGTTTCTGTGCTTCTGTCTCCCTCAGGTCCACTGGACTTCCATCCTGAGTTGATATGTTTGAGAATCCACAGTGTGTCCGCAACTTCAGACCTCCCAGGACTTTCTGCTTGGCCTTGCTGCGGCAGAGACCATGCTGGGACAACCTGTGTGCTGTGTGTTCCTCCAGCCCCATGCAATAGAACCTTCCCATCGACCTTCCAGTCTGTCCTAGCCTGGAAATCTGCCACAGTCTTTCTCTTATTGGATTCTGCCTCTCCAAAATCCATTCTGAATCTCTTTTTAGTGGTATCTGAAGTAGTTGGTCTTAGAGCTTAGGTGAGTAGTTGCACTCACTCCACCATCTTGGAACCCTCCCCTTTACTTAACATCTTTACCTGATATAAGAATCTTTTGAAATTCATTAGGTTCTAAATTTAAAATGAACTCTTCTGTTGTTAGTATTACTAGAAAACAACTTTAAATTGGGGGGGATCATTTCCCTTTTTTTGCAACTATTAATACAATTTTCTATGTAAATCCTTAATAAAAATTTGAGAATTTATTACTAAAACAATCAAAACCTGAATTTCCATACTAGATACATTTGGAAGCCAAACATATGCATATGTATGTAAGTCTTAGAGGAATAAAGTCTAATCCTGTTGCTTTCTCAAAATTTACTATTTCATTTAACTAGAAAATTTTTTATATTACATCTTTTCTTATTGCTTTTCTAATCCCCCACTTTTGAGGAAAATCATCCCTATGTTATAATTTGATCATAAATATAGATAAAATTGTAAGTTTTTTTCATATTTGGATTCTTTCATAGCAACTAAAAGATGTTCCAGCATCAATCTAATGATTAACAGATTTATTATTGTATATACAAAACTTCTACTGCTCACCTGCCTGATTATAGAAATTTTCTATGAAAGGAAAAGGAGGTACATAGTTAAAACCTTACATATATCACAACAGGTGAAAACTTTCTTAATCTTTGGTTCCAGGTATGATTCATATCTGACAACCAACGATGTAGTCACCAGGTATCAAAATCAAGGCTTAACCAGTTTCATATAAACTGTAACATGCAAACTGTATGCCTTTCCCCACTGTATCACTCTGGGATACTTTCAAAGTAGCTGCCTTCCTTCATTACACTAAAACAATAGTTCTATCAGTCTTCAGGGGAAAAATCTTTTCCAGTTTTTTTCTCCCCTAAAATTTTTGTGGAATTTAATGCTTATTTTTCTTTAGTAACAATTTTTCTACAATAGTACCCCCAAACTCATTAAGATATTTCAGAAGAGGCTAAATTCTTGGAATTATGCAAAATCCAAGTAGTTCTCTCAAAACAATTAATCTTGAAACTTCTTTATATAAAAACCACTAAAATCTACTAAGATTTATCAATTCACTAAACTTTATCTGACTTTATTTCTGTAGTTCTAAATGAGCGCAAGGCTGAAATAATGGGGAAAAAAGTATTCTCCAGGGTTTTGTTTTTCTTTTGTTATAACCTAATCTCCTACTGAAAGCCTAACCTGGGAGTTAGTCATATTTATCAGGACAGCTACATCAGGTATAAAACTTCTTCATCTTCCCTAGCATTCTAAACTGCTTTTCTACAATATTGTAGAACTTTTGCTAGCTGGTTGCACTTCCTCGTTTAGAAATTTTTCAAGGCAACACAATCTCCAAAAAACCCAAACAGGACAAAAGACAAAGTTGTTTCCCACATTTTAGAGAGACACAAAAACACATGACACAAATTATGAGACAGAAAAGGTGTGCACAATTTTTCAATTGTAATTGAAAGTCCCTTATTCAGATCAATTTGGAGATCCATTTGGATTTTTATTTAACCTAATTTGAGAGTCTTTTCCAGTTGCATATGGAATGCTACACCTGTTTTCAGACCAATAAAAATTGTAAGAGAGTGTCAGTTTTCTAGGAGGCCATTCCCCTGGTTCTTGTCAAAAGAATGGTTTGTAAGGGGGAATACCATAGAGGAACCCATAATTCCTTTCCACCCCTGGGGAAAAACTAATCTTAGACCACCCCACTCACAGGGGCAAAGTCAATTTAAGCCTACACTTCCCCAATCCCAGAGGCAAACCTAAATTTAAATCTCCTAGAAAAACTAAATCCATCCATAAACTTCTCCAATCTCTGGAGTACGTTCAAACCTAAATTGCTCCAATTCTTGGTGTAAACTTAATGTAAACTTAAAGCGCCTCCATCCCTGGAGAGAACCAAATTTAACCATAAACTTCCCCAAATCCCAGGGGCAAATATAAAATTTCCAGGAGGAAAAAGCAACCCCCCCTCCCTTTGTTAGATGAAGGCCCTTCACCTTGGGGCATTAAAATCCAGACCTAAACCTCTCAAATCTCTGGGGTGAAACCGATACTCTAAACCACCCCATTCCTTGGAGAAAACCAACCACTGGATTCCTATCTAAATAAACCCCAAACTTTCCTAATCCCTAGTGCACTGAAAAAAGTAAAAATAAAATCCTAATTCTTTTTTTTAAATATAAATTTATTTATTTAACTTTTTACATTCATTTTCACAAGATTTTGGGTTCCAAAATTTTCTCCCCATTTG
>CM053769.1:469556632-469586091 GCA_028658325.1 Potorous gilbertii | reverse complement strand
CTAATGGGGAGAAAATTTTGGAACCCAAAATCTTGTGAAAATGAATGTAAAAAGTTAAATAAATTTATTTAAAAAAAATAAAAAAAAAATAAAAAAAAAAAAGAGAGATAAGAAAGAAAAGGGCATGGGAGTCTTTTCCCCTCAGATCAAGGGAAGACAGGCTGACCATCATTTAACCATTTCCTGTCTCACCTAAAAGAGAAATTTTTATATAATGGGACCCAACAGAAAGGTAATTGAATTCATTCTGGTAATATTTGGAAATGTGAAAAGGTGAAATATGCCATCCCTAATTTAATGCTTAAAATAGGTTAGAATTTATTATACTATTTGGCACTAGGGTCTATGACATAAAAGCAAGAAAAATTCTGTTAGAAGTTATTGGGAGAGGCAGGGAGGAATCTCAAGCAAGCAGCCTAAAGTGAAAGGCTAAGGGTTTTGAATTCAAGTTTAATTAGATCTCAAAAATAAAGTTTGTATTTCATGTTCAAATTTAATCAGTGTATCTGATATCAGACAATGTGTTTAAAGTTTCAAAAATAAGAAGATATTCTATCTTTAAAAAGTAATCACTTTAGAATGAAAAAAGCCTTTAGCAGAAGATGTGGAGGGAGAATAAATGTGGCTTTCTTGTTATGTAAATTGTCAGACATTAAACTTCTAGTTTTTAAGGTGTGGGGAAAGTAGAACAAAAATGAGGCATGATCTTTTACTTTTATTTGGAATGTAAAGGAAAATTTAGTCGGAGTAAAGATTAGGAAAAAGCAATAAAACCTTGAGTGAATACATGGAAGGTAGAAAAGAAAAAGGAATGGTGTAAAGAAAGATGGGAGGAGAAAAGCAATGGGTCCATGAGCTTTCAGCCACTCCCTCACACATATTATTTCAGAAGATTTGGGTATGTAGAAAGAGTACAGAGAAAATGAAAATTTGTAGCCTGACTGGAAAAAAGAGAAAGTTATGAAAGATTTTATTGAATGGGTACTGACTATGGTAAAGATATTGATTTCTGTTATTTATAATTATTACTATTCAATTAATGAATAAGTCCCCAGTATGCCTGCTGGAGGCAAATTTGAGCCCACTTTGTTAATACAGGTTCAAAAATCTTTAGATCTTTCTGACCTAAGGGCTAAAGAAAGCAGTTAGAATATTAACTTAGCACATTTTAAGTTAACACAGTTTTAAACTTTTTAAGGAAGAAGGAGAAAGGCTACTCAGATGGAGATTAAAATATAGACATAATGATATCTACATATAACTAAAATTCTTACATATTGTTGTTTGACCTTATGATTGTGAAGTGTATAACATAAAGATTGCAATTTAAGGTAATTTTTCTATACCTGAAAACTTTAAAATGGGTTTTAAATGCCAAAATTAATAAGATCATTTCTGGAAATACAATTACTGTGTTATTACTATATTTTTAAACTGGATTGTACTTCTACAGAAATTTGATAATTTGAAACTGTTATATTTTGTTACAAACAAGTAGTGATGCTACTGATGCTTACTATGATGGGAAATTTTCCATTTAAAATCTAGGCTATCATGAAAATGTGTATACAGTTGTTTAAAATTATAGTTTATTCTCTGACCAAATTGATTTGGAAATGCATTCATCTAAATTGATAATGGGATGTTATAAGTTTTAAATATATAATAATATTTAGGACATTTCTAAATTGTGTGATTGGGTAAACAAATATCAACCCTGTGGTTAAAAGCAATTTCTCTTCATTGTACTGTCAGAGAAAAATGATGAATGGGTTAAGAAGCTGTTAAGAAAGAGGAAGTTCTTATGAATTTTATGTAAAAGTTGCTGCTTTAAGAAGGAAATTTCACAAGGGTGGAGCCAAGATGGAGGAATAACAAACAGCATAGGCTTGCTAGCACTCTACCCCCAAATGCAGTCAAATACCTGTAAAAAATGATTCTAAACAAATTCTGGAGTTGAAATGCATAAAATGACTGAGTAAAGCAAATCTCCAGTCAAAGAGAGTCTGGAAAGTCATCATGAAGTGTCTATTGCACCACACTAGGAGCAGAGTCCAGTGCACTCTGGGCCACCCCAACACAGACCACCCCTGAGCAGGCCTTAGAGAGATTGAATCTCAGGCACCTGTGGTAGATTCCAGAGTTTTTGACCCCCAAACACCAAGGACAAATTAGAAGGTCAGTGGAAAAAACCTGTGGGACTTGTGTCAGAGAATAGAGTGGTCAGCCCCAGCTCCAGAGTGGTGGAGGGGGTGGAAGAGCCAGCAGAGGAGAAGCCCATGGCAGCAGCAGCAGGGCCAGAGTCAGTGGCAGCAGCAACTGTTTCTGGAGCTCTAGATCCCACAGATTGTGGGGAGATCAAGTGGCTGACAGTACACACCCCCATACCTAGTGGAAGCAGAGAACTACCTTGACAAAGAGCTCAAAAGTCAAGTAAATAACTAGGAAAATGGGCAAAAAGCAGAAAAGAATCAGAGTTTAGTGACAAGGAAGACCAAAGTATACAAAGAGAAGACAACAAAGTCAAAGCTCCAACATCTAAATCCTTAGAGAAAAATATGAATTTGTCTCAAGCAATGGAAGAGCTCAAAAAGGATTTTGAAAATCAAGTAAGAGAAGTAGGGAAAATATTGGGAAGAGAAATGAGAGTGATGAAAGAAAATCATGAAAAGTGAGTCAACTGCTTGCTAAAGGAGACCCAAAAGTGCTGAAGAAAATAACACCTTAAAAATAGAATAATCCAAATGACAAAAGAGATCCAAAAAGCCAATAAGAAGAATGACTTAGAAAGCAGAATTGGACAAATGGAAAAGGAAGTACAAAAGCTCACCGAAGAAAATAATTCTTTTGAGATTAGAATGGAGCAGATAAAAGATAATGACTTAATAAAAATCAAGAAATTATATAACAAACCCAAAAGAATGAAAAATGGAAGATAATGAGAAATATCCCATTGGAAAAAACTGAACTGGAAAATGAAACTAGGAGACATAATTTTAAGCTTATTGGACTACCTGATAGTCATGATCAAAAAAAGAGCCTAGACATCATCTTTCAAGAAATTATCAATGAAAACTGTCATGATATTCTAGAACTAGAGGGTAAAATCGATGTTGAAAGAATCCACCAATCACCTCCTGAAAGAGATCCCAAAAGGCAAACTCCTAGGAATATGATGGCCAAATTCCAGAACTCTCAGTTTAAGGAGAAAATATTGTAAGCATCCAGAAAAAAAAAGCAATTCAAGTACTGTGGAAACACAATCAGGATAACACAAGATCTAGCAGCTTCTACATTAAGGGATCAGAGGACTTGGGATATATTCCAGAGCTCAAAAGAGCTAGGATTAAAACCAAGACTCACCTGCCCAGCAAAAATGAGTATAATACTTCGGGAGAGGAAATGGTCATTCAATGAAATAGAGGACTTTCAAACATTCCTGATGAAAAGACCAGAGTAGAATACAAAATTTGGTTTTCAAACATGAGAATCAAGAGAAGCATGAAAAGGTAAACAGGAAAGATAAATAATAACGGACATACTACAGTTCAACTGTTTATGTTAATACATGGAATGATCACATTTGTAACTCTCGAGACTTTTCTCAGTATTATGGTAGTTGGAGGGATTATATATATATATATATATATATATATATATATGTTATATATAGAGAGAGGGCACAGGGTGAGTTGAATATGAAAAAATACTATCTAAAAAAGAAAATTAAGGGGTGAGAAAGGAATATATTGGAAGGAGAATGGGAGAAATATAATGGGGTAAATTATTGCTTCCATAAAAGAGGCAAGAAAAAAATTTTTTCAATGGAGTTGAAGAGGGGGGAGGTAAGAGGGAAAGAATGAACTTTACTCTCATTGGAGTTGACTTAAGGAGGGAATAACATGCACATGGAATTGAGTATGAAAATCTATCTTGCTCTACAGGAAAGTAGGGGGAAAGGAGATAAGCAGGAAGTGTGGTGAATATAGAAGGGAGGGCAAATGAGAGGAGTGGGTAATTAGAAGTAAACACTTTTGAGGAAGGAAAGGGTCAAAAGAGAGAAGAGAATAGATAAGGGGCAGGATAGGATGGAGAGAAATTAGTTAGTCTTTCACAGCATGACTATTAGGGAAGTACTTTGCATGAACACACATATATAACCCATATAGAATTGTTTGCCCTCTCACTAGGGGTGAGTGGGGAGATAGGGAGGGAGTATAGCCGGAACTCAAAGTTTTAGAAACAAATGTTAAAAATTATTTTTACATGCACTTAGGTAATAAGACATACAGTCAATGGGGTGTAGCAATCTATTTTGCCCTACAAGAAAATAAAGGGGAAGGTGATAAGAGAAGGGGTGTCTGTGTGATAGAGGGAGGGCAGACTGGAGGAAGGGGTAATCAGAATGCATGTTGTCTTGGGTCAGAGAAGAGGAGAGATGGGGAGAAAATGTGGAACTCAAAATCTTTTGGAAGTGAATATTGAAAGCTAAAAATAAATTAATTAATTAATTAGAAAAAAGAAAAAGAAAAACTATTATCAGTAGATTCCTGGATGCACACCTCAAATAATCAATCAGATTGAGTATGGTAACATGCTAAGGTCTAGGTGACATCCAGATAGGAGTAATAATGGGGAAAAAGGTCAACAATATATAATTCTCCATAAATATCTTATTTAAGCCTTATAATCATCCTGTCTTTTAAGTACTTTTCCCTATTTTATAGATGAAAAACTGAGGCTCAGAGGGGTTTAATGGCTTGCCTAGGGTCCCAAAGTCAGAAAGTATGTGAAGGCAATATTTGAACTTTGGTCCAGCTGAGTTCCAGATTTGTGTTCTATTCACTATGCCAAACTGCCTAAGGAAAGAAGTAAGGAGAGTATAGGTTTACAAAACAAAAAAATGTCTTGAGGTTGCCCTCTTCATTTACTTCCTTCCTCCCTTCAGGAACACAATCTCAAAGACAAGTGTTCCTATCTTTCAAATGAATTTATAATAGATGAATATAACCCTAAATCCTGCTGGATCAATGCTGTTATTATCTCCATTTTAGAGCTGAGATAACTGAGGCAGACAGGTTAAGTGACTTGTCCAGGGTCTCACAGCTATTAAGTGTCTGAGTCTAGATTTGAGTTCTGATATTCCTGACTCCAGGCCAGGTAAACTATTCACAGTGCCACCTAGCTAGCATCTGGAAGAAGCTGAATTCTAACTAAATGAACAAACAATAATGGTACCAGAAAATAGGGAATGTAGTATCCCTCCTCCTCTTAGCAGAGAGACTGGGAACAACCAGCGCAGAGAGTTTTGTACATTTGTCAGTAAGGGATACCTCCACCAATATTTCTACCAAAAAGAGAAGAATATTCTGACTATGTTGTAGAAATTAGGAGAATCAATAAAATTTAATTTTCAATAAAAGTTTTCAAAGAAATAAGGGAAACTTCTTTCAATAGCATAAAAATTTAAAGGAAATTCAAGCTCCCAAGGATTGTAAACTCAGCATCATTGATAGGAATCAGAATGTGACAAATTACATGCATAAAGATGAACAGTACTTATTTCTGTCAGTGTATTGAAATGAAGAAGGCAGTCCCATAATTCCTACAAGTGACCCATTACAGATGAGAAAATAAGTCTAGCTCTAAAGAAAGGGAAGTGATTTCGCCAGCAATTTCACTTTTATAAGGTTTCCTTGATCATCTTGATTATTTCGTAGTAAATTGCTTGAGGTGCATTAATACCAAAAATAAAAGATATATGACCAAATGTGGGCAGAATCTTGTGGTGAATCATCTTGGGAATCAAGGGGATTAGATTGAAGACATCTTGTGGATCAGCCACCAAATCTCTTGTACCACTCCATACAGCAGTTGGCACTTTCATCTTTGATAGGTCATAAGCTGGAGGAATTGTCTGCAGGGACACAAAAGAGGGCAAGAGTTAAAGAGCGCAATTCAACGTCCTATCACTGCTGAGGCAGCCAATTCTTTGTATGATTTTTTAAAGTTTTTAAAAAATTTTTATTTATTTACTTGAAGTTTTCAACATTCGTTTCCACAAAATTTTGAGTTCCAAATTTTCTCCCTATCTCTCTCCTCCCCCCACCCCAAAATGCCTTGCATTCCAATTACCCCTTCCACCAATCTGCCCTCCCTTCTAACACCCCTCCCTTCCCTCATCCCCATCTCCTCTCTTGTCCTGTAGGGCAAGATAAATTTCTATATCCCATTAGCTGTGTTTCTTATTTCCCAGTTGTATGCAAAAACAATTCTCAACATTTGTTCCTAAAACTTTGAGTTCCAACTTCTCTTTCTTCCTCCCTCCCTACCCATCCCCACTGAGAAGGCAAGCAATTCAATATAGGCCATATCTGTGTAGTTTTGCAAATGACTTCCATAATAGTCATGTTGTGTAAGACTAAATATACTTCTCTCCATCCTATCCTGCCCATCATTTCTTCTATTCTCTCTTTTGACCTTGTCCCTCCCCAAGAGTATTAACTTCTAATTGCTCCCTCCTCTCATTTGCCCTCCCTTCCATCATCCCCTCCCCCACCTAGCTTATTTCCTTCTCCCCTACTTTCCTGTAGTAAAAGATAGGTTTTCATACCAAATTGAGTGTGCATGTTATTCCTTCCTTGAACCAAATGTGATGAGAGTAAGCTTCATTTTTTCCCTCTCACCTTCCTCCTTTTCATTTCCATTGAAAAAACTTTTTCTTGCCTCTTTTATGAGAGATAATTTGCTCCATTCAATTTCTCTCTTTCTCTTCCTAATATATTCTTCTCTCACCCCTTAATTTTATTTTTTTGATATGATCCTTTCCTATTCAGCTCACCCTGTCTCTCTCTCCCTCTCTCTCTGTCTCTGTCTGTCTGTCTCTCTCTCTCTCTCTCTCTCTCTCTCTCTCTCTATATATATATATATATATATATATATATATATATATATATATATATATATATATATATACTATATGGGCAGACGGGGTGTATAATCCCTCCAACTACCCAGATACTGAGAAAAGTTTCAAGAGTTACAAATAGTGTCTTTCTATATAGGAATGTAAGCAGTTCAACTTTAGTAAGCCCTTTGTGATTTCTCTTTCCTGTTTACCTTTTCATGCTTCTCTTGATTCTTGTGTTTGAAAGACAAATTTTCTATTCAGCTCTGGTCTTTTCATGAAGAATTTTTGAAAGTCCTCTATTTCATTGAATGATCATTTTTTTCCCCTGAAGTATTATACTCAGTTTTGCTTGGTATGTATATGATTTTTTTTAAAGTGCTTTAATATTACCTTTCTGCTAAATGAGACTGTCAGAACCCAAAACTATAATAGACAGTTTAGTGTAACTTTATAATTATTATTACTTTTTTCTAAAGAAAAGTATCATTATGAAGGGAGCCAGATGAACACATTATTTCTTGGTAAGTAATCATTAAGTCAAGCAAAATATATAAATGAATTTTTAAAAATACATTCATCTATATGAAAATACAGCATATATATGAAACATTCATATACATGATACACATTTATATATGTGAGATATTGGTTCATATGTATATATATATATATATATACATATATATATGTTTATTCATTTATATATGAATGCAATCTCTGTCTCTACATCTGAAAACCATTTTCCCCTCCCACCCCAATTAGGTCAATATAATTAATTTCCTTTGTAAATCAAAGGAACTTATTTTATGCATTTGTGTGTCAGTCCATGGGGGTTTATTAAGCATTTACCGTGTGCCAGGTACTGTGCTAAATGCTGAGACTCAAAGAATGGCAACAACTCAGTACTAGCCCTCCAGGAGCTCATATTCGGATGGGAAAGACAAAACAACTATGTACAAAGAGACAAGAAAAATGGACATAATATCTCAGTGAGGAGCTAAGATTCAAGAGGCCTTCCTATAGAAGGGAGTTCTGAGAAGGAGCCCATCAGCTTCCCCAAACTTCTCAAGGAGTTCATAAGACAAAAGAGGGTTAAAAATCCTTGATCTGGACAGACTCTAACAGTCTGTAGATGAGGAAACTGAGACAGTGGAAGGCCAAGAGACTTGTGCATGGTCACAGAGCTGGTTAGTACCTAAGACCAAAATTAGAAATCAAGGTTCCTGATTGATTGTCTTCATCAGCTGCTTCTTTAAAAAAAGAAAAAGCTCCATTTTTTAAAAGGAAATTACCTGATTGTAGTGGGCTAAGTTCTCTTCAGGACTCCCCCAGTCATAAGCTCGGAGTATTTGTTCAATTTCATGATAAGCCTAAAATTTAAACAATAGAAAGAAACAAATACAGGAATTGGAAACAGTGTCCATCCTTGAGTCCAACAGATTAAAAGCCCACTATATAAAACATGGCTAAATGAAAATGAACATATATTATTATTCCTCCTCACATTAAAATAGAAGTTAGGGGAATATCTCTTTTAATTTTACTCAAGACAATATGTCCTAGACTAAAGTGGGGAAATTGTGGCAGGATAGGGGGAGATCTTTAAGACCCTGTGGTTTTCCTTGTTGCACTGAGAAAGTCAAGAGTATATTACCTGAAAATAGACAAGCCAGGGTGCCTGAAGCTCAAGGCCCCCCAGATGACAACTGACCTTTTGATTCTTTCCTGAGGACCCCTTGGAGTTAAGGTCATCTCCAGGAAACCAGAGCTTGAGAATGGAGGAGGAAGCAAAATGTAAAAATGAAATTTTCCCTAGGCAACTCAAAACTGGAAAACTTCTCCTTTGAGATTCCATTCTAGCTCAGAGTAACTTCACAGGATACAGACAGCTCTCTGATGATATGGAGTGCAGGAGTAGGTTGAAAGGGCAATCAATGCCATTCTTGTAACTACAGTCAAGTCTATTCCTGTCCCTGGAATAATTTCTGTCACAGGATCCCTGAGGTGTGCTGAAAATATGAAATATTCTCTAAACATAAAAGATGAAAATGCAAGAGAAACAATTCACTTACAGCAATCTTAGTTTCATACCCAGAGAAGTTCAGCCAAGCCCCTTTGAAGAGAGAGCTGGCACTAAGCACAGGGTACTAACTACATATGGCTTTTCCTGGGAGCCACCTACATAAAGTTGGGGACTCAAAACAGACAGACAAGACATTTGTAGGGCCAAAGACTTGGTGACTATGTTGTTTTTTCAATCTTTGTGGAAGTTTTTCCAAGGAGAAGATGAAAGAAAGGACAAAGGTCTTGAATTCTGGAATCTAATAGTATTGTAAAAATGATACCTGGTGGTAATGGAGACTATTCTGTACAGATGTTCCTGCTGGGTTATGTGATAGATACACATCCATTCGACTCTAGAAGGAAAAACAACAACTTATTTTGTGTACAAAGTCTACTCTGAGGATTCACAACAGCATGATCTAGGGCTCTTGAAGGTTCATCAGTAGAGATCATTGTTGAGCACATCCTGGCAAGACCAGTCCTGGTAAGAAGATGGGTTTCTCTCTTAACATCAGTCTGGCTAAGCCTGGAGAGACTCACCACCATTTGACTGGACATTTGATCATAAGTTGTGTGACTATAACAATCCACAATACCAAGAAAGATTTCCAGTGCAAGAAGAAATGACCCTGAATAAAAGGATGAGGAAAGCACCCAATGTACATTCTTCTCTTCTGGTACACAAAGAAAAGTATGAAGAACAGACTAAGGATTTTAGGAGGTACTAAGTTACCAGGCCTTAAAGGATATGGATAACAGGAAGTTAATAACTGCATAGGAAAAATTAGAAAACATATTACAAAAAAAGGCAATCAAGAAATCACCTATTATGTCCAGCACACATCCCTATTTTCATATATGTACAAAAATCTCAGCAAATAATATCCTCAATTAGTGAGAGTAATAGAAGGAAGGAGATTGTTTTTTACAAGAGACATTCAACAATAGACAACATCTTTACACAAAACCAATTACAAAATATACATGAAATGAGATTTCTTGTTTGGGCTGCTTGTATACAAAAAAAGTTTTCATAAGATAGAATAAAAGATAGACTTAAAGTAAGTATTTGTAAACATTTTTTTGCTTCACAGGTCCATTAGTTAGTCTGGTGAAGCTAAGGGATCCCTCCTCAGAGTTGTGTTTCTCATGCATATAATAAGGTCCATAGGATTATAAAAACAAAAGTTGATGAAATACAAAGACAATTTTTTTCCCATCCAAGATCTTTGATTCCTGGAAATTTAGTCCCAGACTCTTAAGGGGCCTCCGCCTTAAAGGGTCTCTGCCAACAAGATGTTAACCATTCACATATAAAAAGCAAACAATATTCTTTCAAAGTTGTACAGAAAAGGGGATCATTTTGCTTGATGATCCTCAGCAAGTCCTGAGTACAGTTCTAATCTGAGATGGATTGTCTGTGCATGGTGAGGTTTCTAGATGTTCCTTCAAACATAGTGTAGAAGATAAATAGAAGATCTAGGATTTTATTGGTTTATTGATTTCCTGGATGAGGAAATTTCTCTACAAATTTAATTGGGTACCTTCTCAGCGAACTGTAGTCTTCAGGAGTTTCCTAGAGTACTGATAAGCATTGACTTGTCCAGAGTCACACAGTTCATCAATATCAGCTAGACTACCCCAGTGTAAACCAAAAGAGATCAAGTAAATAAGATGCAACTTAGAAACAGAGTCAATTGGCCATTTTTAACAAATAGGAGGTGGAATGGGAAGGCAATGAAAAGAAAAGAAGAGGAATCAGGGCAAATGCCCATAAGAACATATTTCAACAGATCCTCTCTCTTGAAGAGGTTAGTGTGAGATAGTGGAAAACTCACTGGGTTAGTCATTCTAGATCTGAAATTAGAATTTCACCTTGACAAAATGCAAATGCTGTGTAATTGTGAGTATTTTTCCTCCAGATGCCTCTTTCCTTTAGCTGAACACACAGTTTCTTCCTCTCCACTTTGAGAATGAGCACTGGGCTGGGGAAGAGGCTCTTAACAGGAACATCTACTTGATTTCATTTGTCATTTCAAAGGGACTCACTTCTGGGCACAGGGAAGTAAATATGGGGAAGTTATTCATTAGCCAAAATAAAGTATCAAAACCAAGTGTGGTTTGACTTGGGTTTGGATTTCAGCTACCATCTCCCATACAGAATGCTTGGAGGCAGACCAGGGAGGGGGAGGGCACTGACTTTGCCTTGGCTTCTACTTAGCTTTTCTTCTCACTCAGAATTATTTGCATCCTGTGCCAGAAGTGCCTCTTAGAGCCTCACTTCCACATTGATCTGTGGGGATTCTTCCAGAGTCCCAGGGAATAGATTTGGGGAGCTCAGGATTCTTACAAGGGAGTAGACTTACAAGAATTAATGACACAGGACAATATACTTAAATTCAATTACAGACACCAGTGATTTAACAAAAGGAATCCTAATTTGAGGTTACTGTGCCTGGCTTTCATTTGACTCCTCATTAATTGATATAACTACTTATACTTTGGTAGAGTGTCACTGAATCCTAGAAGATGGAAGTCAGGATAGGTAGGAAGTGGAAGACATGAAGCCTAAAGGATGATAAGAGGTAGAAATTCAGTGGATATGAGAAGTTGCAAAAAATGGGGTGGAGCCAAGATGGCAGAGTAGAAGAATGGGCCTGCTGTAGTTCTTCCCCCAAAGTCCATAAAATACCTGTAAAAAAATGACTCTAAACAAATTCTAGAACAGCAAAAGCCACAAAATGACAGAGTGAAAGAGATTTTCAGCCCAAGGCAGTCTAACACACCAGCCTCGGAGCAGAGTGCAGCTCACAGAGTGGAGCCCAGCTTTGACCACATGGTGCATCAGGGATAGGACTGGAGCACGATTCAGGGCATGGAATCCAGGGTAGCAACTGTGATTTCCAGATTCCTCAACCCACAAACACCAGAGACAGCTTCAAAGGCCAGTAAGAAAGTTCTTTCAACTGGGTGAGAAGGGAGCAAGGGCTGACCCTGTCTTAGCCCCAGCCCCAGATAGTTGCAGCATCCATTTTTGGAGCTCTCTAAAGACCCTGGGGTAATCAAGTGGTTGATCTGACTCAGCCCTGAGTGGTGACCCTGGGGTGAAGAGGAGCACTGGAGTGCTAGAGCTGGAGGCAGTTGTGGAGAGGGAACCCCACTCACAGATCCTAGGCAGAAAAGCTTGTGGTTGCTCCCAGATCAGAGTTCAAGCCAGGGTAAGAAGAAACTCCTCTCTCCCTTGATGTTACTATCTTGGAGGCACTGAGAACTTACAGGTCCCTAAAGTATACCCTCCACTTGACAAAGTACTCAAAAGTCAAGTAAATGACTGGGGAAAATGCCCCCAAAAGGGGGAAAAATAAGACTATAGAATGTTGCTTTCTTGGTGAGCAGGTATTTTCCTCCATCCTTTTGGATGAGGAAAAACAAAGCATACCATTAGAAGAAGACATCAAAGTCAAGGCTTCTTTATCCAAAACCTCCAAAATAAATTTGCAGTGGTCTCAAGTCATGGAAGATCTCAGAAGAGATTTTGAGAATCAAGTAAGAGAGGTGGAGGAAAAATTGGGAAGAGAAATGAGAGAGATGCAAGAAAATCAGGAAAAGTGAGTCAATAGCTTGCTGAAGGAGACCCAAAACAACGCTGAAGAAAATAACACCTTTAAAAATAGAGTATTCCAAATGGCAAAAGAGGTCCAAAAAGCCAATGAGGAGAAGAATGCTTTAAAAAGAAGAATTAGCCAAATAGAAAAGGAGGTTCAAAAGCTCATTGAAGAAAATAGTTCTTTAAAAATTAAAATGGAGCAAATGGAAGCTAATGACTTTATAAGAAACCAAGAAATTACAAAACAAAACCAAAAGAATGATAAATAGAAGACTGTGAAATATTTCATCAGGAAAGCAACTGACCTCGAAAACAGATCCAGGAGAGACAATTTTAAAATTCTGGGCTTACCTGAAAGCCATGATCAAAAAAAAGAACCTAGACATTATCTTTCATGAAATTATGAATGAAAACGGGCCTGATATTCTAGAACCAGACGGTAAAATAAATATTGAAAGAATCCACCAATCACTTCCTGAAAGAGATCTGAAAAGAAAAATTCCAAGGAATATTGTAGTCAAATTCCAGAGTTCCCAGGTCAAGGAGGAAATATTGCAAGCAGTCAGAAAGAAACAATTCGAGTATTGTGGAAATACAATCAGAATAACACAAGATCTAGCAGCTTCTACATTAAAGGATCAAAGGGCATGGAATATGATATTCCAGAAGTTAAAGGAACTAGGCCTAAAAACCAAGAATCACCTACCCAGCTAAACTGAGTATACTACTTCAGGGGAAAATATGGTCTTTCAATGAAATAGAGGACTTTCAAGCATTCTTGATGAAAAGACCAGAGCTGAATAGAAAATTTGACTCTCAAACACAAGAATCAAGAGAAGCATGAAAAGGTAAAGAGGAGAAAGAAATCACAAGGGATTTTCTAAAGTTGAACTGTTTACATTCCTACATGGAAAAATCATATTTGTAACTCTTGAGACTTTTCTCAGTATTTGAGTAGTTAGAGGAATTATACACATAGAGACAGTGGGCACAGGGTGAGCTGAATAGGAACAAATGATATCTAAAAAAATAAAATTTAGGTGTGAGAGAGAAATATATTGGGAGGAGAAAGGGAAAAACGGAATGGGTCAAATTATCTCTCATAAAAGAGTCAAGAAAAGGTTTTTTTCAATGGAGGAGGAAAGGGGGGAGGTAAGAGGGAAAAAGTGAAGTTTATTCTCATCACATTTGGCTTAAGGAGGGAATAACATGCACACTCAATTTGCTATGAAAATCTGTCTTACACTATAGGAAAGTAGAATAGATGGGAACAGGAATAGGATGGAAGCAAATATAATTATTCTTTCACAACATGACTATTATGGAAGTCTTTAGCAAAATACACATATATAGCCTATATTGTATTGCTTGCCTGATGTATGGGAAGGAAGTAAGAGAGAGAAGGTGGAACTCAAAAATTTAGGAATTAATGTTGAGAATTGTTTTTTCATGCATCTGGGAACAAGAAATACAGGTAATGGGATATAGAATTCTATCTTGCCCTACAAGAAAAGAGAGAAGATGGGAATAAGGAAAGGGAGGGGTGTGACAGAAGAGAGGGCAGTTTGGGGGAAGGGGTAATCAGAATGCATGGTGTCTTGGGCTGGGTGGAGAGGAGAGATGAGGAGAAAATTTGGAACTCAAAATCTTGTGGAAATGAATGTTGAAAACTAAAATAAATAAATAAATTTTCAAAAAAAAAAAAGATTTGCGAAAAATGCCCAGAAGTGCCAACATGATGTTCAACAGAGAGTGGAGATGGCTTGCCCTGCAGAAAAAAAGGATGGCATTAGTGAGGACAGTAGTGGTCTACAGCATCAGAGTTTTGAGTTAGACTAGCACTACATAAATTACTGGCTACTATTATTTGGTTCTTTGAAGAGATGAGGCATAGACTAAGAGGTTTCATGACTTAGAAGGAAGTCTTGTGCAACACTCTGGGTTTAACTATTTAGTGGAGAAAGGTTTTTGTAAGTGTCTGTGGCCTACAGAACAGTTGATCTTAGGGGTCCATGGTTGGTTAGCATTTTGAAGAGAAAACCCAAATAGCTTAGTATCACTTTCATTTTAAATGAGACAGGCCACTAATAACTAAGACCAGGAAAAGAAAACCCTCATACCATGTTTAAGTTTTCTGGATCAAACCCAAACAAACTGAAGTAGGCATTGACACAGACATCACCAATTATTTTCTTGTCACATACTTCAGTGGCCAGAACCTTGTTGAGGGTGGTCTCAGGTAGAATGCCCTTGTCACCCAGTAAAATCTGTGAAAAAACACAGACACAAACAGGGAAACGACTGAAATTCGGATAGTACAATGCAATAAATCACAGCTCCCCAGTCCTACTACCATGTGATACAATGTGCCTATTGTTGCCACTCTTGCTTATTTTGGTAAGAAACACAATATGGAGGACCCTGAGCATTATTCCCCATGAGATCCAAGACTCAGAGTCACAGAACTGGGCAGGACTTGAGAAGGTTTAAAGGGTTAAAAAATCCCTGGCAATGTCCCTCCAAAGTGGCCATCTATCCTTGCCTGAAGGCTTCACGTATGGGGAACACCAATAAAAGAATAACCATTAAGAAAACAACTCCTCTGGGCCAGGCACTATGCTAAGCCTCTTACAAATATTATCGCACTTGAGCCTTACAAGAACCCTGACAGATTAGTGTTGTTATTGTCTGCATTTCACAGATGAAGTAACTGAAGCAGATAGAAGAGAGTTAAGTGACCCAAGGTTACACAGCTAATAAGTGTCTGAGGTAGGATTTGAACTCAGGTCTTCCTGATTTAAAATCCAATACTCCATCTATATGCCCCCTTGGTGGTTCAGTGGGTGGAATGCTGCATTTGGAATCAGAAAGGATGAAACTCTATCCCTGCCTCAGTTACTAGCATTGTGACCCTGGGCTGGTCTTGAAGCCCTAGGTTAACTTATGGGTTAAATACTGGGTTAACCTAGGTTAGTCTTTTTCTTTTTTTATATTTATTTTTTTTGTTTTCAGTTTTCAACAATCACTTCCATAAGTTTTAATTTATTATCCTTACCTTCCCACTCCCTCCTTGAGATGACATGCAATCTTATACGGGTTCTACAATCCATTCCTATTTAACACATTTTCACATTAGTCATGCTCCATAGAAGAACGAAAACAAATGGGAGAAATCATGAGAAAAACATTAAACAAGAGAAAAGAGTCTGCTTCATTCTGCGTTCTGATACCATGGTTCTCGATGTGGATGGCATTGTGCAGTGGATGGAATGCTGAATTTGGAATCAGGAAGGACTAAATTCGACGCATGCCTCAGGTACTACTGCTGTGCCCCTGGGCTGCTCTTTCAGCTCTGGGTTGACGTACGGGTTAAAGACTAGGTTAACCTGGATCAGTCTTTAACTCATCATAGCCTCACTTTCTTATGTGCAAAATGAAGATAACAATATCAGCTACCTGCCAGGGTTTTTGTGAGGATCAAACGAGATTATATATATGTGTATATGAACATGTGTGTATGTGTCTGTATGTATGCATATAGTGACTTGCAAACCTTAGAGCGTGATGTAAATGCTAAGTAATAATAATAATATCATTAGCTAGTTTTTGTCTCTATTTCACCCAAACTGCTCCTGGCAATTCAAGAAGAATTAATCTAATTGTCCTTCCAAATTATAGGATTTCAGCTATTTAAACACCCTGTCATGCTCCCCCTGAACATTGATTCCTCTCTTCTCTAAGACAAATAATCTCAGTCCTTTAATTCATACTCACATGACAAGATCTTCAGGCTCTTTAAGATTTGCATGATATCATGTGGACATCTCATTTTCTGTGGGCTACACTCACTTTGGGGGACATTTAGGTGGCCAATTGGACAGAACTGCATCCCTGGAGTCAGGAAAACCTGAGTACGAATCCAGTCTCAAACACTTACTAGCTTTGTGGCCCTGAATAAGTCACTTAAGCCTAGTTGCCTCAATTTCCTCATCTGTAAAATGAACTGGAGAGAGAAATAGAAAATGCTTCCACTATATTTGCAAGAAAACCCCAAATGGGATCACAAAGAATCAGACATGACTGAAACAACTCAACAATAACAACACTCACTTTGGACTTCTTTGAATTCTCCATCATGCCCCCCAGTAGACTCATCATTGGGAAATCTCAGCCTCTCAGCTTGGGAAAGATCCAGTCAGCTCTGGTGTTCTCAACTAATTAATGTGCTCTGACCCTCTGATTGTGGGGTGGAAACATAAACTCCTCCATTTAAGGTGAGGGAACAGGATAGACATCTACTCAGATATCTCGTCATTTTCCTCCAGGCTGAGCCCATTTAGGACTTCTCTGATTTCTCCACCACACCTTCATCATGGGGGAGGATACCATCCTCTCACTTTCAGCTTTCTTTTATTTGTTTTCTTCTCCAGTTGTTCTGTAAGCTCCCCCAGGACATGGCCTGTCTTTGTCTTTTATATGTGTATCCTCAGTGTTTAGCACCATGACTGGTACATGAAAGTACCTAATAAATATTTATTGACTGTAGAGGAAGATTGTACACATATGAGTACGTACAAAACACTCTTACAGAAAGGATGACATCCGGGTCTGAGCTCATGCTTTCTTTGCTCTGGCAACTACCTGGAGAAGAAAACTTTCTACTGATGGAGGTTGGCACTTTTCTGAAGCTTATCATACAGGAGGGCTGCCCAGATCTCTGAGTGGATCAGTGACTTGCCCAATATCCCCAGGAAGTATATGTTAGAGACAGGACATGAACCCAAGATATCCTGCTTTCAAAGTCAGCTCCTTCTCCACTGTACCACATTGACTGTAGCTACACATAGAAAATACATACAAAATGAATACAAGGTTATGGGAGGGGAGGAAGCCCCCTATGCTGAGGAAAGCAGGGAAGGCCTCATGTCAGCAACAAGGTTTGAAGGATACTCAGAATTCTGAGAGGTAGAATTAAAGAGGGAGCACAGTTCAAATATTGGTGACCACTGCAGCTAAAAGTGACTATTCTATATTTAGTTTAAGAGGGAAAGATTTAATATGGATACTTAAACAAGGTGACTCATTATTTAGTTCTTGCCCTCTACTGGTCCTAAGAGACTGTTCCCATCCAACTTTCCCATTTTACAGATTAAGAAACCAAAGTCCATAGAGGAAGAATGACAGATCCAAATTTATACAACTACTGAGTCTCAGAACCTGTACAAAGGAATGAATCAGATAAGTTTAACCCTAAAGTTCCCTCTGATTTTGAGATTTCTTTCATTCTGAGACAGTAAAATAGGTCTAGATTCTTATGGGGAAAAGGAATGCATTTACCCCCATTTCTATGTAAAATGGGCTTCCTGTGGAGTTGTGTTTGAGTTCACTCATTCAGAGAGCCACACAGATGTCACCACTGCCCATGCTCTTTCTCTCCACTGATCTGCTAGTCACTTCCAGTTTGTAAAGGAATTACCTACCTTTACCGATGCAGTGGGCAGCTGCAAAGTCAGGAGCCCTAGGAGGCTTTTGATATGCTGTACGTAAAAGATTGGACCTAAGGCAAAAAAAACTTTGACTTCCTGAGCCAGTTTGGGTAAGGTGGAGAATGCAAGGAAACCTGAAAGACAACAGGATACTTGTTTAGACTAGGTGACCTCCTTAGTGCCCTCTAATTCTAAGCAAGGACATAATGAGTCTGGAACCAGTAACCATGGAGTATTTAGCACCTTGGACAACAATCCTAGAAATCATAGTAACCCTAGTCAAAGGGAGAGTTAAGAACTCAAACTGAGTTCAAGAATCTCTAAGTTGGACATCAGAGGTCATCCAATTTCGGTGACCCTGCACACCATCTGACAAATGAGCAGCAAGTTTCTCACTAAGCCTATTTCCTATCTCTTTTTTTCAGCTCATTAAATCTTAATTTGTGACTACATGAATAAAGTCCTGGTCAATTCAGTCAACTCAATCTAAAGAGCATTAATTAAGTTGTTTTTTTTTAAAATAACCTTGGGGTATTTTAAAAGCAAAATATTAGGTGAAGAGAGGTACAGGCATCTAGGTGGTACAGTGAGTAGGGAGCTGGGTGTGGAGTCCTGAAGTTGTTGATGATGAGTTCTTTCAATTATATCTGACTCTTGTAACTCTGTTTGGGGTTTTCTTGGGAAAGGTACTAACTTGGCTTCCCTTTTCCTTTTCTAGATGAAGAGACTGAGACAGATAGGGCCAAGTGACTTGACTAAGATCATAAAAGGTAGTAAGTGTGTGAGGTCAAATTTGAACTCAGGTGCTCCTGACATCCACTGCACCATCTAGCTTCTTAACTCAGGAAGAGATGACCACCTTGGGAGTTGGGGTTGGACATTTTTTAATTCAATCTCTTCTCAATTGAAATGAATGCTATTACTGATATCACTGATACTGTTCTAATGACTCACCCCAGTGATTTAAATTTTACCTCACAGTCTCTAGACTGGTAAATCAGAGAAATTCTGTAGATATTGCCCATAAAGATCTTGTCATTTTTAGACATTTTGCCAACTTGCAGAATTGTTTTGAATTGAATTGCTTATTAGTGATTTGTGGTCATTTTAATGTGCTTTTTAATACTTTGCAATTCTTTTAAAAACTGTCTATTCATAAACTTTGACCATTTATCTACTGTACATATAGATACAAACATATACACATGTATGTATGTATTCATATCTGTATATGTGTGTGAATATTTACTTCTATATCTTGGGTACCAAACCTTTATCAGAGAAATTTGATACAAATTTCTTTTTGTATCAAAAAACAAATTGTTTGGTTTTTTTACTATTCATCCACTCTCATTTTTATCCCAGATGCATTAATTGCATCAGTGTAAAAACTTGTCTATTTCATATAATAAAAGTTATCAAATTGATATTTTGTAATTGTCTCTATCCTTTGGCTACAAGTACATCTCTTACTCATACCTGTGACATGTACATGATCGGTTTCTCCTCTGGTATTTTTCATGTTCTGATCTTTAATATTAAAATCACACATATCTGTATATAATGTATTATGCAGTATGGTATAAGATGTTACTCTAAGCCTAATTTCTGTCAGATAGCTTTATAGGCCTCTAAATATCTTTAGCAAAGGATTTGACAAAACGAAACTGTTCTTATAAATGATATAGGGAGTTATAGGCTTCACAAATAAAAAGTTATTGTCATTGACTAGTTTAATGATTCAACCAAACAATGTCACCAATCAATCAAGAAACATTTAATCAGTTCTTCCTATGAATCAGGCATTGGGGTGGGCACTGGGAATACAGATGAAAATGAAACAGCTCCTGTCCTCAATTGGGGGAAGATAGTATACACATATGTGTACATACATATGCATGTATGTACATGTGTGCATGTATGTGTGTATGTTTGTACATACATATGTATGTATTATATATAGACAAAATACTCGTAGCATAAAATGAGAGATCAGCATAAAAAGGATAGCACTAGCAACTAGAATGGAATGGAATATAATTAGAGCTGTGCTTTAGGTCAATCCCTTCAGTCACTATGTATAGGATGGCTTGGTGAGGGGACATATTATGGTTAAGGTGAAATATCATAAGACTGTTGCAATAGTCTATGCAAGAACTCATAACAGTTTGATTTAGGGGGTTGAGTGGGCAAGTCCAGAGAAGGGCATTTAGGGGAACCATGACGTGAAGTTAGAAATAAGAGTTGGAAATTGGATATTTGGATTAAGGAAGAGTGAAGAATAGAAAATAAAAATGAAATTTTCATGCCCTTGGGATTCTGGAAAGATAGTGGCATCCCTTACAGCAATAGGGAGGCACAGAAAAGAGGTTAGTTTGGGACAAGAGATAAGGATCACATTTTGATCACATTGACTTTAAGATGCCTGTAGGACTCCCAGGATGAACAGTTGAATGAGTTCCATGATATTAGCTCTGCAGTCAGGAGAAAGATAAAGGCTAGAGAGGTATATCTGGGAGAGACATGTCTTAGTCCATGGGAGCTGATGAAATCACTCAGTGAGCAGGAATGAGAAAAGAGAACATGGGGAGCTTTAGGGAACATCCACATTTAGGGCCTTTGATGTAGAAGAAGATCCAGCACAGGACATAAAGAAGCAGTGAGAAAGCTAAGAGATAACAAAAAGAGAGGAGTAGCACAAAAACCCAAAGAAATCAAGAAGAAAGACTGAAAAAAGACCATTGAACTGCTCAATTGTGAAATCAATAAGTAACTGGCAACTTTGGCTCAAAAAATAAAAGTCCACAAGTACAATGTAGGTGATATGTAACTCACTCTAAAAAAAAAAAAACTTTGAGAATTGTTCCAGAAAAATTCAGTGGGAAGCAACAGTTTGTCCTGGCCAGCAGGAAACAAAAAAGCTAATTATAATAAGGCAATCTTAGAATGCATTGGGATCTTAGAATCAGACACTAGGAATAAAATAACAACATAATTCTCTGCCCTTGTCAGACTACATGTAGAGTAATGTCATCATTGGTGATACCACGTCATGGAAAGGGAGTGCATAATCTGGAGAGTGCCCAGTAAAGGGGGACCAGGATGACAATGGGCCTTGTGATAATCCTTCATGAATAGTGGCAGGAGGCTATTAGTCTGGAAAAGCTGAGGGGAGATGTGACAGATGTCTCCAAGTATAGGAATGACTTTCATATAGAAAGGGGATGGTTGTTGTTCAATCATTTTTTAATAATGGGTGACTCTTTGTGACCCCTTTTGGAGTGTTCTTGGCAAAGATATTGCAGTAGTTTATCATTACCTTCTCCAGTTCATTTTGAAAATTAGGAAACTGAGGCAAAAAGGGTTAAGTCGTTTGCCCAGCGCCAAAGTATCTGAGGCCAGATTTGAACTCATGAAGATGAGCCTTCCTGATCCCATGCAGTGCACTTTCTCTACTGTGCCATTTATATGCCCTTGACAAGGCATTAGACCTGTTTTACTTAGCTTCATAAAATACAAGTGGGAGTGCTGACAACTGATCACCTATTTGAAAGTCGACAATGTAGCAGAACTTGCTACCTCATGCATCAGTCTCATTCTCCATGCAGAGAGGTATGTTGTTTAGGAAGTTTTCCAAAGTCACTCAAATCTTATTTTTCTACACTTTCTACATTTTGATCCTTCTTCCACCCTCTGGGGCCAAGCTTGCACACCAGACTCGCCAGAAACCAGAAGATAGTGAATGTGACCTATCTCTCCTCTTATTGCCTGCAACTTCCACCCTCTTCCAGGACCCAGTAACAGGTGCAGTACTCATTCTTTTCACCAAAAATACTTGGACTTCAAGGGGAGACAAGGATGAAGTTCTCAGACCCCCATTAGTCTAAGCATACCAATAAGGGTGCCTTGAGAATGGCCCACATAAAATATCTTCTGCCCAGTTTTTTTCACAACGTAGTCAATTGAGGCTGGAAGGTCATATAGAGCCAATTCATCGAAACTGCCAAAAAACAAACAAAAACCACAAAGTCAGATGGACATCAGGGCTATGATGTCAACATATGACTAATTACACATTTTCTTGACTTACATGAATACACAATGAAATTCTTGTAGTTCAAGCATCTCTATGTCAAACAGATGTGTCAGACATATGCTAGAAAAACACTCCAAGTAGTCAGAACCAGATTAAAATGTCATTGGGAAAACTTACTAAAATAAATGAAAATACAATAGAACATAGATAATGTTAACTTGTTTTCTAAGTCAATATGTGACTGTAGAGATCCATTTTACTGAGTTTAGTGCCATTGATCTACACATTTGAAATTAAGGCAAAGTGTCAAAGAAAAGAAGACACCAGGATGAAATTCATCAGGACTGGAAGATTTTCCAGGCAAATCTATGAAAGAATTATCACTAAGAAAACTAAATATTGGTTTTATTTGGTATTATTTGTTTGAAAGCTCACAGGAACATAAAACTCACATTTGAGCCTTTTCCTACCTGAAAGCCCAGTATTGTGTGGAATTTGTTGACAAAAAGGCATGTTTCAGGGAATAGGTACACCCCCTGCTATTTCCCATTCATACATCAAAACCTGCATCTGCTAGAATGAAGCCCAAGCTGTTGTTGGGAAGGTTGGTATATGTATTATGTAGTATGGTATAAGATGTTACTCTAAGCCTAATTTCTGTCTGATAGCTTTATAGGCCTCTAAATATCTGTAGATGTTCCCAAAAATCCATGCTGCAGAAATACAACAGGCCGCTGAGCTAAAAGGGAAACACGGTAAACATTCACAACCAAATCTTTGCCACATTGACATTGAAAATCTCTCCTTGGAAACTATGCCAAAGGTCCATAAAACCATGCATACCCTTTGATCAAGAAATACCACAATGAGGTCTATGTCCCAAAGAGATTTTTTTAAAAAGGAAAAGTACCTATGTGTACAAAAATATCTATAGCAGCTCTTTTTCTGGTGACAAAGAATTGGAAATTGAGTAATACCCAACAGTTTGGGAATGGCTGAACAAGTTGCTCTGTAGGATTGTGATAAAATATGGTTGTGCTTTAAGAAATGATGAGTAGAATGCTCTCAGAAATGCAGGGGAAGACATATGAATTGATGCAAAGTGAAATGAGCAGAAGCAGCAAAAGAATATACACATTAACAGTGAAATTATTTGATCATCTACTATGGATAACTTTCGCAATAATAATTTCTCAGCAATACAATGATCCAAGACAAGTCTCTAGGACTTAGGATGAAAGGTGCTTTCCATCTCCAGAGAAATAACTAGTGGAAGGTGAATGCAGATTAAAGATGCTTTTTCTTTACTTTCTTTGTTTTTGTTGGTTTTTTTGTCTGTATTTTCTTTCTCAGAATGATTTATATGGAAAAGTGTTTTGCATGAATACACACAAATCACCTCTAACAAATTGTTTGCCTTCTCAATGAGGGTATGGGTAGTAGAGGTAGAAAGAGAATTTAGAATTCAAAATTTGAAAATAAGTTAAAATTGTTTTATATATAAATTGGGAAAAATGAAATCACAAATAAAATTTGAAAAAAAAATCTCCCCTTAGACCTGTGAACTTTGGATTCCCAAAGAAGTGTAGAGATCACAGGACCTATGAGTTAGGTTTATAGCCAGGCATCAGAAGAAAAAAGGTGACATTTTGTTTTAAACAATGTTTCCTGAGCTCTGCATTTCCAGATTGAACTTTAGAAGGATGGATCCCCTTAGGGTTATTTTTATCACCATGTAATCCAATGTTCCCATATGAATGAAGCATGTTAGTTTGTACTCTGTTTACTCAGAAACAGGCATATGGAAATCAATAACTATTCTAAAGTGGGTGAAGTGACCAAGGAGATTTTCCTCTAAAATTCTAGCCACATAAAAATTAAAAATCAAATAAAATAGAGTTTCTCCATGTAGATCTGAAGGGGCTTTTGAGCCTAGCTTAATGAATATAATACTGAAAAGCAATCTGTATACTTTACCTGATTTGATTCTCACAACCCTGTAATATAGGGTTTTTTAAATTATCCCCATTTCACAGATGAGTGACCAGAAAATGATTAAATAATTTGCCCAGTATCACATAGTTACTAAGTATCTGAGAGAGGATTCAAATTCAGGTCTGTCCTGACTCATAGTCCATATATATAGCTCCTGTACCTCTTAATTACCCCATTTTATAGTCAAGAAAAATAAGGTACAGGGAAGAGAATGGATGGATTTAAGGCCATCCAACTTGTTAGTACTGAACCTGGGACTAGAACTCTGATTCTATGCCTTACTGCCCAAGGGCTATTAAATTCTGTTAGCTGTAGGAAATAATTCTTTCTGCCTAGAAGGGCTTCTGCTTGGTCACAGACCCTAGCCTTCAGGGAAATGGGAAATTCAATAAGCACGAGCTAAAAGAAATGCAGGAGAGGCTATCTGGATGAAATGAGTTACTCAACTTACACTGGTTCATTTGTCAGTTCTGTCTCCCTGAGTGTCTGCTGAGTGTCCAGTCAGGGGCCTGGCTCAGAGCTGGGTGTGCTAAAGCTATCAAAGAAATATTAGGCATGCTCCCAGAGACGTAGGCAAAAACCAGCCATTGTCAACAGAAAAGACTAGCACCTGGAGAATCAGCACACCATATACTTTGGGTGGTCACCCATCATTCAGTGCATTTGAATCTCATTGTCAGGTCCTTGTGTGACCAGGATGCCATAGAGACTGGTAAATCTGATTCTCTGAGAAAAGGAGGTTGCTAACCCTTCCCATGCTTCAGCTGTCCTCAAAATCCTTCTCCTGATCTGGATTTCCCTAAGGGAAGACAAGACCTTCGGCTGAGATAAATTTCTTGATATTGGAATGTGGGATGGACTTTAGGTTAGTCAGCATGAATCTCCCATTGAAAAGAGAAGACAAAGGTTCTGAAACAAGTGGTTTGCACAAAGTACTAGTTAACAAAAGGGCTGGAATTCAAATCCACTCATATCCTTATACTCTAAACCTAGGTCTCTTTGGCTTGACAAATATCTGATGCATTATTGCCCATTCTTCCATAGGGAATTCTTACAAGGGTGAGTATATATGAATCATTGGTTTCAACTTCATATTCTTCAACCGGATATTGCCAGAGAAGAATCATCTGACTCTGGGAAAAAAAGTGCATTTAGTTCAGTGTATTGGCACATTCATTTTTATGGTTATATTTCCCAAATAAACACATGACTTCTCTACTGTATTATTGCTCAAACTCTTAACTTTTCAACACTTTGAATCTTAGATACACCAATGATTTGAATGTGATTTTCCTGATCAAAATAAAACTTACAACATTCAATTCAACTTCAGGATTCTCAGGTCTGTCAATATCTTGGAAAATACATTCTGTTCCCAGTACCTGGATCATAAGCACCGTGATGACAAGTCTCCACATTTTACTTCCACCTGCAACATGTAAATTAGTGGCACTGCATAAGCTCTGCCAACACCAGTAGTCTTAAAATCATAGATTAAAATGCTCAAGTAAACAATAGAAAACCAGAATAAATTCTTAGGATTGTAAACTTAGATATAAAAGAAACCTTAGAAGACATCTCTTGCTACATTATCAGTGGAGGGACATGGATACTGAGGCCTAAAGAGACAGACTTTCCCAATATCACAAAGGCTGAAAATGGCTGACACCATGATTCAAATTCAGGTTACTTGAATCCAATTTCAGTAATTCTACCTCTTCGAATTTTGCTTTCAGCACCCAAGGCAGATAGCACACCCATTGGTTTTTTTTCCAGTAATCTTCAAGCCAAGACCATTAGAACTGGTTGAGGTGTGTGTGTGGGGGGGGGGGTGGAATAGAATGAGAATGAAGCACAGCTTTTGAGAATTGAAGAGATGGTTCAACTGGGATACCTGCATGCTGTGGTGTTGGGGGTTTGGTTCAAGAAAAACTAGATACTGAACTCCTTGAGAAGGGAAGAAAAATGACCTGGAGGACAGATGATGGCTTATAAGACTGAAAAGAGTAATAGAAGCAAATGGAATAGATCTCAAATGAGATAAGAGAGCGTCTAGATGTGGCAACAAAGACTAAGGAGGATGAATATTCTTCCTCCAGGATCGGTATAAGGGTTGGGGTAGGGATTAGACAGACCAACTGAGAGAGATGAAGAGGGAAAGGGAGGCAGACAGAAAAGGTGTATATATGCAATATGTCCTCGTGACCATGGATAGAGCACATTTTAGGGAAGCAAAGTTTCTGTGATTGTAGAAGACAGAAAAATAATGAGAGCAAAAGGTTGGATACAAAGATTAGCTTGAAAACAATGGAATGGGGAATCCAATCCATCTTCAATTAACAAGTATTTATTTATTATATTATGTACCAAACACTGTTGCTAGATTGTGGGGGTACAAATACAAAATACAAATACAAAAAATGAAACAAACCCTTGTCTTCAAAAGTCCTATGTCTGTCTCTGTCTCTCTGTTTCTCTCTCTCTCTCTCTCTCTCTCTCTCTCTCTCCCTCTCTCTCTCTCTCTCTCTGTGTTCCTCTCTGTGTGCCTATCAGTGTGTTTGTGTGTGTGTGTGTGTGTGTGTGTGTGTGTGTGTGTGCGCATGTGTGCACTGAGGGAAGGGGTGGTGGACAAGGGTGTTCAGTAGCCATATAGATCAAAAAACAAAAAAGCTAGCTTGCTTGCAGGCTGAGTTAAGCACTCAAAGCTAAAAAGAAGAGCTCCTATTTTCCCTAAGACAGTTGATAGAGTATGATCTCTATTTAAGAGAAATTATATTGGCAGCCATCTATAGAGACTGCTGCAATGAGACAGAGTGTGATACAGGGAGAACAATCAAGAGCTATTTCAATAACCAAGGCAGCAGGTGATGACAAGCCCAATGAAGGGGGGGTTGCTGTGAGTGAAGAGAAGGGATGGGGTGACAAAGATGCAATAAAGGCAGAAATGACAAGATCTGGCAGCTGCTTGGCTGTATGGAATAGGGGAAAGTGGGAAGTCAAAGTTCCTGCTGAGTTATGAACTAGGGAGAGCAGCAGGCTGGCTGTATCATAGAAGGAAAGTTTGGAAGAGAAGTTGGGTTGAGGGAAGGATAGTCTCTATAACAGACTTTAACTCTGCATATTTCCCAAGTGTCAATCCTAGGCTCTTTTCTCTACTCTCTCTATACACTCTCTCCACAAACTCATCAGCTCCCACAGCTTTAATTCTCTGTATAAGTGACCCCCAGTTCTCCACGTTCAGCTCCAGTTTCACCCCTCAATCAGTGTTTACTGAACTGAATCAACTGATCCAATCTTCCCATTTTATAGATGAAAAATTTGGGGACTAGAGAAGCCAACTGGGCCAAGGATATTGATCTACTCAGCAGCAAAGTGTCATGTCATGGGATCTAAGAACCATAGCTCTAGAGCTAGAAGAGACCAACCATCCACTCCCATTTTACAGATAAGAAAAATGAGATTCATGGAAATAAAATGGTTTGTCCAAGATCACATAGGTAGTGTCAGAGGTGGGATCTAAACACTCTTCTTCTGATAACAAATTGGAACATTACTATTTTTTTTTCACAAGGCCACCAGTTTTAGAATCCTTGGTCACTATTTTTGTTCTCTGCATTAATTTCATCTTTTTAAACCTACTTTCAATTCAGTTTTAGGAAATTTATTTTTTTCTGGATTGCACAGGGATGAGTAGCACATCATAAAATCTATGGTTTTCACATGGGAACAATCATTGATTTAATTTGATACAATTTTTTTTCCTGTACTACCTAAAGAAATAAAATGTCCTGATAGGGTCCCATGGAGCATTCATGGTGTTTGGGGCTTACCTTAGTAGAACTTCCTTGCTGTAGAAAGAGAATTTCCAGTTGGAATCTCCTCAGCAGACTCTTGGGAGCCTCTTAAATTGGAAGATGCTTAGGCTCAAAGGAGCAGAACATACCAAATGGTAGAACAGAACCCTGAGGCAAGAGATAAGAGAAAGGTTAAATGGTATATTTATCAATGCATCTCAGAGTGGAAAATCCATTTGTCCCAAGTTCCTCTCACTTGAACAATCTGACAGTTTCTCAGTAACTATACCTCAGACAAGACACTAAATACTCTGGCAGGAGGTCACATGGACACACCAGCAGAGGATGCAAACTTTCTTCTGCTTCTCAAGGCACAAGAAAGTGAGCCATGAAATTAAAAGAAATGAAGCAGCAATATTTTGAAATAATTACCTGTTATTTGTTCTGTGAGTCAACTTAGAAGGCTACACCCTTCTTCATCCCTTTTTCCCCTCAGGCTTGGTCAAGGAAAACTGTAAAGGAGATTGGATTTATGTTTCATTTGGCATGTTCCTCATCTGTTTTACCCTTCTCTTTGCCCTAGGCTCCTGGAACAAAACTCCTAGTAATATCAGCTTTTACCCATGGGTTGATTCTCAAATTAGTCTTTGGCAACAAAATCCAAATAGACAGCTAAGTGGCACAATGGATAACATGCTAGGCCTGAAGCCAGGAAGATTCATTTTCCTCAGTTCAAATATGGCTACAGACACTTACTAGTTATGTGACCCTGGGCAAGTTACTTAACCCTGTTTGACTCAGTTTCCTCATCTACAAAATGAATTGGAGAAAGAAATGGCAAACTACTCCAGTATCTCTTCCAGAGAAAGCCCAAGTGGGGTCACAAAGCGTCAGATGTGACAGAAATGACTGAACTACAGGCCCTTGATAACACTCCTTCTAACCACAGTTAAGAATTAGGATTTTAGGGGGTCGGAGTGAAAGTACAAAGACTCACATATGTTAGCTCCGAACCCACAGGCCATGGATTTCCTCTAAAAAGAACTCCCAACAAATTCAGGAACAGTGGAAGCTGTGCAGCAACACAGTGAAGGAGATTTCCATTCCAGAGAGCCCTGAAAAACTGATCTCAAAGGTCCATCTCACCCCGGACGGGAGCAGAGCCCTGCCCTGCCCTGGCCGCGTGGCACTGAGAGGAGCGAGCAGATCCGAGCAGGCTTCAGGGATGGAATCTCCAGCGGCCGTGAAAGTCCCTACACCCACAGACACACAGGTCAGTGAGAGAGACGTCTGGACGGGCTGAGAGGGGAGCGGGGCGTTTCCATAACTCGGGGCCCCCTTGGGAGGCAGCAGCAGAGGCAGCAGGTGGCCAGAGGCTCCCAGAGCAGGCAGGAGCTCAGCAGGAGCTCCATTACAGAAGGTCTCTGCATAAACCCCCTGAGGGAACTGAGCCTGGGAGGCGGCCCTGCCCCCACCTGAGAACCTGATTTAATCTTACCCTGAATAGCAGCCAGACCTGCTGCTGAAAGCCCTGAGGCTGGGGAGCAGCATTTGAATCTCAGACTCC
>CM053769.1:469539700-469556132 GCA_028658325.1 Potorous gilbertii | reverse complement strand
AATGGGGAGAAAATTTTGGAACCCAAAATCTTGTGAAAATGAAGGTAAAAAGTTAAATAAATTTATTTAAAAAAATAAAAAATAAAAAAAAAGGTCTCCCCATTTTACAATGTGACCAATGTAAAAATATGTTTAATGTGAATATATATATATATATATATATGTATAGACTATTAAATCAGATTGAATGCCATCTTGGGGAGGGGAGAGAGAATGGATGGGGGAGCAGTTTAAAACACAAAATCTTATAGAAGTGAATGTCAAAAACTAAATATTAGCTCATTATTTTTTTTAAATGAATGTTTCCTGAGCTATGCATTTCCAGACTCAACTTTGGAAGGAGAGAGTGGTTCCCCTTAGTTTGATTGTTACCGCCATTCAGTGCAATGTTCCTAAGTGAATGAAACATTTTGAATTATTCCCAGCTACTCGGAAACAGGTGTATAGAAATCAGTAACTCCTCAGGTAGACAGTGTCACATTCTCAAGTGAGTGAAGTGACCAAGGAGACTTTCCTCAAAATTTTTAACCTTATCTAAAACAAAATAAACCAGAGCTTCTACATGTAGAGCTGAAGATGTTTTTGAGAATAGCTTAAAGTAAATAATGACAAAAATTACAATTTTTTTTACTTTATCTAACTTGATTCTTATGATCCTGTAATGTTGGTGCTATTATTCCCATTTCACAAATGAGTAAACTGAAACTGCAATAGATTAAATAATTTGCCCAGGATCACTAGTTATAAAGTACCTAAGACAGGATTCAAACTCAGGTCTATCCTGGCTACCAGCCCATATAGCCACTGTACCACAGAGCTGCCCCATTTTATATGCAAGGAAAACAAGGCAGAGAGAATATAAGGAATTCTTGTTAGCAGAGGAACTGGGACTAGAACTCTGATTCTGTGACTTACTACCCAAGGGCTATCAATTTCTGTGAGTATAAGAGAGAATTCTTTCCCCCTAGAAGAGGCTCCACTGCTCACAGACCACAGCTTCAGGTACTCAACTTCTACTGGATTAGTCATCAGTTATCTCTTGATTAGTGTCTGCTGAGGGTCCATTCTGAGGTCTAGCTCTGAGCTGAGTGCTCTAGGCTGTCAAAGAAATATGAGGCATATTCCCCAAGAGCCCTGGACAAGAACCAGCCATAGTCAGCTGAAAAGACTTATCTTACCAAGAGAACCCAGGAGAACCTGGAGAATCAGCACAGCCTACACTTTAGGTAGCCACCCACCATTCATTGCCTTCAATCTCATTGTAAGGTCCTTCTGTGGCCAGGATACCACGGAGATTCTCTCAGAAAATGAAGTTTCTAACCCTTTTCCTTGCTCTAGTTGGCTTCCAAATCCTTCTCCTGACCTGGGTTTCTCTGAAGGGAAGACAAAGTCTTTAGGTGAGAAAGATTTCTTGGTATTAGAATGGAAAATGTTACAAGGGAAGGAACCTGAGGTTATTCAGCATGACTCTCCAATGGAACACAGAGCAAAGAGGCCCTGAGATAAGTGGTTTGTTTAAGGTACTAGTGAACAACATGCCTGGAATTCAAACCTGTATCTTTGAATTCCAAATCTGGATCTCCTTGATTTGACAAATACCTGATGCTTTGCTGTCCATTCTTCCATAGGGAATTCTTATAAGGGTGAGTATATATGAATCTTCAGTCTCAACTTCATACTCTTCAACTGGGTATTGCCAGTAAAGAATAATTTGACTCTAATTGGAAAAAAAATGTCACTTAGTTGAGGGTACTTGTACATCCACTTTATGGCTACAATCCCGGTATCCCATTTCCTGAATAAAAATGAGCAGTGCCAATGCAATATTCACAGAGCCTGCAGTGGACATGAATATGCCAGCACAGTTCTGAATCTCAAAATACAATAAATTCTCCATATGGAAGACAGAACCAAAACATTTCTTCAAACACCAGAAAGTTGAATTCCAACACCAGAAAGCCAAATCCCTTATAGCAACAAAGAAGTCCTTCCAAGTAACCAAGAAGTCTTTATTTATTATCACTTCCCACAAACAAACACAATCTTAATTGCCTGCTTCCTCTGTCCTTCTCAGCTCTGACTAGTCTGATCAACTTCCTCTCAGCTCTGCTCAAGCTCCATCTCCACCTGCTCCATCCTTTCTGTTCTACCTGTTCAGCAAGATTCTCCCGCCAAAGGCTTCATATGACTCAAACTCATATGACTTGGTTTTCCTGTGATTTAAGCAGGTCCTATGGACTTATTAATGAATGGAAAAGATCTTCTCATTTAAATTACCATTACATTTGGCCCAAAGGTCTTTTGTATTCAGTACATAATTCACCAGGGCAAGTGGTGTCAAGGAAATTGCAACATATAGAAGAATATCACCAGAAGTTTACAACGCTATAACAGAGATCACACAAAACAGCCATATAAAACAGTAACTTATGGAGGGGCTTGAGGACAAGCACCCTATCATTCCCCCTCCTCGAATGAATGGGGCCCAAAATCTTGGGGTAAGGGACAAAGGTCTCTTCTCTCTTAGTTATTTTCTGCTGAAATTGGATGTAGAGCTATCCCTGCCTCAAGAGGTCCCATTCAAGGGATTAGTTCCTCAGCCAGCATCCAGAACTTGGTTGACACTAAGTTCAGGGGTGACACAGCACATCAGACAGGGGGTAATATTCAGCTTAAGTGATCAGGCATCTGTAGGTGCAGGGTACCAAATTTGCAGATACAAAATCTGGCAAACAAGGAGAACAGACAAAAAGCTAAAAACAAACAAGGAGAAAATAACCAGAAGCAGGGAAGGCATAGGGTCAGCTATGCTTCTGGAGTCCATGATCCCACTATCATAGTTTCACTCACTGTTGTTTAAAGCTTTCTAATTAGCAGTCTTGGGGTCATCATTCTGGCTAGAGAAATATTTTCTTTAATGTGAGCTGGGGCCTGACCAATTTCTTGTTCTCCCTGCAGGTGTGATAAATTTGGATACAATGTTTCAGCAGGATCTGTAGGGGAAGTTCTTAATTCCCTGCTCAATCTAATATTAAGCCCCTTTTCTTGGTATATTTGGTATAGTTCATTAGTTAGAATGTCATCCATTCTTCCAAAATGTACTTCTGCTCTCTACAGAGCAGTAAACAATTTTTCCTTGTCTATCTATTCTGACTTTGAATCCACTGGCTACTTACTCTTCTCTCTGATTTTAACTGATTCGCACCATCCAAGATAGTAAGGGTTCTCCCATCCTTTGGGTGAACCTATGCAAAATATCAATATTTACTACTGAGTAAAAGCCTCAGTTATCTCCACAAACACTGTGAGCCCCCCGTGATTCTCCTGCTTCATAATATTGGATGTGTCCACATTCCTGGAAGCCTCTTCATCTATGTTTGCTTTATTCTTCAACAATGTGTGCTCCTCCCATATGCCTGGACCCCAATCAGGCCAGCCTGTGCAAGGGATGCATGTACCTTCCTCTTGTTCCTTTTCTTTGCTTCTTTCTGTGAGTTAAACTAATAACAGATTTTTCTTCTACCACCTGAAACTTCTAGCTCTCTCTTCTAAAGGAGAGTTTGAACACTACAGCATTAAAAGCTTCTCATTCAAACCAGCCTTTCTATCTGAACTTTCTCTTACAACAGTTTGTCTCTACTTTTACACACAAAGTGATAACTTCTTAGCAAGGACCAGCATCTCCTACTCACCCTTGCCAGTTCTTTTCCTGGTTATATTGGTATTCCATGCAACCATCTTTCCAAATCTCTAGATTCTCCCTTATGTAGCCTTGATTCCCAGTTTTCACAGAGCCTTGTGCTTTTAGCACATTCTCTTGCTAAGGAGGAATAAGATAAATCCTCCCATTCTGGGATATCCATTTCTCTCTCTAAAGACTTTGTACTTCCAAATGGAGGTATGATATGTCATGATCCTATCCTCATCACCAAATATAGGGCAAATGTAATATTCACAGTGTCAATGGTGATCATGAATATGCTAGCACGGTCCTGAATCACAAAATACAACAGACCCTCCACATGGAAGACAGAACCAAAACATTTATTCAAACATCAGAAAACTGAATCCTAACACCAGAAAGCCAAATCCATCATAGCAACAAAGAAATCCATCACAGTAACCAAGAAGTCTATACATATAATCATTTCCTACCAACAAACACTCACAGCCCTAGCTGCCTGCTTCCTCTGTCTTTTCCAGCTCTGACCAGTCTGACCAACTTCCTCTCAGCTCTATTCCAGCTCCACCTTTTCCTGTTCCACCTGTTCAGCAAGCTCCTCCTACCTCTCTGATCTTGGGGAAATCTCTTTAGGCCTCAGTTTCCACATTCATTCACTGATGAGGTTGAAAGCCATTACTTCTAATGTACCATCTATATCTAAGTCTACAATCCTAAGAACTTATTTTGGTTTTCTCTTTTTGATTTGAACTTTTCAATCTATGATTCTAAGATCACCCAACAAGCTCCTCCCACCATAGGCTTCAAGTGACTCAAACTCATGCGACTAAACATTTCATGTGACTTAAGCAGGTTATATGAGCCTATTAATGGATGGGAAAGATCTTTCCATTGAAATTATCATTGCAACATATGACTTCTCTACTCTATTATTACTCAAACTCCTAAATATTTAAAATAGTAGGAATCTTAGACATACCAATGAGCTGAGTGTGATGTATTCAAGTAAGAATAAAACTTACAACATTCAATTCAACTTCAGGATTCTCAGGTCTCTCAAAAACATGGAAAATACATTCTGTTCCCAGTGCCTGGATCATAAACACCGACATGACAAGTCTCCACATTTTATTTCCACCTGCAACATGGGAGTTAGCGGCACTCTATAAGCTCTGTCAAGGTCAATGGTATTAGAATCACAGAGGTAGAAAATAACTAAGATCAGATTCAAATCCAGGTCTCCCACCACAGAAACTCTACTTCCTGAAATTAGACTTTTAGCATCCAAGGCAGGAAACATACCCAGATGTTGTTTTTTTCTTTCAATATCCCTCAGTCCAATATACATTATGGCAGGTTTTGGGGAAAAGAATGTATTTCACTTTGGATTAATAGAAATTGAAATTCTTGTGGGTCATACAGGTGAAGAAATCCAAAAGATACTTAGTGATGTAGAAAACAAATGGGAGGTGAATATAGAGATTTGTGATATCTGAACTAATGGGTCATCATGAGATGGAAAGCAGAGAGGAAACAGAGGAAGTTCCAGATCAGAGCTCCAGTACACATTTTTGTTGAGGGAGGAGTGATATGGGTGATGAAACAGAAAGAAGACTGATGATGTCATACCTGTAGTACAACCAGGACAGAGTAGTTGTCCAAAAGCCCTGGAAACACTAAAAAGATGTGAGAAGAACCAGATGCTGATAAAATGTCAAGAAAGGTAAGAATTGAGAAAAAAATAATGGATTTTTCAATTAAGAGATTCTTTCTAGTTTTAGAGAGTGGAGGTGACCAAAAGCCACATCACAAGGGCTTCAATGGAGATGGTATTCTTTGAGAGTTCCACTAAAAGAGAGAAGAATGACATAGGAGCATAACTTGAGAGGTTGACAAAATTAAGTGAATGTTTATTAGGAGATGGTTGGTAGAGATCTGGAAATGCCTACAGGCACCATGGTCAGCAGCTAGTAGATCAAAATAGATGAAAGGTAGAGGGAATGAGTGGATGATGACACAGGATACCCTCCAGGAATTAAAAGGAAGATGAGAAAAAGGGCACAGGTAGAAAAATTGACCTTGGTGAGAAAAGCCAAGCTAAATTCTGAGGATGACATTGAGAGGAAATGAAGCTAGCATTTGGTGGAAAAGAGTATTCATCTCTTGAGATGAGGCAAGGTCCTACACAGAGTGTTTCTTGGGGGAAGGGTGGTCAATATTGGAAGCCTGAGGAAAGGTGAGAAGGTTTGAAACCATAGCTTTGGAGAGTGTAATAGAAAGCCAATCAGGGAAGAGCTCTGGGACTTCTTACTGCAGTGTTCCACATCATGGAGTAAGAGGAGAATAGGTTGGTGGTGGAGGAAATACAAGCCTAGGGCTTGGAAATACAAGTACAGTGCCAAAGGAAGCAAAGTGTTCAAGGAGAGGTGATGGTGGAAAATGGAACTCAGTAACCATAGACTCAAGGTTTTGAAAAGATGAAAGAGATCTGGATTGGACCCTCATGGACTGGGAAAGCAGGGACACTTTCCCTGCTTTTCTTATGGTTGGAAAGAAGTGAAAATGATTAAAAGGTATAGGAGGACTGAGGGAGATGGAAAGACAGAAATATAAGAGGTTCTAGCCTACAGAAGGAATTTCAGAGTTTTGTGGTGATGAGAACAAAGGCATGACCATGACTGCATGTGCCTGAGGTGACAGGATGTTGTAGCTTGTGGCAATTGAAGAGGTAGATGAACTAGAATACCTGAGTGCTATGTTGTTGGGGGGGTTTGTTCAAGAAAAGCCAGGCACTGAACTCTTTAAGAAGGGAGGAGAAATGACTTTGAAGCCACAAGATGATGCTTCCTAAGACTGATTAGAGCAATAGAAGCATATGGAAAAGATCTCAAAGGAGGTAAGAGAGGGTCAAGATGTGGCAATAAAGACCCAGGAGGATGACAACTCCTCCTCCTGCACCAGTATAAGTGTTGGGGTAGTGAGTAGAGACCTCAACTGAAAAAGGGTGATGGAAAGGAGGGAGGTAGACAAAGTGAAAGTGTTTATATCCAGTATGTCCTTACAATGGATGGAGCACAGTCTGGGGAAGCAAGGATTTTGTGACTGTGAGAAAATGGAAAGAGTGTGAGAGCAAAAGATCAAGTACAAATGTGAACTTGTTAACAATGGAACAGGTACTCCAATCCATCTTCAGTCAACAAGTGTTTATTAAGCACCTACTATGTGCTAGAGACTATTTCTACATTCTAGAGAGACAAATACAAAAGCAAACTCCTGTCTTCAAAGGTTTCATATTTTAATGGGTGGAGAGGAACAAAATAATGGATTAGAGATAGATACAAAAATAGAAATATATGAAATAGTTAAAATTCATGGTAATTTTGTGATGGAGGGTACTATCATTTAGGGTAGAGGCATGAAAAGCTTCAAGTAAAAGATGGAGTTTGAGCTGTGGTGTATTAAAAGGTAGAGACTCAGTGAGGCAGAAGTGAAGACAGTGAACACTGATAAATGGGCCATGCTTAGTAGAAAAACCACAGGACAGGAACAGGAGTGTTATGAGTGAGGAGGGAAGGTCAGTTTGACTGGATAACTGTGTGTGTGTGTGTGTGTGTGTGTGTGTGTGTGTGTGTGTGTGTGTGTGTGTGTACTGAGTGGGGAGAGGACCTAAGGGATATATAAGATACTTGGTAAAAAAAAAAATAAAGTTAGTTTGCTGCAGACTGAGTAAAACATTCAAAACCATACAGAAGAGGTGCTTAATTATGATCTGTATTTTAATGAAATGCATTTGGCATCCATCTATACAGTGTCCTGCAATGTGGAAAGGCTTGAGGCGGGGACAACAATCAGGGACAATTGCAATAAGCCAAGCATCAGGTAATGACAAGCTTAAGTAAGGGGGTAACTGTGAGGGCAGAGAAAGGACAGGGTGACAAAGAAGTAGTAAAGGTAGAAATAGGGGGCAGAATCAAGATGGCAGAGTAACAGCATGCACTTGCTAGAGTTTTCCCCAAAACCAAAGTAAATATCTATAAAACTGACTCTAAATAAACTCTGGAGCAGCAGAATCCACAGAATGATGGAGTGAAGCAAATCGGCAGCCCAAGATAGCTTTGAAGGTCACTTGGAATTGTTTATCAAACCACTCTGAAAGCTCACCAACACAGGAAACCTGAGCAGGCCTTGGGGGGAATTGAATCTCAGGAACTTGTAGTGGTTTCCAGGCTTCATGATGCTAAAACATCAAATTGGACAAATTGGAAGGTCACTGGAAAAAAACCTTTGGGTCCTGTGTGAGAGAGTAGAGTGGTTGGGCCCCAGGGCCAGGGCTGCAGAGGGGGATGGAGGAGCCCTCTGAGGAGAAACCCACATAAGCAGCAGCAGGGGCAGAAACTGTTTCTGGAGCTGTAGGCTCAGGGATTGTGGGGGAATTGAATGGCTGACAGAACACTCCCACTCTCACTGTAAACAGAGAACTCCCTTAACAAAGAGCCTAAAAGTCAAATAAAAAGCTGGGAAAAATGAGTAAAAAGGAGGAAAAAAATATCAGACTATACAATCTTACTCTGGTGACAAGGAAATCCAAAATATACAAACAGAAGTCAACACAGTAAAAGCTCCTATATCCAAAAACAATATGAATTGGTCTCAGGCCATGAGAAAGTTCTAAAAGTATTTTGAAAATCAAATAAGAGAAGTAGATCAAAAATTGGGAAGAGAAATGAAAGTGATACAAGAAAATTATGAAAAATGAGTCAACTACTTACTAAAGGAGAACCAAAACAATGCTGAAGAAAACAGTATTTTAAAAAATAGACTAACCCAAATGTCTAAAGAGATCCAAAAAGCCAATGAGAAGAATGCCATAAAAAGCAAAATTGGCCAGATGGAAAAGGAGATCCAAAAGCTCACTGAAGAAAATAATTCCTTAAAGATTGGAATGGAGCTGATGGACACTAAGGACTTTATGGAAAATCTAGAAATTATAAAACAAAAGCCAAAGGAATGAAAGGAATAGCAGACAATGTGAAATATCTCATTGGAAGAACAACTGACCTGGGAAAAAGATCCAGGAGAGACAATTTAAAAATTATGGGACTAGCTGAAAGCCATGATTTAAAAGAGTCTAGACAGCATCTTTCAAGAAATTATCAAGGAAAATTGCCCTGATATTCGAGAGCCAGAGAATAAAGTACATATTGAAAGACTCCACCAGTCACCTTCTGAAAGAGATTCCAAAAGGAAAACTCCTAGATATATTGTAGCCAAATTCCAGAGCTCCCAGGTAAAGGAGAAAATATTGCAAGCAGCCAGAAAGAAATAATTCTAGTATTGTAGAAATAAAATCAGGATAACACAAGATCTAGCAGCTTCTACATTAAGGGACTGAAGATATGCCAGAGGTCAAAGGAGCTAGGATTAAAACCAAGAATCTCCTACCCAGCAAGACTGAGTTTAATACTTCAGGGAAAAAATGGTAATTCAATGAAATAGAGGACTTTCAAGCATTCTACTTGAAATGACCAGAGCTGAATAGAAAATTTGACTTTCAAACACAAGAATCAAGAGAAGCATGAAAAGGTAAATAGGAAAGAGAAATCATAAGGGACTTTTTAAGTTGAACTGTTTACATTCCTACCTGAAAAGATCATATTTCTAACTCTTGAGACTTTTCTCACTATTAGGATAGTTGCAAACAGAGGGCACAGGGTGAGTTGAATATGAAGGTATGATATCCTAAAAATAAAATTAAAGAATGAGAGAGGAATATATTGGGAGGAGAAAGGAAAAAATAGAATGAGGCAAATAATCTCTCACATAAAAGAGGCAAGGGAAAGCTTTTTCAATGGAGGGGAAGAGGGGGGAGGTGAGAGGGAAAGAGAGAACCTTACTTTCATCCCATTTGACTTAAAGAGGGAATAACATGCACGCTCAGTTTGGTGTGAACATCTGTCTTACACTACAGGAAAGTAGTGGAGGATGGGATAAGTGGAGGGTTTGGGGAATGATAGAAGGCAGGGCAAATGAGAAGAGGGGGAATTTACAGTAAACACTTTTGAGTAGAGACAGGGTAAAAGGGAGAATAGAGTAAGTGGGGAGGCAGGATAGGTTGCAGGGAAATCTAGCTGGTCTTTCACAATATGACTGTTATGGAAGTGTTTTGCATAACTACACATGCGTGACCTACATTGAATTCCTTACCTTCTCAGTTGGGATGGGTATGGAGGGAGAATATTTGGAATGCAAAGTTTTAAAAACAAATGTTAAAAAATTGTTTTTACATGCAAGTGGGAAATAGGATATATAGGTAATGAGGTGTAGAAATCTATCTTGCCCTAAGATTAATAGACGGGGTGAGGATAAGAGAAGAGAGGGGTGTGATAGGAGGGAGGGCAGATTGAGGGAAGGGGTAATCAGAATGCATGTTGTCTTGGGGTGGGTGTAGGGGAGAGATGGGGAGAAAATTTTGAACTCAAAATATTGTGGAAGTGTCTGCTGAAAACTAAACATAAATAAAAAACGTTAAAAGGGTAGAAATGACAAGATCTGGCACTGTGTGAAATAAAGGAATGTGGAGAATCAAGGTTTCTGATGAGTTATGAACCAGGGAGACCAGCAGGCTGGCTGTGCCTTAGAAGGGAAACTTTGGAAGAGAAACTTGGTTGAGGGAAATCTTCATAACACGCCTTAACTCTCAGCTTTGCCTAAGGGTCAGTCCTAGGTTCTTTTCTCTTTTCTCTCTACACACTCTCTTTACAAACTCATTGACTTCTACAGCTTTAATTCTCTGTGCAACTGACCCCCAGGTCTCCATGCCCAACCCCAGACTCACCCCTCAATCAGTGTTTACTGAATTGAATCACCTGATCCAACCACCCCATTTTATAGATGTGAAAGCTGGGGCTAGAGAAGTCAAGTTACTAGGCCAAGGATACTAATCTATTCATGAGCAGAGTGTCATGTCATGGGATCTCAGGACCAGAGCTCTAGAGTGACATCAAAGGCCATCCATTCCCATTTTACAGATAAAAAATTAGTTTCATGGAAATTAAATGGCTTGCCCAAGATCACATAGGTAATGCCAGAGGTGGGATCTGAACCCACATCCTCTGATAACGAAGTTGGCTATCACTCCCCTTTTCCACACTGCCTCCAGTTTCAAACATCCTTGGTCACTTTTTTATTCTCTATATGCATTTCATCTTTTTGATCTTTTAAAACCTAATTTCAATTCAGGTATTGGAGATGAGATATTTTTTTCTGGATAGCACAGTAGTATGTCATACAATCTATAGTTTACACATAAGAACAATCATTGACATAATGTTGTAATTTTTCTGTGCAGCCTAAAGGAATAAGATGTTTATATAGGGCCCAGTGGAGCATTCATGGTGTTTAGGGCTTACCTTAGTAGAACTCCTGTGCTGTAAAAAAAGTAGAATTTCCAGCTGGAATCCTCAGCACGTTGGGAGCCTCTGATGACTTTAAAATGGAAGATGCTTGGGCTCAAAGGAGTAGAATGTACCAAACGGTAGAAATGAGGACCTGAGGCAAGAGATAAGAGAGAGCATAAAAGGAATAGGGGTCAGAGCACCACAGAGAGTGGGGAATTCATTTGTCCAAAGTTCCTCTGACCTTAACAACCTTATTAGTCTTCAGTGATGACACTTCAGACGAAGACACTAAATACTCCTGCAGGAGGTCACATGGACACACCTGCAGAGGATGAAAACTTGTTCCTCTGCTTCTCAAGCTCAAGAAAGTAAGAAATGGAATTAAAAGGAATGGAGCAGCAATATTTTGAAATAATTAATTGTTATTTGTTCCATGACTCAATTTAGAAGACTACACACTTCCTCATACCTTTTTCCCCTCAGGCTTCGTCAAGGCAAAGTGGAAAGTAGGTTGAATTTATGCTATGTTCTCTTTGGCATGGTTCTCATCTGTTTTGCCCATCTCTTTGCCCTGGGCTTCTAGAACAGAACTCCTAGTGCTCTGAGCTTTTACCCACAGGCTGACTTCCAAATGAGTCTTGCATAACATAATCCCAATAGACAGCTAAGTGGCATAATGGATAGATTGCCAGGCCTGAAGTCAGGAAGTCTCATCTTCCTGTGTCAAAATCTAACTGTAGACACTAACTTGCTGTGTGATCCTGGGCAACTCATTTAACCCTGTTTGCCTCAGGTTCCTCATCTCCAAAATGAGCAGGAGAAGGAAATGATAAACTACTCCAGCACCTCTGCCAAGGAAATCCCAAATGGAGTCTCAAAGAATCATACATTACAGAAATGGATGAACAACAGACTCTTGATATCTTTATCTTCTCAGCTCAGATAAGATTCAGCGTTTTATTTTTTCAGTGTCCCAGGAATTGGTGAAGTTTGGGGTTTATTAAGATTTGGATCCAGTTGTTGGTTTTCTCCAAGGAGTGGGGTGTTTCCCAGAGCCTGGGGAGGTTTAGGTTTTGATTTAATATTTCTAAATGAGGGGCCCTCCACTAAGAGAGGGAGGGGATTTGGGAATTGTTTTCCCCTTGGACGTTTTAGGCTTGCCCCAGGGATTTGGGGTAGTTTATGGGTCAATTTGGTTCTCCTCAGGGATTGGGGCAGTATAAGTTTAGTCCCACAAGAGGGACTGGGAGAGTTTACATATGCACTCAGTTTTCCTGGGAGATTTAAATTTAGTTTAGATTCAGGGATTGGGGAAGCATAAGGCTAGATTTGATTTGTCCCAGGGAGTGGGGTGGTCTAAGATTTCTTTTCCACTCAGGGGAAGAAAAAATTATGGGTTCTTCTATTGCATTCATCCTCAGAAGAAATTTATTTTGATATGAGACCAAAGGAATAGCCTACTGGACAACTGACACCCCATTAGGATACTTTTTATTGGTCTGTAAATAGTTGTAGTATTCCATACATGAGTGGAAAATGTGAGTAAAAGTGCTCTGAAATCATGAAAAATAAAAATCCAAATGGGTCCCAAAACTGGTCTGAAGAAATAACTTTCAATTACAATTGAAACATTGTACATAATTGTTCTGTCTCATCATTTTGTGTTCTATGTTTTTGTTCTTTGTAAAATGTTTGTGGAGGGGAATCTTTGTCATGTTCTGTCTGTGTTTTTGGTGGATTCTTTTACCTTGAAAGATCTCTTTTTCATTAATTAATTATGTTTATTTTCAGTGTTCTACAATCACTACCATATGACTTAGATTATGATTTTTCCCTCCCCCCACTCCTCCTTCCCTCCACAAGATGGCATACAATTTTATATGGGTTCTACTCAAACATTATTATTAAATATATTTTCACTATAGCCATGCTGTGTAGAAAAATTAAAATGAATGAGAGAATTCATATAACAAACCAAAACATAATACACACATACACACAAATGATCTGCTACATTCTGTGATTGAATTCCATAGTTGTTTCTCTGGATGCGGAAGGCATTTTGCCTCAGAAGATCACTGGGAATTTTTTTTAACTGCCTGCATTGCTAGGAAGTTCCAAGTCACCCAGAAAAACTCTTGCACACTGTGGGCATTGCTGTGCACAAAGTTCTCCTGGTTCTGCTCCTTTCACTCAGCATCAGATCATGTAAGTCTTTCCAGGCTTCTCTGAAGTCTTCCTGTTCATCATTTCTTATAGTGCAATAGTATTCTATTACATTCATATACCATAATTTATTCAGCCATTCCCCAGTTGATAGGCATCCCCTTGATTTCCAGGTTTTGGCCACCATAAAGAGTGCTGCTATAAATATTTTAGTACATGTGGGACCCTTTCCTACTTTTATGATCTCTTGGGGATACAGTCCTAGAAGCAATATTGCTGGGTCAAAGGGTATGCATATTTTTGTAGCCCTTTGAGCATAGTTCCAAACCACTCTCCACAATGGTTGGATGAGCTCACAATCTATTAGTGTTCCAACTCTCCCACATCCTCTCCAACATTTATCATCTTCCTGTTCTGTCATGTTTGCCAGTCTGATAGGTGTGATGTGGCACCTCAGAATTGTATTGATTTGCATCTCTCTAATCAAAAGTGATTTAGAGCATTTTTCATATGACTATAGATACGTTTAATTTCTTCCTCTGAAAATTGCCTGTTTATATCCTTTGACCATTTATCAATTGGAGAATGACTTGTATTTTTGTACATTTGACTCAGTTCTCTATATATTCTAGAAATGAGGCCTTTATCACCTACATTAACTTTAAAATTCTTCCCCATTTTTCTACATCCCTCCTAATTTTGGTTGCATTGGGTTTGGTTGTGCAAGACTTTTCAGTTTAATGTAATCAAAATTACCCACCTTGGACTTCATAATGCTTTCTATCTCTTTTTTAGTCAAAAATTTTCTCTTCTCCATAAATCTGACAAATATTCTATTTCTTGTTCTACCAATTTTTCCATAGTATCAATCTTTATACCTAAATCATGTACCCATTTGGATTTTATTCTTGTGTACAGTGTCAGGTATTGGTCTATACCCAGTTTCTGTCACATTTTTACCCAGTTTTCCCAGCAATTTTTGTTGAACAGTCAGTTCTTATCCCAGAAGCTGGGGTCCTTAGGTTCATCAAACAGTAGATTGCTGTATCCATTGCCTACTGTGTCTTGAACACCTAGCATATTCCACTTGTCTACCCTTCTATCACTTAGCCAGTACTAAGTGGTTTTGATAATTGCTGCTTTATAACGTAATTTGAGATCTGAAAGCATGAGGCCACCTTCCCTAGCATTTCTTTTCATTAGTCCCCTTGATATTCTGGATCTTTTGTTCTTCCAGATTAATTTTTATACCATTTTTGAGCTCTATAAAATAATGATCTGATGGATTAATTGATATGGCACTAAATAAGTAAATAAATTCAGGTAAAATTGTCATTTTTATTATATTGGTTCAGCCTACCCATGAGCAACTGATGTTGTTCCACTTCCTTAGATATGACTTTATTTGTGCAAAAAGTATCTTGTAGTTGTGTTTAAATAGTTCCTGGGTTTCTTTTGGCAGATAAACTCCCAAATATTTTATAGTGTCTACCCTAACTTTAAATGGGATTTCTCTTTCTATCTCTTGCTGTTGGGCTTTGTTACTAATACATAATACATAGAAATGTAGATTTGTGTGGGTTTATTTTGTAACCTGCAACTTTGTCAAAGTTGTTTATTTTGTTTTAATATAAATTTATTTAACTTTTTACATTCATTTTCAAAAAATTTTGGGTTCCAAATTTTCTCCCCATTTGTCCCCTCCCACACACCAATACACCGAGAATTCTAATTTCCCCTATCACCAATCTGCCCTCTCTTCTTTCATCCCTCCCTTCCTTTGTCCCCATCTTCTCTTTTCTCCTGTAGGGCCAGAAAACTTTCTATTCATCATTACCTGTATTTCTTATTTCCTAGTAGCAAGAACAATACTCAACAGTTGTTCCTAAAACTTTGGGTTCCAAATTCTCCCCATCTGTTCCTCCCCACCCATTCCCTTTGGGAAGGCAGGCAATTCAATATAGGCCATATCTGTGTAGTCTTGCAAATGACTTCCATAATAGTTGTGTTGTGTAAGGCTAATTATATTTCCCTCCATCCTATCCTGCCCCCCCCCCATTGCTTCTGTTCTCTCTTTGGATCCTGTCCCTCCCCAAGAGTGTTGACTTCAAATTGTTCCCTCCTCCCATTGCCCTCCCTTCTACCATCCCCCTCTGACCCTGCTTATCTCCTTCTCCCCTACTTTCCTGTATTGTAAGATAGGTTCTCATACCAAAATGAGTGTGCATTTTATTCCTTCCTTTAGTTGAATGTGATGACAGTAAACTTCATGTTTTTCTCTCACCTCCCCTCTTTTTCCCTCCACTAAAAAGTCTCCTGCTTGCCTCTTCTATGAGAGATAATTTACCCCATTCCATTTCTCTCTCACTGTTTGCCTTGATTTCTTTTAAGACATGATCCCATCCTATTCAATTCACTTTGTGCTCTCTGTCTTTGTGAGTGCGTGCATGTGTGTATATATGTGTGTGCACGCATGCGTGTGTGTGTAATCCCACCAACTACCCAGATACTGAAAAGTTTCAGGAGTTATAAATATTGTCTTTCCATGTAGGAATGTAAACAGTTCAACTTGAGTAAGTCCCTTATGACTTCTCTTTGCTGCTTACTTTTTCATGCTTCTCTTGATTCTTGTGTTTGAAAGTCAAATTTTCTTTTCAGCTCTGGTCTTTTCTTCAAGAATGCTTCAAAGTCCTCTATTTCATTGAAACACCATTTTTCCCCTGAAGTAATATACTCAGTTTTGCTGGGTAGGCTCTTTTTTTTGATCATGGCTTTCAGATAGTCCCATAATTTTTAAGTTGTCTCTCCTGGATCTCTTTTCCAGGTCAGTTGTTTTTCCAATGAGATATTTCACATTCTCTTCCATTTTTTCATTCTTTTGGTTTTGTTTTGTGATTTCTTGGTTTCTCAGAAAGTTACTGGCCTCCGTCTGTTCCATTCTAATTTTGAGAGAACTATTTTCTTCAGTGAGCTTTTGAACCTCTTTTTCCACTTGGCTAATTCTGCTTTTGAAAGCATACTTCTCCTCATTGGTTTTTTGAACCTCTTTTGCCAATTGAGTTAGCCTATTTTTCAAGGTGCTATTTTCTTCAGCATTTTCTGGGGTCTCCTTTATCAAGGTATTGACCTGTTTTTCATGCTTTTCTTCCATCTCTCTCATATCTCTTCCCAGTTTTTCCTCCACTTG
>CM053769.1:469513379-469539200 GCA_028658325.1 Potorous gilbertii | reverse complement strand
CACACATACACACACACACATACACACACACATACACACATACACACATACACACACATGCACACATACACACACACACATACACACACACATACACACACACATACACACACACACACATACACACACACACATACACACACACACATACACACACAGCTATTTCTCCGCTATGATACAGTCGAGCAAAATCTAAAGAGACATTGAACCATCTCCTATTTTCATTGTAGAGGGAATCATTACATATGTTCTTTTTCATTTCTCCCAGTTGTACACAGTGGACTTTTAATCTGTTGAGCTAAAGGATGGACTCTGTTTCCAATTACTGTGTTTCTTCCTTTGTGTTGTTTCCATTTTAGGCTTTTCATGAAAGTCAATGCATACTACGAGCTTATGACTGGGGAAGTCCCAAAGAGAACTTAGCCCACTATAATCAGGTAATTTTCTTTAAAACAAAAGATGGAGCTTTTTTTCTTTTTAAAGGGGCAATTAATGAAGACAATCAGTAGGCTGGATTTCTAATTGTCACTCTAGGTACTAACTAGTTTTGTGACCATGGACAAGTCTCCTGGCCTCTCACTGCCTCAGGTTCCTCATCTATAGAATGATAGAGTTGGTCCAGATCAAAGATTTCTAACCATCTTTTGTGTCATGGACTCCTTGAGAAGTCTGAGGAAGTTGATGGACTCCTTCTCAGAAGTTCCCCCTTCTGTAAGAAAACTTTCCCAGGCCTCCTCAGTCTCAGCCCCTCTCTGAGATATTGTGTCCATTTCTCATCTCTTTGTACCCAGTTGTTTTTTCTCTCCCATTAGAATGTGAGCTCCCGATGGACTAACACTGGGTGTATGCCTGTCTTTCAATCATAGCATTTAGCACAGGATCAGCCTTATGGTAAATGCCTGATAAATCCTTATGGACTGACAGACAAATGCATAAAATAAGATGCCTAGGTTTACAAAGGAGATTAATTACATTGAAATATAGTTGTCAAAATGTTAGTAAAAAAAACCACATTTTCACAGACCCCAAGTTCAAGAAACCCAGAACCTGAACTCTAACATTTCTTCCAGCTATAAAGCTCTATGATTTTACATTTTAAGAAAAACTTTCCAGGAATGTCATTCCAATGCCTGGCACATTGAATAAATATTGATTGATTCATGTCTTCTTAGTCTCTATCTATTAGGATACATTCAAAGGGAAGTCAGAGATTAAGAGCTATAGGAAACTTCCAAGTTCATATATGCCAATTTCTTCTTTTACAGATATAGAAACAGGGACCCAGAGAGAGGATAAGTGATTTGCCTTAGGGCATACAAATAGTAAATAGAAAACCAGGATTCAAACTTAGGTCCTCTGGCTCCAAATCCTGCCCTCTTTCTGCCTCCTCATTTTGCCCCCTCAAATATTCTTTGGTGATGACCATTGAAATAGCTACAAAACCACCTCATTATTAACCTCCTTTGGGGGTACAAGTATCTATCTAGTTCATGGAGATGGCATGAAATCTTGGCCCAATACATGGACAAAATATAAATCCTCTGAACTCAGAGCATCCTTCCAGACACCAATCTCGTGACCAGATTAAAAAAAAAGAAATACATTTTCTTTGGGAATGTGGACCAAATCCTAGCCTTACTTGCATTTAGTGTGAGATGAAGGCAAGAATGATTTTCAGATACAGAGACAGAGATGGAATTCATATGCAAATGAATATATTACCAATATCTCATATATATAAAAATGTGTATTATGTATGTGAAAATGTATCATATATAAATAAATATTTATATTTAAAATCCACTTATGTATTTTGTGTAAATTAATGATTAGTTATCAAGAAATAATGTGTTCCTCTGGCTCCCATCATAATAATATGCTTTTAAAAAATGATAATGGCCATAATGACAAAGTTAAACTGAACCATCTATTATAATTTTTGATTCTGGCAGTCTCATCTGCAGAAAGGTAGAAGTACAGAAAGCACTTATTAAAAATCATACAAAGAATCAGTTGCCACCCCACCCCAGAAGTGATAGGACATTAAACTAGACTCTCTGAGAAGACTTGTGTTCTCTTTTGTGTCCCTGCAGCCAATTCCTCCAACTTACAACCTATCAACGATGAAAGTGCCAACTGCCCTGTGGAGTGGTGACAGAGATTTGATATCTGACCCCACAGATGTCTCCATTTTAATCCCCCAAATCCCCAACATGATTTACCACAAGATTCTGCCTACATATAATCACATAGCTTTCGTTTTTGGTGTTCATGCACCTCAAACAGTTTTCAATGAAATAATCAAGATAATCAAGGAAACTCCATAAAGATGATGTTGTTGGTGAAATCGTTTTTTTTCTTAGAGCTGGGAATTAAAATTATTTTCTCCTGTACAATGGGATTCTAGGATGGAAATGGGAATGTCTATTTTATTTAAATACACTGAAAGAAGTAAACAATCTTCATCCTCATCCGTGTCATTTGTCACCTGATTCCTATCAAAGATGCTGAGTTCACAGTCCCTGGGAACTCAAATTTCTCCCAAATTTTGATGTATAGCAAGAAGTTTCCCCAATTTCTTTGTAAAATCAGTATTGAAAATTAAATTTTATTGAAGTTACTTGCCTCTATACCACAGTTAATTCAAGAATATTCTTCTCTCTTTGGCAGAAATATTGGAGGTATCTCTCACTGGCAAATGTACACAGTTCTCTGCTCTGGTAGTCCCCGGCCTCTCTGGTGAAAGGAAGGAGTGATACTACAATACCTATTATTTTGGTACCGTTATTGTTTGTCCATTTAGTCAGAATTTAATTTCTTTCCAGATAGTAGCTAGGTGGGTCCAGTGAATAGAGTACCTGGCCTGGAGTCAGAAATACCTGAGTTCAAGTCCAGAATCAGACACTTAAGAGCTGTGTGACCCTTAGACAAATCATGTAACCTGTCTGCCTCAACTATATCAACTGTAAAATGGGGGTAATAACAGCATCTACCTTTTAGGATTATTGTGAGGCTCAAATAATATACTATTTGTAAAGGGTTTATCACAGTTTCTGGCACATGGTAGATACTCTCTAAATGCTTATTTCCCACACCTTTCAGACTGGCTAACATGATAAAACAGGAAAATGATATTTAAGATGTGGGAAGAATTTCTGGGGCTGTATCCCAAAGAGATGATAAAAGTGGGAGAAGGACCCACATATACAAAATTATTTCTAGCAGCTTTTTTCATAGTGTCCTAGAACTGGAAATCGAGGCAATGCCCATCATTTGGGAAATGGGTAACATGTTGTAGTATATTAATGTAACAGAATACAATTGTATTATAAGAAATGATGAACAGGTGGATCTGAGAAAAACCTGGAGAGACTTACATGAACTGAAGTTAAGTGCAGTGAGCAGAACCAGGAGAACATTGTTCATAGAAACAGCCACATTGTACAATGACTGATTTTGATAGACTTCTCAGCAATGCAAGGACTTAACATAATTACAAAGGACTCATGATTGAAAATGTTATCCACATCCAGAGAAAGAACTAAGGAGTTGGAATGCAGGGCAACAGAGACTATTGTCTGTTTTGTTTTTTTCTTCCTTGTGGTTTCTTTCTTTTGTTATAATTCTGTTATGCAATATGACTCATGTAAAAATGTGTTTATTAGGAATGTATGTACAGAGCTCATATGAGATTATATGCCATCTTAGACAGGCAACAGGGAGGAAGGAGAAGAAAAATCTTAAATTTATGGAAATGAAAGATGAAAACTAAAAATTAAAACAAAATTTAAAATCAGAGCACATTTACATGGACATATAACTGATAGAAAGATAAGCAGAGGGAGGGGGGCAAGGCAAGATGGTAGAGTAGAAGGACTCATCTTTAGAAGCTCTCCTCCCACAGCCCATAAAATACCTGTTAAAATGACTCTAAACAAATTCTAGAGCAGTAGAGGCCACGAAACAACAGAGTGAAAGAGATTTCCAGCCCAAGGAAGCCTGGAAGGCCAACAGGAAAGGTCTATCACACCAGGAGCAGAGTGGAGCACAGTCCAGCATTGATTTCTCTGTGGCAGCAAGGACAAGACTGGAGCAGGTTTTAGGGTGCCACCAGCAGCAGGTGCAGATCCCAGATTCCTCAACTCACAAACACCAAAGACAGCTTCAAAAGTCAGTGAGAAAATTCTTTCTCCTAGGTGAGAAGGGAAAACAGTGGTCTAGCCCCAGTCCCAGGCAGCAGAAACTTCCATTGTTGGAGCCCTGGCCTAAAAACCCTGAGGGAATTGAGCAGTTGATCTGGATTTTAGCCCTGAGTGGCAGTCCTGGGGTAAGGAGGAGTGCTGGCTGGTGTAGCTTATGGAGGCTTTTGAGAGGGAATTCATCTCACAGAAAAGAGTATGTCTAGTTGCTCCCAGACCACAGTTCAGGTCAGGAAAGGAGTAAACTCCATTCCCTTGATTGTGCCACATTGGAGGAACTGAGAACTTACAAATCCCAGAGTACACTCTCCTCTTGACAAACAACTCAAAAGTCAAGTAACTGATTGGGAAGATGCCCCTAAAAGGGAAAAAGAATAAGACAATAGAAGTTTACTTTCTTGGTGAGCAAGTATTTTCTTCCATCCTTTCAGATGAGGAAGAACAATTAATATAATCAGAGGAAGACCTAAAAGTCAAGGCTTCTGCATCCAAAACCTCCAAAATAAATAGGCAATAGTCTCAGGCCATTGTAAAGCTCAAAAAGGATTCTGAAAATCAAGTAAGAGAAGTGGAGGAAAATTTGGGAAGAGAAATGAGAGCAATGCAAGAAAATCATGAAAAGCAAATCAACAGCTTGCTAAAGGAGACCCAAAAAATGCTGAAAAAATTAATAGCTTTAAAAATAGACTAACTCAAATGGGAAAAGTGACCCAAAAAGCCAATGAGGAGAATGCTTTAAAAAGCAGAATTAGCCAAATGGAAAAGGAGATTCAAAAGCTCACTGAAGAAAATAGTTCTTTAAAAAGTAGAGTAGAGCAGATGGAAGCTAATGACTTTAGGGGAAACCAAGAAATTACAAAATAAAACAAAAAGAATGAAAAAATAGAAGATGATATGAAATATCTCATTGGAAAAACAACTGACCTGGAAAATAGATCCAGGAGAGACAATTTAAAAATTATTGGACTACCTGAAAGCCATGACCAAAAAAAGAGCCTAGACACTACCTTCCATTAAATTATCAAGGAAAACTGCCCTGATGTTATAGAGTCAGAGGGCAAAAAGGATATTGAAAAAATTCATCGATCACCCCCTGAAAGAAACCCAAAGAGAGAAACTCCTAGGAATATTGTGGGCAAATTTCAGAGTTCCCAGATCAAGGAGAAATTACTGCAAGCAGCTAGAAAGAAACAATTTGAGTATTGTGGAAATACAATCAGGATAACACAGGATCTGGCAGCTTTAACATTAAGGGATTGTAGGGTGTGGAGTAGGATATTTCAGAAGTCAAAGGAACTAGGATTGAAGCCAAGAGTCACCTACCCAGCATATGTGAATATAATACTTCAAGGAAAAAAATGGGCATTCAGTGATAGAGACAAATTTGAAGATTTCATGGCAAGGAAAAGTTAGAATTTTGATTTCCCAAGACAAGAATCAAGAGAAGTATGAAAAGGTAAACAGGGGGAAAAATCATAAAAGACTCTCTAAAGCTGAACTGTTTACATTATTTCATGGAAAGAAAATATTTTTAACTCTTGAATCTTTTCTCAGTGTATGGGTAGTTGGAGAGATTGTACACACACACTCACACACATACACATAGATAGATAGAGATTACAGGATGTGTTATACTAGAAAAGATGATATCCACATACACACACACACACACAAAATAAAAATTAAGGAGTGAGAAAGGGAATAATGAAACAGGGCAGGCTATAACTCATAAAAGAAATAAGAAAAATCTTATTCAAAAAAGGAGATAAGGGAGAAGGGGAGGGGGGATATAAAGCTACTCTCCCCACATGTGATTAAAGGAAGGAATAACATGCTCACTAAATTTGATATGAAAATTTATATCACACCACAGGAAAGTAGGAGAGGAGGCAACAAGTGGAGCGGAGGGAATATTAGAAGGGAGGGCAAATGGGAGAAGGGAGTCACTAGAAATAAACACTTTTGAGAAGAGACAAGGTCAATTGTAGGGGGGAAAATAAGGGGGATAGAGTAGGTTAGAGGGCAATATAATTAATATTGCACAACATGATTACTACGGAAGTCTTTTGTAAAACAACACATGTTTAGTCTGTATTGAATTGCTTCCCTTCTTAGTGGGGCTGGAGAGGGAGTGGGGGAGGGAGAGAAGTTGGAATTCAGAGTAGTAGAAACGAATGTTGAGAATTTTTACTGCATATAATCAGGAAATAAAAATTACAGGGATAGGAATATGGAAATTTATCTTGCCCTGCAAGAAAATAAGGAAGATGAGGATAGGAGAGGGGTGGGATGTGATGGAGGGGAGGGTACATTGAGGGAAGGAGCAACCAAAATGCAAGATATTAGGAAGTGGGGGGAGGGGGTGATGGGGAGAAAAATTAGTCATGTTACAAAGTGAGGTAAAAGCAGTTAGTATTAAAACAATAGACTGGATTAATTAACTGAGAATAAATCAATGACATCTTTAGTTTGGAGAGAAGATTTTCAGTCTAACTTTACAAGAGGAAGGTAACCTCTGATAAAATTTGGCATTGATGGAAAAGTCAAGGTTTTAATGGTAAATTTGATTTTATGATTGCCATTTAATCAGGAACTAGAACATGTATAGAAAGACATGTAAGCCACTTAAGACTTGCCTAAAAGATGTTCCTTAGTCAAAGTGAAACTATAATCATATTTTAAAGCTGGTTATAGGAACTTGCCATTTTTAGATGATGTGGGACTACTAAGTGACTGTTCTTTTGAGTCTAACTCCAGATATGGGAAGCAAGAAAGGTGGTCCGAGCCTCCAATACATGATGCCAGTATGCTCATGAGATGCTGGTATGAACTGCATAAGTGATCTCAAAGGAAGAGTGGGAGAGCAACTGTTCAGCATGGGCTGAGGTGGGATTCTCCTGACTCAGTTTCCCCACTGACACCTGGCAGACTTTAAGCCTGACTGAATACTGGACAATCTACTCCTGCCTGCAATAGACATGAAGTTGGTGAGATATTGTTTCCCTGCAATGTTCCTACTCTTGGTGGCAATTCCCTATAGTCAAAAGGATTGTAAGCTTGATACTAGATCTATTCAATTATAGATTGTGGGTAGAGGAACATCCGAGGCTGCCTAAAATTAAGCTATTAGGCCTAGGACTTTAGACCAACAACATTAAGTTAGGGTCTTTTTTATTCTTAGTCATACTAAGGAGACAGATCAAAAATTGTGAAGTTAGCAACATAAATATTATCTGTGTCTCAGTTGGCTTATGTTTAAAAAAAAATTCTTATGTGGTCTATATTGTAAATGCTTTAAAAAGATGTATCACCTGAAAAAAAAAGAAAAGAAAAATTCCTAGGAAGATTGTAGCTAAAGTCCAGAGTTCCTAGGTCAAGGAGAAAACATTGCAAGCAGCCAGAAAGAAACAATTCAAGTACTGTGGAAACACAATCAGGATAACACAGGATCTTGTAGCTTCTACGTTAAGGGATCAAAGGGTTTGGAATATGATATTCCAGAAGTCAAAGGAACTAGGATTAAAACCAAGAATCATCTACCCAGCAAAACTTCAGGGGAAAGTGGTCATTCATTGAAATAGAGGACTTTCAAGCATTCTTAATGAAAAGACCAGAGCTGAAAAGAAAATTTGACTTTCAAACAGAAGAATCAAGAGAAGCATGAAAAGGTAATCAGGAAAGAGAAATTACAAGGGACTTCCTAAAGTTGAACTGTTTACATCCCTACATGGAAAGATAATATTTGTAATTCTTGAAACTTTTCTCAATATTTGGGGAGTTGGAGGGATTATACACACATAGACACTATCCACCCTGCAGCCAAATCCTTGCCTTAGGACCCAAGGCCTGGGCACAAAAAATATAACAATGCCTTTCACTCTTGATTTGTTTCCTATTTACTGCTTTGGAAAACAGGATTTCTTTGTAGATCTGTATTGTGGTCTAGGAGTGCTGGGAACTCAGAAATGCAAGAGTAAAGAGCACAAGTCTGCCTCAAAAGAATTTGAACACTCAAGACTTCTTTAAGGTCAAATTAATCTATTTATGAGGTCAAAACAAGCAGGCCAGACTCCTAGTGCATCTAAATTTGATAGGGATAAGAATGACATTTTTACAGGGGAAAAAGATAATTTGAAGATTTTGATGGGATTAAGGAGAGACAAATAGCCTGGGTTGGTCTGCAGGTAGCAGAGAATGAAGTGTTCCCCTGGGTTGGAGGTAACAGAGAGTTAAGGGTTTGACTGGATCAGGGGCCACAGTGAAAGGACAGTTGAAAGGATTATACTGGGATGAGCCAGATGCCTCAGGCTAACACCTGGGATCTGGGTTCAGCAGGTGGATTCCTGTAAAGTTCAAAAGGGGGTGGGGGTCCAGATCCCATACTCTGCCTATACTGCAATCATGGACCTTCTCCTACCAAGTCTCCATGATTCCTACAAAGCTTAGATTTACCTCCTTCCCTTGAGAACTCTAGTTCTAGTAGATTGAGCACTGGGCCTAAAGTCAAGAAGATGAATCTTCCTGAGTTCAAATCTGGCCTCACACACTCCCTAGCTGGGTGATCCTGGGCGTTTCACCCTGTTTACCTCAGTTTCCTCATCTGTCAAATGAGCTGGAGAAAGAATTGGTAAACCACTCCAATATCTTTGCCAAGAAAAGCCCACATATAATCGTGAAGACTGAGATGTGACTGAAAAACAATTGACCAACAAACTTTGAATTTGTGGATAGACATCTGAAGCCACTGTCTCTGGTGACTTCTCTCTCTTGAAATGTGTTTATTGTGAACCTAGTGTCTCTACTTGCAGCTGCTCTTTTATTCAGTTCTGTGGATACAGGGCATGCACAAACTGTTTTCTCCCTCCTCTTTCCTTTTCCCCTTAAATTGCTTTTGATTTTAACTATCTATCTGTCTGTCATCTCCCTGTATGTCTGCCTCTTTGTGATCCCATTTGGGGTTTTCTTGGCAGATATTGGAGTGGTTTATTATTTCCTTCTCCAGTTCATTTTACAGATAAGAAACTGAGCAAAGTTAAGTGACTAATCCAGAGTCACACAACTTGTAAGTGCTTGAGGCTAGATTTGAACTCAGGTCATTCTGGCACCAGACTGGGTACTTTAGTTGTATATATACAAATAATTGTGTGTGTGTATTTTATATGTATATATTCATGTATGTGTATATGTGTGCATACATATATACAGATGCATATGTACATATATACATGTGTGTTTGTGTAAATGTGTGTATAAATACATAAATACGCATTGATATAAATATATTATTATGTCTATTTGTACATGTATGTATACATGTGAATATACACATATAATATGTAGATATTATATACCTACATATCTAAATTATAGACATATAGCTATCTATGACACATCATAGATATATTTTATAATAGATAGATGATAGATAGATAGATAATATATTCTATTTTCTACATGGAGTGTTTGTGATGACTCCAGGGTATCCAGTTTAAAAGGTCTAATGGATAATTGGGGATATGGAAGTTGAACTCAGGAAGGAGACTTACAAATACCTAGACATTAGAACAATCTTAGAGTGGAGAAATAGGACCATGAGAGCTGCTGGCCTCCCTGAGAGGAAGGGTGTACAGGGAGAAAAGAGAAGCACCCAAGACAGAACTTCAGGGCACACCTATACCTATGGGGCATGCTATGGATGGTTTGCACTCGAAAAGGAGACTGCAAAGGCTCCATTGAGCTGGTTGTCAAAGAAGCAAGAGAAAAAAAAGTCATGACAATCCAAAATAGAACATTCAGGAGGAGGAGATCTACTGTGTCCAATGATGCAGGGAGGTTGACAAAGATAAGCATGAGGGAAAGACCCTTACATTTGGTGATTAAGATATTGTTCATCATTTTGGAGAGAGTGCTTTCCATTGAATGATGGGGTCAGAAGCCAGACTACAAAGTGTTGAAGCCTGAGGGAGAGGAGAAAGTGTAGAAAAGGACCATGGCCAAATTTTGCAGGAGTTTTCCTGAGAAATCAGAGAGTGATATATTGTGATTGTTTGGGGGGATGGTAGAGTCTAATGAAGACTTTTTAAGGATGAATGAAAGAAATATGTTTAGAGATAGCCAGGAAGGAGCTATCAGATAGGAAGAAATGAAAATTAAAGGCCCAGTGTGGAATCACTGAAGGGTGAATCTACTGAAGAAAATCAGGGCACATGTAGAGATGTTGGAGTTAGCATGGAGAAGGGTTACCTGATCATCAGAGTTTGGAGTAAAGGAGAAGAGAATGGGCTATGAGGAAGAATACTGAGATTGGAAGAAGGGAATTGAGGTATGGAGTGGGTGAGAGGGAAATTATGTTGAATGCCTTCCTTAGTAGAGTATGAGGGAAGGAAAGGAATAAGCATTTCTCTAGTGCCTGCTATGTACCAGGCATTTTGCTAAGTGCTTTACAAATGTGTTCACATTTAATTCCCCTAACAACCCTGCAAGATAGCTGCTGTTATTATTCATACTTTCTAGTTGAGGAAACAGAAGTTAAGTGACTTGCCCAGGGTCCCATAGTTAGTATCTGAGGCTAGGTTTGAACTCAGGTCTTCCAGACTTCAGGCCCTGCTTTTGGTGCACTATGGCACTCCCTAGCTCACTCACTCTGAGATTTAAGGGATGGTTTGGTATAGAAGCCTTCAGGAGAAAAGAAACAGTTTGGAACAGCCACTTGAAGAGTGTGAGCCAATTCATTAGGGAGGAGTAAGGCACAAGCACTAGTTGAACAAGGAATAAGAGGCTCAGAAGGTGAGGAGAGGAGAATACAGCGTTGAATTGGTAAACGAAAGAGTAGAACTTGGGAAGATAGAGAAGCAAGGCCAGCTTAAGGTTAACAGCCTGTAAAACAAGATGACACCAATTAGAGTCTGAGATTAACATCAACATGATTCTGGACAATTGAAAGTACATGAGAAAACATTTAGAGAAATGATAATTACTCAGGGTAAGACACAACGATATAATAAAAATGCAATTTCTACCTAAATTAATTTACTTATTCAGTGTCATTATAGTCAAACTACCAAAGAATTCTTTTATACAGCTAGAAAAATAATAACAAAATTTATCTGGAAGAATAAAGGGTCAAGAAAATCGTGGGAATAAATGAATGAAGAAAAATAGGAAGGAAATCTAGCTGTACTAGATTTCAAACTATACAACAAAGCAGCAATCATCAAAATCATCTGCTACTGGCTAAGAAATGGAGTAAACGAGGCACACAATATACAAAGGAAAATGTCCAAAGTGATCCGGGGTTTGTTAAAGCTAAAGATCCAAGCTTTGGAGGCAAGAACTTACTATGTGACAGAAATTTCTGGGAAAACTGAAAAGCGATCTGGTAGAAAAGAAGCATAGACCTACATCTCACATCATATACCTAGATAAGATCAAAATGGGTACATGATTTATACATAAACTGTGATACCAAAAGCAAAACAAATGGAAAATTTTGACCGTCAGATCTTTGGATAAGGGAAGAGTTTATGACCAAACAAGAGATATAGAGGATCATGGGAGGCAAAAATGAATGATTTGGATTATATTAAATTTAAAAAGTTTTTGAACAAACAAAACCAGTGCAACCAAGACTAAAAGGGAAGGAGGAAATTGAAGGGAAGTTTTACAGCAAGTTTTGCTGATAAAAATCTTCATTTCTCAAATATATTTATAGAGTCCAATTTATAAAAAATAAGATCCATTCCTAAATTGATAATTAGTCAAATTATATGAATAGGTAATTTCTAGAAGAAGAAATCAAAGCTAGCTATGGGCATGTGAAAAAAATGTTCTAAATCACTAACAATTAGAGAAAAACAAATTAAAAGAACTCTGAGGTACCACCTCACAGTTTTCCACCATCTACCTTCTTGATCCAGGTTAGGATTCCCATCTGTATCTTCAGATCTTTTCTTTCTCTATTTTTAAATTTTCATATTTTTCACAGATAGATGAATAGAAAGAACATTTACCAAGTACATTCTAAGTACTGAGGGTATGAACAGAAGCTACCTGCCCTCAAAGAGTTTATATTCTAATGGGGGAAGATAATACATAAATGGAAGCTGGAAAGTGTGTGTGTAGGGGAGAGAGGTCCAAGAAACAGTGTGGATGCCCAAACCCCAGCAAGATAAGACAAAATCTTCTCTGTCAGAATAAAGGGCCCCGGGGGTAGAGTCTAAATTACAGATGGAGAGGAATATTTCTCTTTCTCTCAGATTACCTAGAAGGGTGAAGAGACTGTTCTCAAGGTTCTTTATCTTTTCTTCCTGGAGGGAGGGACTCTGGCTAGCTCAGAGGGCTTAAGCAAGAATTTTATGGATGAGGAAGAAACATAAACATCACACCTTCTATGCAGATCACCAAAATGTCTCTCTTCTCTCTCCATGGTTTGGAAATTGGATTCTTAATCATAGAATTACAAAATTTGAGAATTGGAAGGAAGTTCTATGGCATCTAGTCCAAGGAAAAGAATCCCCGTGTGATATTCCCAAAAAGGGGTTGCTCTGGTTGAGGACCTCTAAAGAGGGGAGCTGGTGCCCCAGTTTTGGAAGCTTCCCATTCCACATTGGGGGCACTCCCTGGGTAAGGAGGCTTTCTCATTTTCTTTATTAGTGGTGACCCTGGAGACAAATACTGTAGCAAGTGCTAGTGATCAAGTGAAAATAATTGTAAAGTTCTATATTATAGTTATAGAAGTGCTTTAGAAATGTTATTGTTGTTGTTTTCATGGGGTGACTCTGGAGTTAGGGGTCTCCTCCCTCCATAAAACTTTGTACTTTTGTGGGGAAAGGGGAAAGAGAGGCAAATCAAGACCCAGCCAGTGTCCTTGCATGGCTGGTTACTGCCTTTAATCTATTTTCTTGGACCTTTACTTCTGTTCTTAATGGTTACTTCACTTTCCTAAAGTCTTTAGACTAAGATCATTTGAAAGTATTTTCTTAGTTTTTCCTAATGGAGGGGGTGGTGGTGCTTAATCACCTTTGACAATATCCTGTAGTTGTATTTGGGGCTTGGTCAATCCCCATCCAATTTTTAGCAATATCCTCTTTAACTCAATATATTCTAGATGCTTGGATTGGGAAGAGTGGCAGGGAAACTAAGTCAGCTCTGCCTCAGCTAAGGCCAGCAAGTACAGGACTTTTCCACTAAGGATCCTGGATTAAGAGGTGGGCTGCTGATCACTCACAGGACTTTGCTGATTTCATGGACCTTGAGGAGGGAGGGAGATCTCTGACTCAGGAGCTGCCTCCCTGAGCTTCCAATGGGTCAGGTGCTGGACTTGGAGTCAGAAGGCTGGGTTTCCAAACCTGCCTTAGATACCACCTGTGTGAAGCTGGTGAGGTCATCTAACTGCTCTCAGCTTCAGTTTCTTTAGCTTAAAAATAGGAGGAATATCCCAGGGATGTTGTGAGGGTCAAATGAGAAAATACAGGAAAAGCACTTTAAAGTAGAGTTGTGTGTGTTCTGACTGCTCCACTGATTGACTTTTTCCATCTCTCTCCCTTTCCTTGGACCTCCCTATTCCCTGAGACACAATAGTATTGAAATTAGGCCAATTAATAAACCAACAATGACCTCCAAATGAAAGGAAGAGATAATCGATGTGGCAAACTTCATTGTTGTCTTGTTTTAAGAAACTGACACAGTCATCTCAACCTTCAGCAATCACCAGTTGATCAGTCAGCAGCCACTGACATCCAGGCAAGATTCCCCCTCAAGCAAAAAAAAAAGATCAGGATTCACTGAAGGTTCATAGGATGATTAACATTTTTAAACAATAAAGTATTTTTAAATTAAAATATGCAGGTTGTTTTTTAGACATAATGCTATTGCACATTTAATAGACTACACATGTAAACATAATTTTTATGTACACTGGGAAACAAAAAAAAAAACTTATTGTGACTCAATTTATTGCAATATTCACTTTATTGTGGTACTCTGGAATCAAACCTGCAATATCTCCAAGGTATGCCTGCATCCACAGTCATTTATTAAGTGTTACTATATGCAAATCACAATGTAATGCCTAAGTGGTAAAACAGAACAAAAAAGCCCATTAAGCTAGAGCCTCTGTCTTTGGTAGGGTCACACCCTACTCCATCTATGACAGAAGTTGGATTTGTTTCTTGATACTTATAATCTGTGCAAGACTAGATATGCAGGCCCGTTTAAAATTAAAATTTTAAAATTAGTATTTCTTCTTCCTCACCCTTGTCGAATCAGAACTCTAGCCCTGTATTATAATGGACTTCTAGAGACCCTGACATCCTAGCAAAGGTCTATGGGTAGACTAGGTATCACTAATCTGAAGATACTATGAGGAAAAGCATTCCCATAGGAAATCTTCTCCATGTGGGTTGATGGAAAGTGATCCCTTAGTAGCCTAAGGGCTAGAGTACTGAATTTGGGGTCAAGAAGATCTGAGCTCTAATACTGCCCAAGACCCTCACTAGCTCTCTGACAAAGTCATTTCACTTCTCTGGGCCTCATTTTCCTTACCTGTTAAAATGAGGAGGTTGATGTCAATAGCCCCTAAGATCGCTTCCAGACCTGTTTCTTGAATGTTCTGGTCACACTGTGGTCACTAGGTACCATTAAATATACCTTCATCCATGTCCTATATTTGTACTCTCTCCCATCTCCACTTTCTCCTCAGCTCAGCTAAAAAGTCACAAATTGGCCAAACTCAGGCCATGTAGGGGAAGAACACAGCTCTGAGGCCTGTTTGTGATTTTGTGGTCCGCCTCTCCTGTTGCAAATGCATGTATTTAAAAATGATTGCTTCAGCCAGAAAGATACTCTAAATTGTTACATAGTAACAGCTTATTTTCCGGGCAAATGATGCTGCGTATTCACATTTCCAAAAGTTTGAGGATTGTAACTATTTTGATGGTCAATTTTCTATACCTCCTCTGGATTTCTTTAAGAAAGATTATACTGGGCCGAACAGTAGTAGACACTTAATAGATGTTGATTGATTAATTGATGTAAAAGTGCTCTATGCAGTTAGTGGATACTGAAAGGTTCTGGGGTTATTGAGGGCTGTTGGTCTTTGGATTTTATACTCCATTTTCCTAAGCATCTTCTTTTTTTGTTTTTAGACTGGTGCTTCTGATACCCAGTGGTTCTTAATGTTCCTGCCTCTGGAATTTCTTCTGCTTCTTATGTCTAATTTGCTGCTTCTAATCTGCCATGAGCTGGGAGCCCACATCCCAACTTACCCAAATGGTTTACAAGCAAAGAAAAATAGCACAAATTTGGCTTGGAGCATTCTTCTCAAATAAAGAATTTCCCCATGAGTTTTGCCTTAAAGAGAACCAAGCGTGTGTTAAATGAGCATGGCAGAGTTGGAGAAAATTGACTGTTTGGCCAGTCACTTTCCCAGTATCTCCCCAAGGAGGTGGGAATGAGGCAAACCCAGGATATGGAAGGAAGCCTGAACTTGCCACTTGCTTCTCACTTGACCTTGGACAACCTTCTCTGAGCTTCTGCTTCCTACAGAGGAGATGATTTGCCTGATAGTCAAGCAAGGAGGTTTGAATGGAAGACTTCTAAGGTTCCTTCCTGGCTTTTGGTCTCTCATCCCACCATAGCTGAGTCAACACACAGCTGGCAACAGTGGAGCAGGAAAGGAGTGGTCAGCTTTCTGAGATTTAGCGTATAGCACTACATTTGCTCTTCTGGGTCAGAACACTCGCAAACATCAAGACTGGTTTGATGAAAATGATGGGGATATTCAGAAGCTGCTAAATGAAAAACAAGAACTCCACAGGGTTTACCAGCAGGATAGTTCATCCATCTCTAAGAAGGCAGCATTTAATTTCATCAGAAGTAAAATACAAGCAAAACTTAGAAAGATGCGGGACTCTTGACTCAGTAAGAAGCAGATAAGATTCAGTTTTATGTTGATAGTAACAATTCAAAGTGCTTTTTGTGATGCCCTGAAGGCTATTTATGGGCCAAAGACCTATGGTGCATCTCAGCTATTCAGTGCTGGTGGAGCTATGTTGATTATTGATAAGGACATGATCCTGTAGAGAAGGGCTGAACATGGTTGGGAACATTGTATTCTTAACAGAGCGTTGTCAGTCAATGCTGAGGCCATCTACTGTTTATCTCAGGTTGAAGTCAATCCTTTTCCACCATCCCTTGTTATTTCTATACAATCTAGATCTGAGGACTGAGCTGATAGGTATTCAGATACTCTAATCATGTTGGCATGGAAATTGAAGCTCCATATATGCCAGCTATTTTTATCCAAGTGTGCAAGTAAGCAGAATCCGTCAAACTTCACTCCTCTCACCTATCAGAGTATGTCACCAATGCATGGAACAGACCAGCCCTGGCCCCCAGAAATCCCCAGAGAACCAGAATAACTGAGCTCAGAGGCCTTTGCCTGCCCTCCCTTGACTCTTGCTCTCAACATGCTTGGAGTCCATTCAGTTTGGTGAAAGATGGTCCCTGTTGTCATGAGGCTCTGCATCTCTTTCAGCTTTCATTGTGTTTTCTACAGACCAAGCTCTGGCTCAGAAGGTCAAAGCCCTTTTTGCTTTTTCTCCCATCACTGCTGTGAAACACTTGAAGGGTCTCTTAAATATGGTCGTGTTGATTCCCAAGAAAATATTCAAGGTACGTGGCTCTTTCAAGTTGATTCAGTGATCATCTCAGTTAAAACCCTTCCACGCATTCAGAACATAAAAGAAAAACTTTCTGCTAGAATAGAGTATTAAGTCCAACTCCTGTCACTAAAACAAAGAACAAAGGAGGGAAAGGGACTTACCCAAGGTCACATAGCTTGTCTGGCAGGATTCACTAACAGGTCCTTAGAGCCCAAATCCAACATTTTTACTACCTTATACTGCCTCATCTACACCTTAACTTTCTCTTAACAGCAAAAGATTCTACCCCAAACAAACCTCAATAAGTGATAGTGTCTCCCCACCTTTCTGTTCCATGAGGTTACTTATGCCTGAGTTGTATTCACTGTATTCAACACTCCCATTAGAGCCCTGGCACCTGATGAGATTGGGGGAGCTCAGGACATTTGGGGAAGTCTTGTAGTGTAACTCTTCTTATATAGACCTGCAATGGCCATTATCGTTCCTATTAGCTGTTATCCTTGCTCGGTATTGTTACTAGAATTTGTCTAGTAGGGTAAGGATTACCAAGTGCTTTATCTAGGTCACCTCACCTGATTCTCACATGCTGGGAGGTGGATACTATTATTACCCTATTTTACAGGAGAGAAGCTCGAGGCTTACATTTAAGCTCTGCCCAAAGTCACCCAGCAAATAATTGCCCGAGGTAGATTTTGAACTCAGATCTTCTTCACTCTAAATCCAGTCCCCTGTCCCACCTAGCTGTACCCCTAGAGAAACTTCGGAGGCAGGGAATGTCCAGATAAAGACAACTTACTGTCAAGGGCTGAGCCATCCCAGACTGGGGAAGATGGTTATGGGTGATAGAGGAGTTCAGTGATGTCATGAAATAGTCAGAGTTGGAGGACCGGAGTTGGTTACAGTTGGATTAGGGTCAGAGGCATTCAACAAGAACAACCAAAGGCTTATGACTTTGTTCCGAAAGGCAATGTAGGGCAGAGGAGAAAGGGCTGTCCTTAGAGCCAGGAAGCCCCAATTTTAATCCTGCCCTTGATGCAACGAACTACATGACCCTCCTCTCTCATGTAACCTTTAGGAACAACTCTCTCTGGCTGTGCCTTGTCTGAGACTTGCAAAGCTGTATTGCTAGAGTAAGTTTCCATAGGAATTTGGTTCACCTGTCAATAATCACTATTAAGCACCTACTGTGTGCCAGGCAGTGTGCTAATCTTTGGACATAAAAATACAAAAAAAAAAAGAAAACCAGTCCCTGGTCTCAAGTAGCTTATAATCTAATGGGAGAGATAACAACACCCCAAAGCTGGCCAAGGAGTGGGGGAGGCATCAGGGTCTGGGGGAGAAGTCAAACAAGTTTAAAATGAGGGCATCAGGTGGGAAATGAGGAGATTCTGTTCCCTGTCCTTAAATGGAGGAATTTATGACTCTCCATTCCATTAGAGGGACAGAGGGAACTGATGAGGTGTGTGTAACAAGGTTGACTGGACCTTGTAGATGATGAGATTTCCCAAGGGTGAATTTGCTATGGGTATGGTGGAGAAGCCAAAGAAATCCCAGATGAGTGTAGTTGAATGGGAAATGAAGCAACGCCTGACCAATGCGATTAACTGTATGGCCCTTCCTCCTCTCCTCTCTCACAACTCAGGATGAAAAGACACACATTAAAAATTATTACTTTGAACATAAGACAGATTAAGAAACTTTAAACATTAATGATAGTTGAGAAATATCATTTTAAATTGCATTAGAAAGAATACCAACTTTGGAGTTGAAGGACCTGGGGTCAAAACCTGTATCTAATGCTCTGTTCCTGTGGCCCCTGTGCCTTTGGGACATGTACATGTGGGTCCTATACTTGTGGCCCCTGTGCCATTGGGACCTGTACTTGTGGGCCCTGTACCTGTATAACCTGGGGCAAATCCTCCAGCATCTCTGGGCTTAAGTTTCTTCATCTGTAAAACAAAGGAGTTGGACTTGTTGACTTCAGGTCCTTCCCAGGTTCAGAGCTCTGCCTTCATTCAGTGCCCACCTAGAACTGTATCTAAGTGGGAAACAACAAAAGGGAGTGAAGGGCATAGGGGAGCCCTTGTCCCCCTGCAGTGAGGCCAGACAATGAAAGCTCTCCCCCAGCAGGCTGAGTCACATAAAATCACTTGATGAGCCATGGCCAAGGTTGTAGCTATGATTCTTCAACGTGGTTGTTTCAAATTGATTTTGAAGATTTTATTTGGTGGTGTTATTCTTCTTCGCAAACACTCATTTGGAGAAATTCATTGCCATCCATATCTGTGACCACAAGGTCCTTGACCAAATTTGTGTAAACGCCATATTCATCGTGTATGGATACAACCAAAACAATCTAAATATGTTTTGTATGAATTATGGTTCCCCCCTCTCCAACTCACCCCGAGAGATGTTGAGGACACAGTTGCAGAGAATTTGTTCTGTCCTTACATGAAAAAAGCCCTCGGGGCTCTCTTGTCCATAGGGTGTGGATCTTGCCTTCTGATTCTCTAACTCCCACCTCCCCTGTCTCATCAAGGCAGCTCGATGGTGAAGTGGACCACGTACGGGATCTGGGATCAGGAAGATGCGTTCAAATTCAGCCTCAGAGAGTTACTAGTTATGTGACTCTAAGCAAGTCAAACCTCAGTTTCTTTATCTGTAAAATGAAAATGATAACAGCACCTACCTCTTAGGGTTATGAGGATTAAATGAGATAATTATTGTTCACACAGTGCCAGGCATATAGTAAGCACTATATAAATATTAACTATTATTGCCGTTATTATGTAAAGAGCTACAGGTCCATGGCCATGACTGATAACCAAAATTCATAACCCACTATGGTCGCTTGCTTTCCTCCCACCCACTAGGGCCCATCCCCCATCCAAACCTACTTTAAGAAAGTAGCATGTGTTCCTCCTTCATTGTCAAAGAAGACCAGGCCATCAGAGAATAATGACATGACTTGCACTTGACTTTGTTTTGAGTGAGGGAGGGCTGTGCAGGTCACCAGCCTCACTTCTCCTCCAGAGCCATCTGAATCCAGTGACCAGATATTCATCAGGATGACTGGAGGTGACCCAGGATGAAGCAATTGGGGTTAAGTGACTTGCCCAAGATCACACAGCTTGTGAGTGTCAAGTGTCTGAGATGAGATTTGAACTCAAGTCCTCCTGACTCCTGCTCTTATCTACTGCACCACCTAGCTGCTCTATGTGGAAGAATACATCTTGGGGAAATGACCTTGTCTTCTATTCCTGATAGCATCTTAATTTGAATATGCCCAGGAACTTCCCTGCATCCTCCATGGCACAGTGAAAAGAGTGCTGGTCTGAGAGACAGGAGACCTTGATTCAAATCCTGACTCTTGCTCAAAACTGTGACCTTGGGAGGGGAGGATGAGCAGACCACAGGGGAAGAGCATAGTTTTACTATGGTATCCCAAGATATAATAGACTTTCAGGGAAAGATAACCTCACCTAATGACCTCCCAAGCAGCCTTAGGCCTAGCTCAATTCCTTTCCAGCTTCCACTCTTTGAGACCACCTTTCACCTGCTATGTGTGTTTCTTCCAAAGTAGTTTGGACATGCACCTTTCCCATCTCTCAGGGACTTCAACACAGACTGTTTCACTGGTGGCAGGTAGAGGTAGGGAAGGAAGCAACAGGATCCTGGGGCCCTTGATGATGATTCCCCATCATTCTGAGTAGAGGAAGGACAATTTCCTCAGTGAGTATCTCCCCCACTCACCCCCACTGATCTGTCTAACCTCATTTCACATTCTTCCCCTCTCTGTACTCTGTGCTCCAGGCAAACTGATCCCTAAGTTTCCAGCTTCATCTCCTACCTCTGTGCATATATACCTAACCTGACCTCATGCCTGGAGTGCATTCCTTTTTCATCTCTGCTTATCAGAAACTGTCATCCCTCCAAGGCTGCTCACTGTCACTTCCTCTGGGAAGTCTTTTGTGCCCCATCCACCAGGCTTTGTACTCTCCCCATTGCAGATTCACGTAGATTCACTTATCCATTCATTTGCCATGTCCTTCCAATAGACTAGGCTCTGTGAAGCCTGGCTTATTTTTGCAGTTAATATGAGAGGTTTTGTATACAGCCTTCAGTTACTAAGAACTTGTTCAATTTAAATGGTGTACATTAAATGGCCATTTTCAACTCACAAATTTCTCTGATGCAGAAGGTTTGGATCTCATTTGTGGCTTTGGTCCCTTGGGCAGATAAGGCCTGTGAGCCCTTTCTCAGAATCATTTAAAATGCATTAAATCAAATATATTGGGAAATGCAAAGGAAATTCATTACATAATGAATTATAGTTATCAGGATATTAAAAGCAACACAACCACCACCGCCAATTCAGGGAGTCCGCATTAGAAATTTTGCTCTAAGGAATTCTTTGACCATGCATTGCTAGATGTTATAGTCTAGATAATGAGCTCATTGATGCTGGCCAGAGGACACTGATATAGAGGCTGGGGAGCTTATCTATTGTTTCCTTTCTCACTCCAGGCTTTGAAAATCGGGCAGTTCCAAGCTTATGATTGGGGAAGCTTAGGCCAGAATAGGATGCATTTTAACCAGGTATATCTGCTGGAACAATCTGGCAGAGCTTCTCCTAAATGTGAGAAATCAAAGACGCAAAACCTTGCTGTGGCTTTAGTCCTAAAAGACGTGATGTCCCAAACTAAAATCTTCCTCCTCTGATCCCTCATCCCTGGTGAGGAGGGGACCTTGGACTCTGCAGGGTTCTGCCAGCCAATCACAAGCACAAAGGGGACCAGGTCCCAACTAAGTGAACAACTTTGACCCAGAAATGGACTGACTCCATGTCAGCCAAGCAAAGGCTGGAAAGCCTCATCATCAGGTTGATCTCATGCTGACACATTTTTTGACCCAAGTGATTTTCAAGTACAATTGCCAAGCAGTTACAATTGGTGATTGTGTGTGTGTGTATGTGTGTGTGTGTGATTTTATTCTTTGTCTTTTCCCTCTTCACTGTCTTATGAAGCACAGTGTCTGGCACATAGTAGGTGCTTACCAAATGCTTACTGATGCATTGATTGGTTGGCTGATTGTTATCCGTACTGATGAGATCTTGCAAGTATGAGAAGAATGGAAGCCTGATCTGACTCTGGCCCCCACCCCCCAGCTTCTTCAGCGCCATTCTATCTCTACATGCTCCTTAGATTCCCCCAAATTCAGCATCTTCATTCTCTTCCCTGGCTTTCTTTACTTGGGCTGGACTCCTTTGTTTGTTTCAGGTCTCCCCTTGCTTCTTGTTACCTTGCCAAATTCTAGCCCTCACTCCAAACTCTTCCCCATCTTTCCAGAGTTTCCTCTTTGTTTTGCATGACTAAAATCAAGGAATCTGATAGACACATTCTGATGAGCTAAAATTTTTAGTTGTACCCTTCTAGGAGGGACCAGCGGATTGAATGACTAGAGAACTGAAGGAGGGGTCAGAGAAACCTGACTTGTAGTTCTGCTTCTGACTCATCTTTTGGTTGTATAACCTAAGGCAAGTCACATAATCCTTCAGTGTCCCAGGCAACAATCTATGACCATAAGTCCCAGAGTTGGTGCTGATATGGATTGTTAAATGAAATTTCCTGACTGGCAGTTATGGATACCAAAGAAACCACAAATCTGTTTCAAAAAATAAGAAATCAGAAAATATTTGTTGAATTATTGAATGAAGTCAAAGGAAGAAGCCAATTGGAGCTATGGATTTTTGAGACTTAGCTATATTATATCTAAAATGAAAGAATTGGACTTGACCATTTGTAAGATTTCTAGCTCAGAATCAATGATCTTGAGATCTCATGACTTCTAGGATTTTCCTCTCTTTCCAGAAGAGAAGCATCCATAACATTTCTTTAGCTCTTTAAGGTTTGCAAAATTCTGTACCTACCTTACCTCATTTGAGCCTCCCAATCCCTTATGGGATGGACACTGCAGATATTATAGAACCCATTTTACAGAAGACTCTCTATAACTCTATGGTTATAAAACTGATAAGCTCTGGTGAAAATAATTGAACCCAGGTCTCTCCTGACTTGAAGCCAAGCACTCTCTCCTCCACCACTGGGGCCTCTATAGCTTATACTCACTTTAACATTGCTCTTTTACACATAATTCCCTGCCATGGCATGGGTGGTGGGCATGTCAAGATCAGCGTAAGAGATAGGTACAGACAGGGTAAGGACAGACATAGCAGGATTGGAGCCAGGAGTTTCTTCCAAATTTTCTTCTTGACAAAGACATAAATTATAGTTGAAGCAGAGCATGGGAGAGAAAAAGAGAATTCTCCTGAAGCAATCTTTTTACTTCAAGCATTCAAGGATCTGAGAGTCAATCAATGGGGCTACTCCCTCCACCCAAGCAGACCTTACATAGGTCTGCATAAAGACAGAGTAGAGTTTTGGAAACAGAAACAAAGGATCCAACTCCCTTCAGTTAGTGTGGAATAAGATTTTTCAATATTTGTGTAATTACTTATATGGAATGAAGTGATCAGGGCTTAACATGGAATTTGAAGACCTGGCTTTAGACCCTTTGGAATTTACTGTTGTTGGAACCTGTTGGAATTTCGCTGTTGGAACCTGGGCAAGTTGATAGACTTCAGTTTCCATCTGTGTCAAATGTTGGTATGGGATTCAAAAAAAGATTCAAAAAATATGAAGTATACCAACCTTAAAGTGCTCAGCACAGAACCTGGAACATAGGAGATGCTTAGTCAATGTTTATTGACTAACTTGCTACATCAATGTCTATGACTATTACCCACTGTTTGTTGGCATGAATGATGGAAATAATTCTCCTAGTGGTTACTCATTTTTTGAAGCTCATATGCCAATCAACACTTGAAACATTACTTTAGAACAAGGGTTCTTAACTTGCAGTCTGAACTTTTTCTTTTATTTAAAAATTTTGGCAACTATTATTTTAATATATTTGGTTTTCTTTTTCTTCCAATATATTGTATTTTATGTATTTAAAGATATGATTCTGAGCATGAGTGCATAGATTTCATCAGTCTGTCCAAGGGATCAAGGACACAAATAAGAGTTAAAAAACCTTAATTAATTAATTAACCCTAGAGGATTAATATTTTGTCCCAATGGCCCCATTGAGAATGTTCATTTGTCCTCTTTTTTGCCCCCAGACCACACCTCCCTTTTATAGAGTAGAGGACATGATAGTGCCTGCTTTCATGTGCAGTAGGGGCAATGACTGGTTGGTTTCTCCCAAGGATGTAGAGGATTTGTTCCATCAGCTCCCCAACCTCAGGTTCCACAAGATGATTCCTTCCTATAAGGGTCTGGGTCATGGATTCCTCATAGCAGATTTACAATGAACTCATTGAGATAATGAAGCAAAATGTGTCAAGTTTCCCAGTGATGAGAATGAATTAGATTCTCCTTTGTCATTGATTCTTCCTGTGTCGAGTGTTGGGGCACACAAACAGACTCAGTACTGTTGTTCATCTATGAATAAATAAAACCATAGAAATAATCCATTATTAATGGATTTTTCATCATTCTTAGTCTCAGAGAGTTCAGTTTTCTTCTTGGCACTCACAGGAACAGCTGTGGTATAATGGCTAGACAACTGACCTTGGAGTCAGAAAGACCTGAGTGCAAGTCCTCTCTCTGACACAGACTTGCTATGAAATCCTGTGCAAGTCATTTAACCTCAGTCCTCCAGGTTATTCCCTAAGGCAAAAAGTGCTAACTGATACCAATGGAGAGTTCCCTCTATCACTGACATCATAGATTTAGGCCCCATCCTCCTCTTTGCTGAGGAAACACGTTAAAAGAAGAAATGTCCAGTTCTGAGAAGAAATTCCATCCCTCTAGATTTTCATCTGAAGCCAGGATGATAAAAGACTTGAGAAGACTGTCTCAGAGATTAAGTTAACGTCTCCCTGTTATCCCTGTTGGGTCATAAAGCTTCAAAATACACTTCTATTCCAGCTAGAAGTATCAAAAAGGAGCTGGACCTGTAGCAGTTGCTTGCTCCTTCTTTCCCTGGGTCAGAGTTCCTTAATCAAGTGAGAAAATATTATAAAGAGCTTAACTCAGTGTCTGACATATGGTAGGAACTATAAAACTGTGTATTCTCTTCTCTTCCCCTTAATCCCTAAATGTGAAACTTCAATGGGAAAGAAAACTTAATATTAATTAACTAACTCTACTAAAGGGTAGCCAGTAGTAACTTTATTTTCATGGCTTCATTGATCACCTCTTGAAAATGTTTTTATTTATTTTGTTAAAAATTTTTCAATTACATTTAAAATTTTTAACAATTATTTTTTAATCAAGTTCCAAATTCTCTTGAAGAAATTATACATGTAAAATCATGCAAAACACATTTCCATACTAGACTTGCTGCAAAAGAAAACAAACACAGAAAAGTAAGAAAAATAAAGAAAGTAAAAAATCCCAGTATACTTCTATCTACACTCAGAGTTCATCAGTTCTCTCTCTAGAGGTGGAGATCATTTATCATCATGGGTCCTTTGGTGTTGCATCATTGTTTCGTTGTTTGTTTGTTTTTTATTATAAATTTATTTATTTAACTTTTTACATTCATTTTCACAAGATTTTGGGTTCCAAATTTTCTCCCCATCTGTCCCTTCCCCCCTCCCCAATACACTGAGCATCCTAATTACCCATATCACCAATCTGCCCTCTCTTCTTTCATCCCTCCCTTCCCTTACCCCATCTTCTCTTTTGTCCTGTAGGGCCAGATAACTTTCTATTTCCCATTACCTGTATTTCTTATTTCCTAGTAGCAAGAACAATACTCAACAAAACTTTGAGTTCCAACTTCTCCCCATCCCTCCCTCCCCACCCATTCCCTTTAGGAAGGCAGGCAATTCAATATAGGCCATATCTGTGTAGTTTTGCAAGTGACTTCCATAATAGTCGTGTTGTATA
>CM053769.1:469484227-469512879 GCA_028658325.1 Potorous gilbertii | reverse complement strand
TCAAAGGAACTAGGTCTAAAACCAAGAATCACCTACCAAGCAAACTGAATATATTACTTCAGGGGAAAAACTGGTCTTTCAATGAAATAGAGGACTTTCAAGCATTCTTGATGAAAAGACCAGAGCTGAAAAGAAAATTTGACTTTCAAACACAAGAATGAAGAGAAGCATGAAAAAGTAAACAGCAAAGAGAAGTCATAAGGGGCTTACTAAAGTTGAACTGTTTACATTCCTACATGGAAAGACAATATCTGTAATTCTGGAAACTTTTCAGTATCTGGGTTGTTGGTAGGATCAGACACACACATACACACACACACACACACACACACACACGCACGCACATATGGAGACAGAAAGCACAGAGTGAATTGAGTAGGAAGGGATCGTATCTTTAAAAAATGAAGTTAAGTTGTGAGAGAGAAATGTATTGGGAGGAGAGAGGGTGAAATGGAATGGGGCAAATTATCTCTCACAGAAGAGGCAAGCAGGAGACTTTTTAGTGGAGGGAAAAGAGAGGAGGTGAGAGAAAAACATGAAGTTTACTCTCATATTCACTCCATCTTAGCTCAAGACAGGAGGTATTCATCCACATCCCCATAGCTTTGAGCCCCATCAGCAGCTAAAACTTGCTAAGAGCCATATTACTGGAACTGATGTTGTCATAAAGGAAACTGTCACTGACTCCATTTTGGAAAAAAGTCTTTTGGTTTCCACAGGATTGTTCATCCTCTGCTTTTATTTCAGGCATATTGAAAATGTGGAACCTTCCAGTCATTGCCTGTTGGATGCTCATTACTGGAACACAAAATGGTTACAGCTTGAAAAACAGAATCCCCAAGAATCCAGAAGCTACTATGAATCTTGTAAGTCATGTTGTTGGGGAATGGTTATTAGGCTGCATAGCACCTAGGCTTCTATGAAGACAATGTCTTTTCCCAGGGGGCAATCCACAATTGACTGTTCACTACATGAAGCCCTAAATACCACCATAACTGTGAAAGATTAGAATTTCATCTCAGTAGGAAATGGCATTGTTCTTATGGCATTATTTCACCCTAGATCTGACATTCATCTGTTACTCTGTGAACTTGGAAAAGCCATCATTGACCCTCAGATTACTCATCTATGTTGTTGCTGAATTGTTTCAGTTGTATCTAACTTTTAGTGATTCCATTTGGGTTTTTCTTGGCAAAGATTCTAGAGTGGTTTGCCAGTGGTTATCATTTCCTTTTTCAATTCATTTTACAGATATGGAATCTGAGGCAAACTGGGTTAAGTGACTTGCTCAGAGTCCCACAGTCAGTAAGTAAAAGTCTAGATTTGGATGCAGGAAAATGAGTCTTCCTAACTCCAGGCCCAATTCTGTATCCACTGTGCCTCCATAGCAACATTGACATGCATCTACGGGTTGAACTAGGTTTAAACAGTTTGCAAGACCAATAAAAATGTGTCTTCTTTCATGCAGAGCCAGATCATGTCTTACTGGGGCTACCCCAATGAACAATATGACATTGTGACTAAAGATGGTTATATTCTGGGCCTTTACAGGATTCCTCATGGGAAAGAATGTTTAGGAACAGGTAAGAATAGAAGGAAGTATTTGGTGGGAGGTCTATACTGGAGTTCCTTAGGGATCTTTGCTGGGCCCAGTGCTAAGTATATCAATAACTTGGATGAAGGCAAAAATAACACAAGTTTGGCAGTAAGAGTACTAATATATAGATGAAAAAGCCGAGATCCTAAAAAGCCTTGAGTCAAGACCTCCTTTCTTCTCCCCTCTCTTTCCTTCTTTCTCTACTTCCCTTTTCTCTCTTCTTTCCTTTTTCCCCTTCCGTGCTCCATCCCTCTCCCTTCTTTACTGTTAGGAGTCAGTTTTGAGAGGGTCTTTGGAGGTGATCTGGATCTTGGTCATGTGACTTTGCTTCTCTTCTTTTGTACAGCTCCCTATCGTCCTGTTGTGTATTTACAACATGGTGTGTCTGCATCTGCTTTTAACTGGATTGCCAACCTGCCCCCAAACAGCCTGGCCTACGTTCTGGCAGATGCTGGTTGCGATGTGTGGCTGGGGAATAGCCGAGGGACCACCTGGTCTCAGAGACATGTGTCCTTGTCTCCAGACTCAGAAGAGTTCTGGGCTTTCAGGTAGAAAGGCAATGAATGACTCACAATGTGGCTTTCCATTGGTTTCCTTCAAGTATGGCATGTACTAGTTGCATTCCTTTCCCATGAAAGAATGTCCCCCAAATATCTGGGGTCCTGGGGAATAGCTCTAGATTTGGAGGCTGGGTCTGAGCCTAGGTTCTGATACTCATGTGTGATCTTGGATTAGCCACTTCCCTTCTCTAAACCTGTTTCCTTTCCTGTAAAAACATGAAATTGAATGATACGATCTTTAAGAACCTTTCCAGTTCTTATTTATATAACCTCTAGACCTTTATTGAAATCAGAAAAAATAAAATTGTTACTTTCCTTTTTTCATTTCAGATTCTCCCTGTTAGTATCTGGGAGTTACAGTCTCTACAACAAAAGGCTCTGAAGGATGAGAAGTTAGCAAAGGCTTTATTGGTTAAAGGATCACTCATAGCCCTAAAAAGAGACTTTTGGTTGAGTGATGAGGTCGCTTACACACACACACACACACACACACACACACACACACACACACACACACACACACACACACACATACACCTTCCCTTCTCCAGGATCAATTCAAGGTTCTTGAATTGAGAAGTAAGTAGTGGGGTGAGGAAATGAAGGTGATGAATATCTTTTCTGGTAGTTTGGCTGGGGAAGGGAAAAAAGATGTAGGACAATAAGTTGAAGAAACGGTAAGGTCTGGTGAATACATTTTTAAGGAGGAGAGAGACCAGAGGCAGGGCATGTGCATAAGTGACAAAGGAGGATAAGAAGAGAATGAAGATGAGAGAGAGGGAATATGGAGAGGGGAAGAGTCAGAATGTAGGTGTCTTGGCAAGGAAAAGGGCCAACTCTTCTTGAGAAACTTAAGCAAAGGAGGGGAGAGTGAGGAATGATAGTGAAGGGGACTGAGAGGTGAATAGGGAGAAGAGGGAGCTCACAGTGGATGGTCTTTATTTTCACAGTCAGGTTGGAGGTGACGTAACCCAAGAGACCTTTAAGATTCTCTTTACCAAATCTAAGTCCTAAGATTCCATGATAATTGTAGCTGTTTAGCACCCCAGGAAGTGGAACCAGACTACGAGTGGTTCAGCACCAGGGCAGGGTATAGCCATTTTATTACACCTGGTTCCACCTACTGATCTACAACCATGAACGTACATTATTATGAGGTCCTTCTGGGCTCTTATCAGACAACAGGTTCCATTCAGGAAAAAATGACTAAGCTGGAATGGAAGCATAGATATTCTAGGACCCTGGAGACTTGTCCTAGGGAGGGCAATGAAATGAGTTATACTCTAGTCATGTTGAATTTGTGATGTCCATGGGGCATCCAGCTGGAGATGTCCAGAACGCTGTTGGTAAGGTTCAAGAAAAGGATGGGGACTGAACAAGGAGGCTCCATAGGAGCTTAAAGATCATTTTGTTCAAACCCTTGTCTTATAAATGAGGAGGGTGAGGTCCAACAAGGGGAAATGATTGATTCAAGACCACATAGCTAGTATGGCAATGGTCAGTCAGATTTCAAGCCACCCCACTGCCCCTTCAAATGCTGTATTCTTTCCATTTCATTCCAGGGGACTTGTTTAAAGAGGTACCAGCCAGAATACTGGGGTTTCCTGAGCCAGCCTCAGATTCTTAAAAGGTCTGCCAGGATCTAGTTGGGTCTGGAGCTTTTCTGACCTATTAGGGCACATAGCCAAATACTCCTCACATGAAAGGGAGTAAATAAATGTGGCCAGGAGATGACCACAGGGGCTCTCTTCCTGAACTCCTTCCTCCCACAGCCTAGGAGGCCATGTCTTTTGGAGGGCTTAGTCTCATTGGGAGATGGGGCTTTTGTTGTAGGTTCCTGGACCTGGGCTTCAGATATGAACATGGAAATTGTAGATATGTGTTTGTCCTTCGTTGCCAAAGAAGACCATGCCATCAGAGAAATAATGAAAGGACTTGCACTTGATTTTGTTTTGAGTGAGGGAGGGCTGTGTAGGTCACCAGCCTCACTTCTCCTCCAGAGCCATCTGAATCCAGTGACCAGGTATTCATCAGGATGACTGGAGATGACCCAGATTGAGGCAATTGGGGTTAAGTGACTTGCCCAAAGTCACACAGCTAGTGAGTGTCAAGTGTCTGAGGTGAGATTTGAACTCAGGTCCTCCTGACTCCTGCACTGGTGCTCTATCCACTGCACCCCAAAGGGAAAGTACCAAACACTTTGTTTGGGTCAACTTTGCTAGAAAACTTTGCTAATAAATATGGAAATTCTGCCTCTGAAAGTGACATGATTTGACCCAAATTGTTGACTGGCGGATTCTTATTGTCTAGAAATACTATCTTTCCTTTGGCTAGATTCCTTCAGTATTAACAACCTGCTCAGAGCATAACACTTTGACAAACCAGGGATTGAGACATTAATGAGTTCAAGGAGAAACCCTACCTTTTCTCATGGAGCTTACAGTCCAGGTGAGGATCTTCAGTTGGATAATTTTAGCGTTCTGAATGTCTAAGAGGTCGACAAGCACAGACATCTAGCAAGGCGGGTCCAGGGTTTTGAACATGGACACTCCACCCCCTTTGCAGGCTGTTGAAACCTATGGAGCCCTTCTCATGGAGCCCAGGATGATGTTTTTAAGTGCTTGAAATGTGTAGGATTACCAAGGTCATTGATTACAATGAAATCCAGTTAGCAAAATATTTTTAATCCTAATTCCCAGACCCTAAGTGAAGAAACACTTTAGCAGCCATGGGAAGAAGCCTAGCATAGTAGATAGAGACCTGGGTTCCAGTGCTGCCTTAGATACATACTGGTTATGTGGCCCTGAGCAAGTCACTTTTCTCAGCTGAGTGGAGGAGATAGTCTTTGACTTTGCAAAACTTTATTTCTAAAAGACTAAGTCTGTCTATGGCTATAAATAACAGGACAGCTGCTGATCTGGCTTGGCAGAAGGGATTTACTCACTGGGGACCCCTGATATCAGGAAAGTTATAGGTCAAGATTTTAAAAATCAGAATCTTTCACCAAAACTAAAAGTTGTCATCTCTACTTCTCTGATGCCTCCTTATTGTAAAGAAGAGACCTGGGGCTCTTAAAGGCAGGTTCAGGGGAGAATGAGCACTTTGGGGAGCAGCCTACCTGAGCTAAAGGGGACTCCCCACCAGATGGCTGATTCCCAGAAGATGTTTAGAGTTAGTCATGTCAACTACCTCCTAAGACCTAAAGGAGCAGTAGATCCACCTCAGTGGAGAAGGCCCATAAGCCTATAGTGATTGAATCTATAAATGTTCATTTATTTAAAAGCAGGCATCAAAGTCAGAATCCACATTCAGCTTCATTTCTCTCTTTCTTTGGCAGTTTTGATCAAATGGCTAATTATGACCTCCCTGTCACAATTGATTTTATTGTGAAGAAAACCGGACAGAAGCAACTGTATTACCTGGGTCATTCCCAGGGTACCACCATTGGTATGTGTAGCCTGATGGATGAGTGAGGACACTGGGTGGCAGCCAGCCTCTTTCCTCTCTGGGCAATCTACTGTATAAGTTTTGGGTTGGACACAGGGGACTACTAATCCTGGAACTGATCCCCTCAGGCCCAGCTGAAACCTGCCCCAGCATCTGACATGGAAATTATAGGATGAGCATAAGGCATGTGCGATCAGTTTACTTCTGAGACCCATATTCTAAATGTATTAAACACATTGTGTGGCACAATGACTCACTCACATTGACGTGTACACAAAACAATCCTGTCAACACTAACTCTCAAAATGAAATAATTACTAAACAGGAATAATCATAGCAAAGCCTGGATTCAGTAGAAGGCAAAGTTGGGACTGTAGGCCAGTTTGTGACCTTTTTTAGGGGTCAGTGTGCCTCTTGCTTCTCTTAGGAGGAGTTTCCTGCATTCTTGCTGAATGAAATCTCTTCTTGGTTGCTTTCAGGCTGTGGAAGGGGAGCTAAGCCTTTTCATAGAGAATATTATTTTTTTTAGTGAAACAGTGGCTCTGAACCCATACATTGAAACAGGAATTTCAGTGTCAAGAAGTTTCATTAAGCCTGAAACCTGTAAAGCTCTTCAGATCTTCTCTCTGTCCTCTGGAAGCATTCTTCTCTCAGTTAGTCAACAAGTATTTATTAAAAGCCTATGTGTTAGGCACTGTGTTAAGTGCTGAGGTTACAAAGAAAGGCAAAAGACAGTCCTGGTTCTCAAGGAACTCACAATCTAATGGAGGAGACTACATGCAGAAAAAAAATGCACAAACAAGCTATATATAGGATAAATTGGAAATAATAGAGGGAAGGCACTCTCTTAAGATGCAGAATGTGAGACTTTAGGTAGACCTTGAAAGAAACCAGGAAGTCTAAATGAGGAGGGAGAAATATCTAAAGATGAAAGACAGTCAGCAAAAATGCTTGACTTCTCAAACTATAGCTAGCATGAAATAGAAATACAGATAAGCCCAACCAGCTCTTCATACAGTTAGAAAATTCTGGTTTCTCTCATAAGCTCCCAGTAGCTGTCAAGCTATCCTCCAATAAAGACTTCCCAGGTCCACTGTGACATTTATATTGGTTCTTGGTAGTTTCTCAAATTGCAGATGGCACTAAAAAAAAAAAGCAGTTCAGACAATCCTGCAAGTTCATCATGCTGAGGGGAGGGGGGTTTCCTGCTTCTTCTAATCAGTTTCCAGCAGCATGAAGAAACTGTCTTTGTAGTCAGATCTCTGCCAGTGACAACTACTCAGTTTCGAATTCTCTGCTTTTGTGCCTCTTTCAGGCAGCAGAGCCCAGTCTCTTGTCAGTATAGGTCTCCATTATCTTCTCTTTTCTGGTGACTGCTCTGTCTTCTCATTTTTCTGATCCCACATCACTTGGCTTACAACACCTTGAATTGGAGCTTCCTCATGAGTTGTGACTTATCTCCAACTTAGGTTGAGTCCATAGTCCTACTTGATATAATAAAAAGCAACAATCTACAAGTTCCTCACATTACCCAGCTAGTTCTGTGATTTATAGTTCCTAAATTATACCTTTAAATCCCAGAAAAGAGATACATAAACCAGTGACAGAAAATAATTATTGTCTTTCTGGACCTCAGTCAGACCTGCTGTCAAAGAGGTGTTCTCATTGTATTTGAGCAACTCTCTTCTCTCAAGTCCTCAGAAATATGTTCAAATCATAATTCTTACACCATTGTCCTTTTTCTTCCCTTTAAGCAAACAAAATCTCCTCATAGGAAAGAAGATTGTTGGAAAACATTTAGAATGTTGAGGTTGAAGAAGAGACTTAGGAAGTAGAGAATGTCTGTTAGTCAGCTAGTCAACAAGCATTTTTTTTGAGTGCCTATTATGTGCCAGGGACTGCGCTAATTGCTGGGGATTCAAGGAAAGAGTATTTGAAAGGTTATCAGGGGATTAGATTTGTTCTTCCTTGTCCTGGAGAGCAGAACTAGGAGTAAAGGGAGAAACTTACAGAAAGACAGACTCTGGTTTGATACAAAGCAACTCTCTCCAAAGCCATGAACTCTCCAATGGGGATTCCTCCTCACTGGAGGTATTCAAATAAAAACTGGATGACCACATGTCAGGTATAAAATAGAAGGAATTTTCATTCATATAAAGGTTGGATAAGGGGGGTCTCTGAGACTCCTTCCACCTCTTGAGGTATCCACAGAGCTATATTGGGCTAACTATACTTTACCATAAAGACCTCCACCAATCTCTCCTGGGCCCAGGGCATTGGGGATTGTCTCAGTGTAACTGATAGTTGTGTAGCTTGATCCCTCTACCTGAGCTGAATTGGGTCCATTTCCATGATATAACTTAGACCTTTATTATAATAGATGGAACTAATTAGAAACTGAAAAATTGCCTTCACCTGGTGAGAATAAGTTCCTAAAATGTTGGCCCCAAAGCCACCTCTAGCAATGATGGGACAACAGCCTCAAAGTATGGTCTAGTCCACCAGAGCAGGCTGGGAAATGGTCCTTGATTCTAGATTATTCAACCATTTCTAGGGGCTCCAGCAAAAGCTGGTTAAACCTTTTCACTCTCTCAGAATTATAAAGAAAAAAAAACCTCAGGTTGCCCCACAGACCCTTAGAAATATTTTTCTTCTCTTCTTGAATTCTCCTTCTCCTATGGAGATTACTCAGAAATAAAAATAAAAGAGTTCCACCTTGCTTTCCATTTTTCTATTATCAGTGATTCCAGCTCAGTTAATCAAAACCTGTGCACCATTGGCCAAGTTGCTGTACCACCCCTGCCTTGTTTTCCTTTTGAAGGCTTCTTAACTTGGGGTCCACTATAGATAGATTACAAGACGTCTGTGAACTTAGTTGGGGAAAATCGCATCTTTTTTTTCAACATAACTGGTTTCCTTTGTCATCCTATGTATTCTATTTTTTGTATTTACAAACTTGAGTTTGGGAAAAAGTCTCTGGGCTTTACAAGGTGGCCAAAGAAAATGCTGTTTTCCTCCTGTCTCTGGGATTCTCATTACTGCTACCTTTGGGTTTGCCCTATATTGTGCAGGATAACTTTAACCTTAACCAAGATGAGTCTCTTTTTCTCTTACAGCTTTTATATCATTCTCTACCAATCCAAAACTGGCTCAGAGAATCAAGATGTTTTTTGGCTTGGCTCCTGTTGTGTCAGTAAAGCACACCAAAAGCCCTCCGAAGAAACTGTTCGCCTTCCTGGAGTCACTAATAAAGGTATGTGATTCACATGATTTACAGATATGAAACCAAATCCAAAGAAACAAAAACTCTAGGTGACTCTATTTAGGCAGGCAGCGGTGATCCAGGAGGTGCTCACCAATGCTTGGGGGTTCACACATTGCCTACTTCCTCAGCTACATCACTCCCTGCAAGCCAGGGTGCTCTTCAAGGTGACTCAACCAGAGTCCCTCCCCATATTGTAGAATAATTGATGTGGAGTTGGCAAGAACCTTAGAGATCTCCTAATGTAACTCTTTCCTTTGGTTGGTGAGGACATTGCCTCAGAGAGAAATGAACTGCTCCAGGTCACTCCAATCCCAGAATCCAGGCCTGAATTATTTTCCTCAGATCCAAGCTTATATCTTATCAATGGACTGATCATTCAATCATTTATTAAGTATTCTGTTAAGGAACTGTATTATTAAGGCACTTTAGTAAGTCCTGGGGAATACAAAGACAAAAGTGAAACAGATTCCACCCTCAAGAAGCTTCCATTATCTTGGGGAGACAACTATTATTTATATGTGTATACAAAATACACACAAACCCTGGATAATCCCATTCCAACACCCTCTCTTCATCTCTCTGTATTTTTAGTTCAAGAAGCTTTCTCAGCAAATCCCCATCAGTGGGTAGAGAAGCATTTAGGTGTACACACCAGGATAACATGTAGGATGGGCCAATCCTTCACCTCCTGCTTCATTTCTCTTCCAACCTAGACCCTAGACCAAGAAAATAATCACATCTTTGTTTCAGTATAACTGGTTTCCTTTGTCATCCTATGTACTCTATTTTATACATTAAAACCATGATTCTGGGAAGGAGTCCCTGGGCTTCACAGGTGACCAAAGGGACTCCCAGCACAAAAAAAAAGATCAAAATTTGGATGGAGATTGTGTGTCCAGGCCACAAATAAGGTTGAAGCCAGGCTATTCAAAAGATAGCAAGTGTAGACAAAAGAACTAACCAGAAGATCTGAGTTTGACTCTTTCACTTGCTTTTTAGTCATGTCTTTTATCGTTCACAAAAGGCCTCCCCCCAGGAAAGCCTCCCATGGGGGGAGCAAGTAATACCAGTAATATTTACCCTATTCCCTGATGAAGAAATTGAGGCTCTGAGAGATGGAAGAGACTTATTTTGTCATCCAAGATTCAAACAAAGGCATCTCCTGATTGTGTTTTCAGCTCCCTTTCCTCAGTTTCTCTATTTGTAAGTTGTGTTATACTGGGTGAATCATGTGTCTTTTTTGGGCCTCTTTATCCTCATCAGTAATGATGATGATTGCATTTATTTAGCACTTTAGAGGTTTTCAAAGCACTTTAAAAGTGCCATACACATATTATCTCATTTGATACTCATAAAAATTCTGGGAAGTAGGTGCTACTTTATCACTATTTTACAGACGAGGAAACTGAGGCAGATACAGATTTAAGTGACACAATTAGGTAAATGCGAGAGGTAGAATTTGAAATCAGATCTTCTTGACTCCAGGGTCAGCAATGTTTTCATTACACTACCTGCATTCCACTTGTAGGAAAGTACCACATCACCATCATTAGGGCAAAGGCTTTCACTATGATGATTTCAAAGAAAAATTTTATGAAGACCTAGAGACCTTCATCATCACTGTGCAGAAAGAGAATAAGCTCGTCATTCCTGATAACTTTAACACTAGGGTAGGCATAGAATATTAGATAAGGTAGGGAGCCCTTCTCATCATCAGTATTGTCTTCCATTTACCTAAATACAATACCCTTGAAGCAAATATTGGCATTTAATAGACTATGCCATTATAAGGAGAAGACATTGACAGGATGTGAGAGGCAATTTGTGGCAAGGAATATTATACCAATCAAAGACTTATCCTCTCCAAGTTAAATATTCATATTCAATAAAAGTGGTATCTACAAGGCAAGATGAGTACCACAACACTTAATGTCAACAGATTAGAAAGCTCCTCCAAGAAGTTTGTTGCTAACTTGGAGGGAAACCTGAACAAACACACAGTTAACAACAGCATAGGAAAAAAGGAGTGGGCAGATTTCAGAAATTTGGAGTACAGCACTGCATTTACTAATTCAAGCCAGAACACTCTCAGAGATCCAGACTGGTTTGTTGAAAATGATAGGGAAATTCAGAAGCTGCTAAACCAAAAAAAGAAGAGATTTCCAAGGGTTTATCTGCAGGTTAGTTCATCCATTTCTAAGAAGGGAGCTTATTTAACTCCATTGAAAGTAAGGTGCAAGGAAAGCCAAGAGATATGCAGGATTCTTGACTCAATAAGAAGGCAGATGAAATTCAGTTTTGTGCTGATAGTAGCAATCCAAAGCACTTTTATGATTACCTACAGGCTATTTATGGGTCAAAGACCTATGGTGCATCTCGATTACTCAGTGCTGATGGAGTCACCTTGATTAGTGATAAGAACATGATATTGGAGAGATGGGCTGAACACTCCCATAGCATTCTCAACAGACTGTCATCAACCAGTGCTGAAGCCATTGACCTTATATCTCAAGTTGAAGTCAAGCCCTCTCTAGCCAAACTTCCAACTGAAGAAAAGTTTTTGAGTGCCATTAGGCTCCTCCCATGTCACAAGGTTCTTGGTGCTAATTCTATTCCAGCTGAGATTTACAAGGTAGGGGGCCCACTGCTCACACAAAAACTGAGGGAAATTTTCTGGGTTATGTAGCAAGAGGTTATGCCCCAGGAGTTCAAGGATATCTCCATTGTCCACTTCTATAAATGAAAAGGGAAGAGATTGTCCCATGACAATCATAGTGGGGGTTTCTCTGTTAGTCATTGCTGATAAGATTCTTGCCAGTCTTTCTTAATAGACTGATGATCTACTCAAGAGCCAGTGTGTCTTCAGAAGGGGCCAAGGAATGATCAACATGGTCTTTGCTGTGTGACAACTCCAGGGGAAATGACAGGAGCAGTGCAGAAATCTGTACACGTCTGTTGATCTGACCAAGTCCTTTGATGCTGTTAGTCATGAGGGACTGTGGAAGATCATTGCAAAATTTGGTTTCCCAGAGAAGTTCATCAGTATCACCCCCAAGTTCCAAGATGTCATGCTTGTCCAGGTTCTGGATAATGGACAATGTTCTTGAGCTTTTTTCAGTCACCGATGGGGTAAAGCAGAGCTGTATCTTGCTCTCATGCTTTGTAAGCATGATGTTTTCAATGATGTTGTCAGATGTTTTCAATAAGGATGAAAATGGCAGCAAGATAAGCTACTGAACTGAGAGTAAATTATTTGATTTGAAAAGGCTACAAGTCAAGACTAAAGTGGGAGAAGAGTTACTGCATAACTTTTTCATTTGCAGAGGATTGTTCAGTCACAGTCTCTGAGGCTGAAATACAATGGATCTATTCTCTGCCACTTGTGCTAATTTGGGCCTGACAATTAACACTAAGAAAACAGAGGGTCTTTACTAGCCAGTACCACACCATCCAAAAAAATGGAACCATCAGTTGCAGCAAATGGAGAAATTTTGGATGCTATGGATAAGTTCCCTTACCTTGGCAGTTACTTTCCACAAATGTCTACATAAATGATGAGGTTGACACACCCAGTGCCAGAGCTAGCTCAGTGATTGGGAGGCTCCAAAGGAGAGTGTGAGAGAGAAGAGGTATTAGGTTAAAAGTCTACAAACTGAAGGTCTACAGAGCTGCTGTGCTGACCTCATTGTCTTATGCCGGTAAAGCCTGTGCAGTATGCCAACACTGTGCCAGGAAACTGAATCTCTTCCCTTTGGATTGTCTTAGGAAGATTCTGAGGATCACCTAGCAAGATGAGGTACCAGACACTAAGGTTTGTTCTTGAATTGAACTGTTGAGCACTCAAACTCTACTGCAAAGAGCACAACTCTGATGGGCTGACCATGCTGTCTGAATACCAAACATACATTTGCCTAAAAGACTATTTTACAGAGAAATCTCACAAGATAGATGCCCACACAGAGGTTAGAAGTAGTGATACAAGGACACTGTCAAGGTCTCTGAAGAACTTTGAGCCATGGGAAACACTGGCATAGGAATGCTCAGTATGGTGTACATGCATCAAAGAAGGCTCTGTGCTCTACAAATGAAGCAGAATTTCAGCAGCTCAAAGCAAACACAAGATGAGCAAATTTAGAGACATCTCCACTCCAAATGTTTATGTGGACTCTTTGTGCCCAACCAGTAGTAGAGCCTTCCAAGTTTGTACTGGGCTGACCAGCTTCAGTTAGACACACTGTACCTTGACCCTGACATATTGATGTCGTTTTCATCCTTTTCAAACACAGACAACAATGAATAGATGATAATATTTGCTAAAATTTATATATCACTTGAAACTTTGAAAAGCATTTTACATGGATTATTTGAATGGATTCTCACAGTCCTTTGATCAAGGACTCAAATTGTATTTTTCTTCTTTGATTGGAAAACTGCAGCTCAGTCTCCTGTGACTCCTAATTCATTATCTCCTGGACATTACATAGTCTCTGCTCAATGAGGAAAGGAGCCCAGATGACCTTTAAGTCCCTTCCTGTTCCTAACTCCTGACTTTTACCATTAATGACCTTCCTTCTCCTTTCAGTCTCCACCTCTTCCATTTGTTCCCCATCCTTGGCCCTGGTATTTCAGTGTCCCATCTTCATCAAGTCATTTAACTTCTACTCATTCATACCCTTCTCTTACCCCCATTCAGGCATATCTAATCTGGGTATTAGCAATGTTGAAGAAGAAAAGACAAGGAGAGATGTGGAATACTTGAAAAGAACTGAAGCACTGTCCCATGGAAGAAGAATTCCACGTGTTCTCCTTGGCTCCAGAAGCTGGGCTAGGAAGAATGAGCAGAAGTTACAAAGCTCCCTAATAATGGAAGCTATGTCCCCAGTGGAATGGGTTGCTGTAGGAGGTGGTGAGTTCTGTGTTCCCTGGAGGCCTTGTAGCAAAACCCAGATGCCCATTTCATGTAAATTCTGTAGAGGAGATTCTTGGTGAGGTACAGGTTGGACTAGATACCTCTGAGGCCTTTCCCAGCTCTGACAGTTGGGGTTTCATGACTGAACCCAATGCACTGAGTCTTTCTTGTCTGTCTCCCTACCTCCTGACCCATTTATCTTAACACTTGCTGATAGCTTGCCTTTTTAATCCTGACCTACTCACTGCTCAAGACTTTGATCCCTCCCTAGTCTGTACAGAAATGTTAATAAGAGCAAAATATTCCTGTTGCCTCATCCAGGGTTCTTGATCTAATCTTTCTTACCTATGACCTAGAATGGCAAACTTGCCTCCCTCTATAGCCTGATGCAATAGTCACAGCTCCCACAGCTGCCATGAATATCAGCACAATTCTGAATCATGAATTACCATAGACTCCATATGGGAGGCAGAACCAAAGCATTTATTCAGACATCAGAAAGCTAAATCCATCACACTAACAAAAATCTGTATGCAATAACAATGTGGAGGACAACACCATCCCCAAGCCTTCCCCCTGCTAGGTTTCCCACAAACCAGCTCCATTAAACAAATCATAAGTAGTCTTCCTCAAACAAAATCACAAACAAACTCTTTCACTCATGCTAACTAGCAGCCTGCATCCTTCCTAACTCTGCTTTCAAGACTAAATTCCTTTCAGCTTGGTTTCAGCTCAGCAAACTTCTCCTACCACAGGCTCCATGTGACTCAGACTCATGTGACCCAGGCAGATAACATGGGCCTATTAATGAATGAGAAAGATCTCCCCATTTTAATTTACCATTACATCCTTTACCTGTACCTGAAGCTCCATAAACACAGTATTTAACTGACCACTACATGTATGAATTCTGGGTGCCAGGCAACTTTGCATTACTCAAAAGATGAAGTAAATGTTATCCATCCCTGGCTACACTGCTTGAGTCAGGCAGCTAGTGAGTGGCTCTGGGGACTCAGAAGGAAAACAAGATGAGGGCATCATCTCCTCATTCATTCTTTATTGGGGTTAGGAGGCTGTCTCAGGGGCCAACTCAAACTTCCTCTTTTCTTACTTTGTATGTTCCCCATTCGTGGTCATCAGACACTGATCCATTGTGTTCCCTGGAAATTCTTTGATAGTCATGGGCTTCGGAAGTCCTGGGGCAGAAGAGTCAGGAGAGATCTATAGTTCAAACCAACATTGATGGTTAATCAAATTTCATAAAATGCCACATTGGAGGGGGGTAGTATTTTGCAAAAGCACATGCTGTCTTATGACATGATATGATAGGATAAAATATGACATTATGGTTGACTCATGTCCTTCATGCTCAAAAAGGACCAAAATGACATCTCCATGTCAAGGTCAAGGTACAATGTGTCTAACTGAGACTCATCAGCCCAATAAAAGCTTGGAAGGCTCTATCATAGGTTGTGCACAAATATTCCACATGGACATTTGGAGTGAAGATGTTTCTAAATTTGTATATCTTGTGTGTTGCTTTATTTTGTATAGCTACCAAAATTCTGCTTTGCTCATAGAACATAATCCGTTCTTGGATGAGGCCATGCTGGACAGTCCTATGGCCATCTCTCCCATGTCTCACAGTTGATTCCAGAGTTCTTCAGAGAGACCTTGAGAGTGCCCTGTATTGCTTCTTCTGACCTCTGTGTGTCTGGAGCTACTCACTAGCTGCCTGAGACATGGGATGTAGCTTGATCCAGGAACTGATAATGTTTTCTTCATCTTTTGAGTGATGCAAAGTTGCCTGGAACCCAGAATCCATGCTTGTAGTGGTCAGTTGAATACTTTGTGTGAGCACCTGTCTTGTTGAGTTCTCTGTAAAATAGTTTTTTAGGCAAATATATGTTTGGTATTCCAGTAGCATGGCCAGCCCTTCAGAGCTGTGCTCTCTGCAGTACAGTTTGAGTGCTCAACAGTTCAATTCAAGAACAAACCTCAGTGTCTGGTACCTCATCTTGCTAGGTGATCCTCAGAATCTTCCTAAGACAATCCAAAGGGAAGAGATTCAGTTTCCTGGCACAGTGTTGGCATACTGCACAGGCTTTACAGGCATAAGACAATGAGGTCAGCACAGCAGCTCTGTAGACCTTCAGTTTGTAGACTTTTAACCTAATACCTCTTCTCTCCCACACTCTCCTTTGGAGCCTCCCAATCACTGAGCTAGCTCTGGCACTGGGTGTGTCAACCTCATCATCTATGTAGACATTTGTGGAAAGTAGCTGCCAAGGTAAGGGAACTTATCCACAGCATCCCAAATTTCTCCATTTGCTGCAACTGATGGTTTTTGGATGGTGTGGTACTGACTGGTAAAGACTCTCTGTTTTCTTAGTGTTGTCAGGCCCAAATTAGCACAATTGGCAGAGAATAGACCCATTGTATCTCAGCCTCAGAGATTGTGACTGACCAATCCTCTGCAAATGAAGAAGTTTTACAGAAGCTATCCTTCCACTTTAGTCTTGGTTTCTAGCCTTTTCAAAGTAGTTAACTCTCAGTTAAGTAGCTCACCCTGCTGCCATTTTTATCCTCATTGAAAGCATCTGACAACACCATTGAAAACATTATGCTTACAAAGCATGGGAACAAGCACACAGCCCTCCTTTGCTCCACTGGTGCCTGGAAGAGCACAAGAGCACTGTTCATTATCCAGAACTCAGACAAGCATGCCATCATGGAACTGGTGTATGATACGGATTCATTTCTCCGGGCAACTAGATTTTTCCACGATGTTTCACAAGTCCTCATTACTGACAGTATCCAAGACCTTGATCAGCTTGCTGAATGTTGTGTACAGAACTTTCTTCTGCGTTATACAATGTAGAACATTATATGATATAGAACAACACAATGTGATTAACATTATTGTCATTGCCCTTGACATTGTCCTCCTAGAGTGGAGGAAGCCTCCATTAGGAGAAATATTCCAGAGCGGGTTGAGCTCAGGGACCAGACTAATCAGGACCATAGAAAGTTCAGTAGCAGTTCCATTGGCAATAGGGAAGCCAAACTCGAAGTCCATAGACTTCTTCCTGTGAGGACAACCTTTCAATGGAGGGGAGGCTGGCCCTCTCCCCTCATCTCTGAGACCTATGTCTCCATTTCTCTTTTCTTCCCCCCAGAATCTGCATTCTCCCATTCCTGAATACTTTTAGTAACAATAAACACTTATTAAGCATCAGCTGTGTACCAGGCATTGGAAGAATAGGAAGAGACAAACAACTGAGCTCAGGCTTTGAAAGAACTTACATTCTATTAGAGGAAAGACTTTGTGACACTGAGTTGGGGTGGGGGGGGAGGAGGGAGGAATAGTGGGATAGGAAGAACTGCGGATTGGTTTGGACCTAAGGCAGAGCTCTTCTCACTTTCCTCTTATTCTTTCTTTGAGCTTCAGTTTTTCTACCCTGAAAAAAAAAGAGGTCTGTGGACCAGGTATTCTCTAAGGTCTCTCTAGCTGTAATATTCTATAGTCCTCTGTGACCTCAGGCAAATCACTTTCCCTTGCCAGACCCCAGGTTTTCATCTACATCATAAAGGGTTTGGACTAGTCACTCCAAACTCCTTCCAGAATGGAAATACTATGATCCCATTATACAGCCTGACCATTCAGCATATCTTATCCAAACTCACATTGTTTCATCCCATTGACATCACATCCCAAACTCCACAGTGTCCTACCTGTGGTCCTGGCTCCAAAATGAGCACATGACTTTAAGAGGAATTGCTGTTTATTCCTTCTGTGATTGAAGGCAGGTCATTTCTACTCCTTCAGTCTCAGTTTCCTCTTCTGAAAAATGAGGGAGTTAGACTACTAGATACTCTCAAAAACCACTTTAATCTCTAGAACCAAAGAGAATCCTTTATTAAAGTGTAAATAATCACATGGGGTAAACTCCTAAATCCTTTCCAGTCACCAATAAAATTGAGGAATGAGTGCCAGGCAGTGAGAGGGGGCACAGGGTTGCCAAGGCAATTTCATTCTGTGTCACCATTTTACTAAGCTTTAGTGCTAAGGCAGCTCCTATCTAAGTGAATCAGAAAGACGAAACTGTAAGGGCCTCCCCTCATCCAATGCCACCCCTCTCTCTCACTGAGTTGCTAAATTGAGATCCCTACTACAGAGGGATGAACATATTCCATCTCTACTCCAGAAGCTTCATTGACTCTCTCTTGCCTCTATGATCAAATACAGACTTCTCTGTTTGACATTTAAAACCTTTCACAATCTTCCTCCAGCCTGTATTTCCAAATTTATTCCCTGACAGCTAGAGGTGGGTGCAGTGGATAGAGTCAGGAAGAACCGAGCTTATATCCTGCCTCAGTCACTTAGATGTGTGACCCTCAGAGAGTCGATTAATGTCTGTCTACTTGAGTTTCCTCAATTGTAAATTATAAGAATAATCCCTATCTCACACAATAACAATACCTATAAAGCACTTAGCATAGTGCCTGGAATACAACAGGCACTTCATAAATGTTTTTTTACTCCCTCTTCCCTCCATTACTCTGTCTTCTATATTATCAATTTTCTGAAAAGTTGGCCTCTTCATTGTTTCCCATATACAACATCCTGTCTCCTACCTGTGTGACTTTGCCCAGGTTTCCTCCCTGCTTGAAATTGACTCCATCCTCACCTCTTCCCAGAGGTGTGAGATGAAGTGCCCTTGATACACTTTTAGGTTTAATTTGAATTAATACTATTTTCTCTTAAGTCCCATAATCAAACAAACAATAAATCAGGGCCTGGATTAATAGTGTTTGCTGATTCTAAGGTGCAAATGCTTACGCTAAAAATTTAACCATTCACTTTCCAGAGTGGTTTGGCCTCAGTCCTTCAAGATTTCTTTCCCTCAGGGATCAGCTTCTCTGATCTCCCAGTTGTTAGCATATTTCCCACCCTAAATTCTTCTTCATATGTTTTGCATTGACTTCTGTGTATACACTATTCAGTCCCACCCCCACTAGAATGTACATATCTTGAGCATAAGGACTGTGCTGGAGACTGTGACACATTGGGCAAGTCATTTAATCACTTTGAGTCTTAGTTTTTTCATCTGCAAATTTGGGGGCTGGACTCAGTGACTGCCAAGACTGCTTCTAGCTCAGAGTCTATGATCCTACAATCTTCAAGGTCAGGCACTATGCCCGGAACACAGTAAGTGCATAATAAATGTTGTTATGTGAATTGAAGTTTGGATATATTTATCATTCCTTTGACAGGTTCTTTTTCACAGAAAAGCTATTTTTTCAAAAGTCAAGTTCAATCGATTCCTTGCAACTAAAATCTGCAACCTCTGGATTCTTCACTGGCTATGTAAACATGTATTCTTTGCCATATATGGCTCTGACTACAGGAACTTAAATGAGGTATGTGGAGGCCCCTTCTCCAAGGGCAGGTTAAGGAACAAGTTCTTCTCCTTACCTATACTAGAATTATCTGGAAATGACACTCAGGCCTAATTTTCTTCTCTTTAATTCAATACATAAAAAATAAAAACAACAGCAAAATCTCTGTTTTCATAGGTGTGGGGGCAGCTCAAGACTTGTCAGACAGTCTTCACTAGAGTATAGGTTCATGGGATCAGAGACCTTTGAGATTATCTAACCCAACCTCTTCATTTTACAGATAAGGAAACTGAGGCCCAGGGAGATGAAGTGACTTGTCTAACATCACATAGATCTAGGGATGGAAGGAACTGTAGAGGTCAACTTAATTCATTTTACAGATGAGGAAGCTGAGGCCCAGAGAAATTAACTTGCTCTAGGTCACTCAGATAGCTGCCTTCAGGCAGCCAAACACTCCATAACTCTGTGGCCAAGCTTTTGGTGATGAGACCATTCCCGCTGAGCAGGGATGGTCTTTGGCTGACATTCTGTCTCTCCCCATACAAATCTGGACTCTGTACCTTCCCCACTTATGATATGGAATCACAGACCCTCCAGTTTGAAGAGACTTCAAAGCCTTCTGGGCCAGTCTACACCTGAACAAGGATCCCTTCAATTATGTAACCAACAAATAGTCTTCCAGCCTCTGCTTGAAGGCCTCCAGCCAGGGGAGACCCATTCTGAATGGAGGTCATCCATCCTGCTTGGAAACAGCTGTTCTTCGGGGCTGTTTGCCTTATATTAGCCCCAGCATGGGTCTCTGCAGTTTCTAGAAGAAATTGCCAGTTGTCCAATGCTTCTGGCATAACTCTTGATGGTCTGAGGTCCCTAGGTAAACAGGATGAATCCTTGGAGAATGATTTCAATAAAGTTTTGCTATCCTAACATTGGATAGATAAAAAAGAGCTGGTCTGAGGGAGAGGCCAACCTGCTGCTGTATTGGGAAAGCCCCAGCCTAAATACCCACCCTGCTCAGTGAAGTTGTCAGACATCTCACCTTTCCTTTTCCTTCCTTTGGAATAAGGACAAATCTCCCACTGATAAAGAAATAGCCAGCGCCAGTGAGCTCACCACCAGCCAGACGTAAATGGGCAAAACAGGCCTTCTCCAAGGAACAGTGGGCTGAACTTTGTGAAAGCCTGAACAGCAAGAGTCAGGATGATCACAACCTGTGGGGGATAGGATGGATGTAGCATCAGTTCAATTCAATGTCTCCCTACTTTTTCTCCTTTTCTCTCTCCTCAAAATTTGGTTTCATGGTACCCCCTGCTGGCCTCCTGTGGCCACCACTCTTCCTCCTCCCAACTCTGAACCTATGATTCCTTGAATCCCTGCCCTGTCACATTATCTCTTTGATTTGGGGCAAGTCATGTTGTCTCAGTGAACCTCAGTTCCTTCATCTGTTAAATGAAAGCATTGGATAAGATTAGAGATGTTTGAGGTGAGATCCATAAGCTTAAATTTTGTTTTGATAACTTATTTCAACATAATTGGTTTTCTTTTTAATCCCACATATTTTATTTTGTGTATTTAAAGACATTACTCTGAGAAGTCAATAGAATACACCAGACTGCTCAGGTAGTCCACGACACAAGAAAAGCTTGGAGAATCCCTGAATTTAATGATCTCTAAAACCCCATTTGCTTCTAAATCATGATCCTATAAATCACATCTGTCATTTATCTGTGTGGTCTTGGACCTGTGCCTCATTTTAATTCTCTATAAAATGAGGGGCTGGAATGAGATGATGGCTAAGCTGATCTTATGACTTCCTTTGGTTTTTCAATTAAACCGTTAAATTGGAGATTCTTCTTCCAATAGGTCAAGCATGTTGGCAACTTGTAATCACATGAGATAAAGACACATCTTTCTTTTCCAGAGTCGCTTGGATGTCTATTTGTCCAATTATCCTGAAGCAACATCTGTACAGAATATGATCCATTGGGCACAGGTACTGATCCCAAAGTGCTTATTTCTGCCACCTTCAGGACCTTCCTCTTGTTCTAGAGCCTTCAGAGAGCCTTCATGAAGAAGGGTTGACATTTCTATAGGAAGTTCCCCAGTTCCCCTGTAAAAGTTGAAAGAGCATTGATCTTGAAAGAAACTTTACTGAGACTTGCATTCCAATCTTGGCTCCCATCTTTGCTAATAGTGTGAGGGACATGAACAATCATTTGAACTCAGTTTAGTCTTACAGAAAAAAGGGGATAACAGGATAAGATACTAATTCATAGTGTGTCTTAATAAGTACATGGTTGGGAGCACTTTAGCAAACCACTCGGAGGCTGTTTCTTTGGTCATTAAATGGGGGTTATAATATTTATATAAGCCTCAAAATGAAAAAGAAAACACTATATAAATGTGACATATTATTAGCCAATCTTAGTTTCCTACTTTAATAGCTGTGTCATTTTTCCTTCTCTTGAGGCTTCAATTTTCTCTTCTATATAATGGGTGGAGGAAGGGGAGAAGTTGCAGAGAATGTATGATAACACTTCCCTCTTCTCAGTAAGGAAGTGGGAGCCCATGATCACAGAATACTGCATACAGTGTCAGATGGAGGAGCATTTGACCCCTTGGTTCTGCTGACATGTTTTCCTTTTTGCAAAAAGGGGTTGAATGTCAGAAACCGCATCAGAAAATATGGTGTTTAAGAGACATCAGAAGAATTTTTTAAGTGAGAGGGTCCAACTAGATTTAATTCAATTCAACAGACATTGCATAAGGCCCTCAGCACTGGGGAAGGCACTAGAGATACAAAGTGTGTGTTAATAATAACCAGTTGTGTGCTAGGCGTTAGGCATAAAGGCAGAAACTCAATAGGGCCTGCCCTCAAGGACTTCCCTCTCTACTGGGAGATACCATGTCTACTTAAATTAGCAAACACGAAGTAAATATATATGCGAAATATTTTCTAGAGGAGACTAGCCTGAAGAACTGGGGTATCAGTAAAGGCCTCATGTTGGAGATGGCACTTGAGCTGTGCTCCTTCAAGGCAGTGGGAGAACAAGGATGTAGAACATTGCAGAAATAGTGGTCAGTCAGATGAGACTCATTTATTAAACACCTTTTATGTGCATCTGTGTGCCAAGCACTATGCTAAACACTAGGGGATACAAAGAAAGACAATAGTTCCTTTCTTAATGGGGAACCCTTTCAATGGGAGATAACATGCTGATGTCTAGGTCTATACAAGATATAGACACAGAAGATCAAACTAAACTGAAAGAGAAAGTCATTTAGTCATTGCAGAAACCAGGAAAAGCCTCCTATAGAAGGTGATTTGGGGGCTGATTTCCAGAGGACTCCAGGGAATAAGGTAAAGGCAAAAAAAGGACAGAATTCCCAGTATGGGGGACAGCCAGTGGAAAGGCATATAGACCAGAGGTGCAGTGTCATGTATGAGGAAGAAGCTGGAGGCAGGTGTCACTGGCACAATGTGATGGGGAGGAAAGGATAAGAAGACTGGAAGGGGGAGAGGAGGTTAGGTTAGATTATGAAGGAATTTGAGTGTTAAATAAAGCATTTTCTATTTGATCTAGGAGGAAACAGGGAGCGCCTGAAGCTCATTGTGCAGGGAAAGTGATGTAATCAGAGCTACTTTTTGGAAAAATCATATCGTCAGCAGAAGGATTCTCTGATTCTCCAGGGTTGGACTCTTTGGTCTATGTTTCCTTATGATTTGTGGAGACAGAATTTTCATGCCTACAGAGTAGCAGGGGATGATGTCTAGGCCTGTAATTTCACTGGTATATGAAACTCAGTGAAGAAAGTTCTTCTCCCAGTGCAGATTGGGACCTTCTGAGCAGTTTATCTCTAATCTGAACAGCTGTTGAGAGTCACCGAGTCAGTGTATGCCATTGATAGGACTTGAACTCACATTTTCTTGGCTTGGGGATCAACTCTCTTAATATTTCTCTCTTTTCTATGCACATGAATCAGAGAATTCTTTTTCTCTTCATTCCAGCTCATCAATTCTGGGCAGTTGCAAGCATTTGACTGGGAGGATCCAACTCTGAATATGGAGCATTATAATCAGGTATGTGCCATCAGATAAGATCAGGATCTGTGAACCAAACAGTATATTTTCCAGTAGCATAGACCCTGCCTCTGATCCATTTCAGAACCATACCATTGAACAGAAAGAAGCCATTTGCAATTTGCTTGTGCTGCCTAGGTACTCAGAGGATTTAGAACTGAAGGGACCCTAGTGATAATCTAGTCTAATTCCTCCTCTTCACAGGAGAGGCCCAGAGAGTGAATATGATTTTCCTATAGTCACAGTCATTAGTATAGCCAAGAATAAACTCCACATATTGAGATTCCAAACCTGTTTCCTACCTCCCATGAGGTCTCTCTTTGATACAGTGGGTTAAGCCAGTCACACGATCTGATAGACTAAATCTATCTTTAAAGACTCCTCAAGCTTTCTTTAGTCTTCTGAGATTTTCAAAAACTAATAGTCAAAAGACAGGCAGTGCCATGACCTCCAGAAAGTGGAAAAAGTCGCACTTGAAATCAAATGAGCTGAGGCCATGTGCCAGCTCCTGTGCTTCCTAATGAACTAACCATGTGGGTAATGACTCTGCAGCTCGGAGGATTGATTTTCTCATCTGTAAAAGAGGTACAATAGTTCTGGAATAACAACCTCTCAGGGTTATTATGTTATATTGTCAGCCTTTAAGCACTTCATGGATCCAAATTGGGAAGCATTACTGACCTAAGGAGGATTTGCCCTGTTAGGATCATATTCAATGCTGCATCTAAAATCAGACCACATTTTAGAGGAGGACCAGGACAAGTAGAAGTCATGGAATAAGCAGGCAAACAGGACACCTGAGAAATGTACCACAAGGTAGATAAGCTGAAAGAATAGGGGATGTTTAGCTTAGAGAAAACAGGATGTGGATATATGATAGCATCATACATTTCTAAAGCTGTTACATGAAAGAAGAATTTGATTCTCTGCTTGGCACCAGAAAGCCAAACTAGGAAGAGTGGGTAGAAGAGTTGGTGGTGGGGAGTGGGAGGTGAGGGGAAGAGCCTGCTTCATGTAGAGGAAAATTTTCCAACAACGAAGAGGATGCTAAACACAATAGTCTGCCTCAGGAAGTGGTGGCTTCCTCCTCAGTGAAGGGTTTCAAGCAGAGACTTGATGATTACATTTTGGGAATTTGACAAAGATGATTCACGTTCCGGGGTGAGTGGCATTAGAAGGTTCATGAAAGCCCTTTCTTCTCTGTGACCGTATGATTCTTACATTTAGCTAGAAAAATAATTCTGGGCGCAAAAATCTATGAAAGGAAGACTGTTTCCATGTCCAAATTAGGACACAGTCATAAAATCCTCAAAGGCCTGGACACTTGGAGTTCATCCATCACTTGAGGGACACATGCTAGAAATTCTGAACTAGCAATTCTGAACTACCATACTACCGGTATCCCAGATGGTAGAGTGATCTCCATTTCAGCAACTGATTATCTGAAATGAGTAATTAAAAAAACTTGTACTAAAGACAATTTCTGGTGCCCCTTTGGTGATAACCAGGGGACAATTCCTGCTTTTTAACTCTTGATGGAATGATGGTCCTCAAAGCACTTTTTATAAGTGTAACCTATGCTGTCAACACGTCTACACATGCAATCATTCTCACCAAGGCCCTAGTCTTTTTCATAAAGCTTGTGTAGCCCTTGGAGCACTGGAGGGATTGTTTTACATTTCTAGGAAAAGTTTCTCCTACCATGTGGTTCGCTGAGAAAACATTTCCCCCTTTTAATTGCATTCAGGTTATTCCTCCTGTGTACAATGTGACACTGATGATGGTACCAACTCTGTTGTGGAGTGGTGGAGAAGATACGATCGCTGACCCCTTAGATGTGGACAGTTTGCTCCCCAATATCTCCAACCTCATATACCACAAGAGAATTCCCCATTACAATCATATGGACTTTTTCCTGGGAATGGATGCACCCCAACAAGTTTTCTATGAAGTAATTAACATGATAAAGAAAAATATGCAAACTTAAATACTTTGTAGAGTTCTCTCTGTCTCTGTCTCTCTCTGTCTCTCTTTTGCCACAACTAAGCTGGAAGAAGGGGCATATTCGCAGGTGCTTTTGGGTGTGTGGGAAGATTTGCTCTCTAGTTCTTGTACTAGGGAAGATCCAGGGAAATGGCAGTGATTGCTTTCAATGTGATAGACATTGCTAATTAGCATGAAAGATAAACTTAGGACTCTACATTTCTTGGTGTCAAGTCTGTTATAAATGTTACCTGTTTGCATATGTACATACCCACAGAAATATATTTCTATACGTGCATCTACATTTAGATGTATATTGTAAAAACACTACCTGGAGGAATATTTAAGGAGGACTTTCCTCAGCTAAATAATACCCTCTCCTCCCAGGCTAGATCTTCACACATGTTTATAGAATTTACAAGCAAAGACAAAATTTTTCCAAGGTAAAGCAAAGGTACAAAGTCATGGGTAGAGTTTTGGACTCATGAACAGAATAATAGTGGTAGTAATATTAGAAGGTCCACCCCAACAAGAGGGTAAAACAGAAATAGAAAAACAAATCTACTATTCACCATTTGAAAGAGATCCCAGGAGGAAAACTTATAGAAATGCCATAACCAAATTTCAAAACTCCCAGGTTAAGGAGAAAATATTGCAAGCAATGAGGAAAAAACAAATTAAATACTGTGGAAATTGTCAGGATTTCATAGGACCTAGCAGCTTCTACAGTAAAGGATCATAGGTCTTGGAACATTATATTTCAAAAAGCAAAAGAGCTGGGATTGCATTCAAAAATGCAACTCAGGGAAGTTGAGTATAATCCTGGATGAAAAAAAGTGGATGTTCAGTGAACTAAAAGACATTCAGGTATTTGCAACAAAAAGACCAGAACTCAATGGAAAATCCAGTATAAAAGCTTCAGAAAAAATAAAAGGAAAACATTAAAAACTAATTACAAGACACTCATTAAGGATAAACTATTTACTTATTTTGTGTGTGTGTGTGTACAGATAGACAAGTTGACAGACAGATAGATAGATGGGTAGATATGAAAGTCTTATCAGTATTCTTAAAGCTATCATCATTACTAAAATATCTTGGAAGAAAGGAGGTGTAAGATATTGGTTTTCGTCCAGTTTCTATCATACTACTTTCCAGTGTTTCCAACAATTTTGACCAAATAATGAATTCTTATTTCCAAATCTTAAGTCTTTATACTTGTCAAATACAAGACTATTATATTTATTTCTTTTTGTAAATTGTATGTCTACTGTCCTCCATTTGGAGGAGGAAGTGTTTCCATTAATCAGAAACTGCCCACAAAAAGAATATTTTTTGGAACATAGACACTAAACAACTGCCAAGATAGGTTTCTTTTATGTGAACTCCATGGCTAACGGGAAGAAAGGGCTCTAACGGGTGCTCCCAAACTCTGTTGGCAGAAGGGGCAATACATCTCCATGGAGATGTAAAAGCTCTTCTTAGCCAAGGGTATTGCTCAAGGAGACAGCTTTACAGCATCCTAGGAACCCTTGGGCAAAGCACTCACTGGGTGGAGAAGGGAAAACATCTTCAATTGACTTGGGTCTGTACATGTCAAATGAGATCCTTCAGGCATCATATTTTTGTCTGCTACTTTTATTGCAGGGAAGCTAGGTAGTACAGCAGGAGTTGGGAGGACCTGAGTTCAAATCTTACCTCAGACACTTGACACTCACTAGCTGTGTGACCTAGGACAAGTCACTTAACCCCAATTGTTTCATCCTGGGTCATCTCCAGTTCAGATGACTTTGGAGGAGAAGTGAGGCTGGTGACCTGCATAGCCCTCCCTCACTCAAAAACAAAGTCAAGTGCAAGTCATGTCATTATTTCTCTGACGCCATAGTCTTCTTTGGCAATGAAGGATGAACACACACACTTTGAGTTGATACCCAAAGGGTATCAGAGAGTCTTCAGGTTTTTAAAACAGAGAAGTGACCTGATAAGATAGCTGTTTAAATTTTGGTCTGGTAGTAATTTGAAGGATAGAATGGAGAGGCAAGGCTAGAGGTAGGCAGTCACTATAGCAATTCAAGTAAAAGGCATGAATGGGTAGAATGGGGATAGTACAAGAAATACTTTAAACAAAGAACCAAAAGGATTTTTTCATAGTTAAATAGAGGAGATACAGGTAAAAATCTCAAATTTTTAAGCCTTTGATAGATATTGGGGTGTTGAAGGCAAGAATGTAGTAGCATTTGTTTTTCTTATTTTGGAGGGGGAGTGTAGGGTTATCATCTCAATTTGAGACAGGATGGTTCTTATGTGAGGGAATTACATCCAAATGGAGCCATATTGGAGATCTCTAAAACTATAATCCAGGAGGTCAGATTAGCAATCAGAGGTGTAGAGGCTTAAGAATCATTAACATCAACAAAAGGTGATCGATGTGGAACACTATTGTGCTATAAAAAAGTGATGAGTAAGATGGTTTCAGAAAAACCTGGTAAGACCATTTGAACTGATGCAAAATTAAGTGAGCAGAAGCAGGAGAACGTTGTACACAGTAACAAAAATACTGTAAGGATGATCAACTGTGAAAGACTTATCTTCTCTAATCAAAACAATGATGCAGAAGATGGCAGAGTAGAAAGACTCACATATGCTAGCTCCGAACCCACAGCCCATGAATTTCCTCTAAAAAGAACTCCTGACAAATTCTGGAACAGTGGAAGCCGTGCAGCAACACAGTGAAGGAGATTTCCATTCCAGAGAGCCCTGAAAAACCGATCCCAAGGTCCATCGCGCACCTGACGGGAGTGGAGCCCTCCCCCTGCCCTGGCCAAGCGGCACTGAGAGGAGCGAGCAGATACGAGCAGGATGCAGGGACTGAATCTCCAGTGGCCGCGAAGGTCCTTCCACCCACAGACTCACAGGTCAGTGAAAGAGATGTCTGGACAGGCTGAGAGGGGAGCGGGGTGACTCCGGGACTCAGGCCCCGTCAGGATGTAGCAGCAGAGGCAGCAGGCAGCCAGAGGCTCCCAGAACAGGCAGGAGCTCAGCAGGAGTTCCATTGCCAAAGGTCTCTGCATAAAGCCCCTGAGGGAACTGAGCCTGGGAAGCGGCCCTGCCCCCACCTGAGCACCAGAAATTAAGCTCCCACTGAATAGCATCCAGGCCTGCCGCCAAAAGCCCTGAGGCTGGGGAGCAGCATTTGGATCCCAGACCCCAAGCACTAGCTGGGTGGACCTAGGCCTGGGGTGGAGAGGACTCTCAGAAGGCAAGTAACTGGCTGGGAAAATGCCCAGAAAAGGGAAAAAAAATAAGACCATAGAAGGTTATTTTCGTGAGGAAGAGATGATCCCAACCTTCCTTTCTGATGAGGAGGAACAATGCTTACCATCAGGTAAAGACATAGGAGTCAAGGCTTC
>CM053769.1:469423743-469483727 GCA_028658325.1 Potorous gilbertii | reverse complement strand
CTTCTTTTGATCATGGCTTTCAGGTAGTCCCATAATGTTTAAATTGTCTCTCCTGGATCTATTTTCCAGGTCAGTTGTTTTTCCAGTGAGTTATTTCACATTCTCTTCCATTTTGTCATTCTTTTGGTTTTGTTTTGTGATTTCTTGGTTTCTCAGAAAGTCATTAACCTCCATCTGTTCCATTCTAGTTTTGAGAGAACTATTTTCTTCAGTGAGCTTTTGCACCTCTTTTTCCACTTGGCTAATTCTGCTTTTGAAAGCATTCTTCTCCTCATTGACTTTTTGAACCTCTTTTGCCAATTGAGTTAGCCTATTTTTCAAGGTGTTATTTTCTTCAGCATTTTTTGGCGTCCCTTTGTCAAGGTATTGACCCGTTTTTCATGCTTTTCTTGCATCTCTCTCATTTCTCTCCCCAGTTTTACCTCCACTTGTCTAATTTGATTTTCAAAATCCTTTTTGAGCCCTTCCATGGCCTGAGCCCATTGGATATCTATTTCAGATGTTTGGGATACAGAGGCCTTGACTCCTATGTCTTTACCTGATGGTAAGCATTGTTCCTCCTCATCAGAAAGGAAGGGGGGAATCATCTGTTCACCAAGAAAGTAACTTTCTATGGTCTTATATTTTTCCCCTTTTCTGGGCATTTTCCCAGCCAGTTACTTGACTTCTGAGATTCCTCTCCACCCCCGCCTAGATCTGCCCAGCTAGTGCTTGGGGTCTCAGATTCAAATGCTGCTCCCCAGCCTCAGGGCTTTCAGCAGCAGGCCTGGCTGCTATTCAGGGTAAGATTAATTCAGGTTCTCAGGTGGGGGTAGGGTCGCCTTCCAGGCTCAGTTCCCTCAGGGGGTTATGCAGAGACCTTCAGTAATGGAGCTCCTGCCTGCTCCGGGAGCCTCTGGCCACCACTGCCTCTGCTGCTGTCTCCCGAGGGGGCCTGAGTTATGGAGACACCTGCTCCCCTCTTGGCCAGCCTGGAAGTCTCTCTCACTGACTTGCAGCACCTGTGGGTGGAGGGACCCCCACGGCCACCAGAGATTTCGTCCCTGAAGCTTGCTTGGATCTGCTCCTCCTGGGGCTGCGTGGCCAAGGTAGGGCTGGGTTCTACTCTGGTCCCGTGCGTGATGGACCTTTGTTGGGGGTTTTTCAGGTCTTTCTGGAACAGAAATCTCCTCCACTCTGTTGTTCTGTGGCTTCCACTGCTCCAGAATTTGTTAGGAGTTCTTTACAGATATATTTTAGGCTGTGGTTTCGGAGCTAGCATAAGTGTGTCTTTCTACTCTGCCATCTTGGCTCCTCCCCACAATGGAGTGAGTATGAGTCGAATTAAAACTTAGATGTTACAAAGATTTTTTTTAAAGTAGAGAATTAAAAATAATGAAAACAGGCCTACAACTGATTTGACTTTATCAATAAATCCATGAGACATACATGTTTTAAAGACATACACACACACACACACACACATACACACACACAAAGCTCAGAATATCTGTCCTGTAGCACCATCATTAGATTGAAAGGTCTGGACTAGGAGTGAGTAAAACCTGGGCTCAAATCCTGCTTCAAATACTTGCTAGCTCGGTAAACTTGGGCAGTCCATTCAATATCTTTCCTCACCTATAAAATGAGGTTGATCCCGGTGGCCTCTAAGCCCCCTTGAGACTAGTCTAGACAAAGCAGGGTGCCTGTGGGAAGTTGCCATGCTGCCGAGACCTAGGGAGTCTCCCTTCTCCCTGCTCTTTAGGCTAACAGGTAGAAAGCCAGGGGTGCTGAGTATTGGAAGGGGCTTGTCTGTGGGGGTGTTTATTGATTGTTAAAAATACTATTGATAGCATTAATAATAACATTGATCATTAATAACAATAACCTCACAGATAAATGCCTACACACTAAAGTTGCTATTTATAACTCAGCTGCACCCACTTTGGTTCAGTATCTGCTGAGGCTTATCTCAAATATATGAAAAGATCTAACTTGATGGATCATTGAGTCTAAGAACGTCATCTGGCAAACTAAGGCTGTTAGAGCTAAAATTGGGGCTTTTCTATTTCTGATGGATTGTGCCATACCAGGTGTGTGACTTTGGGCCAATCACTTCTCCAGGCTAACCCTTAGTTTCTTCATCAAAACTTTGCTCAGAGAATGTCTTCGGAATGAAGGAAATTCCTGGTGCTTAGCCTGGTGCCTGGCACATAGTAGATACTTAATAAATACTAATTTATTTGATTTACTGACTGACGACATCTTAGGATTTGACTAAGGCCCTTTCCAAAAATCCCTGGCTTCTAAACTGGGAAAACTTTTATAATGCAATCCCCATCCCAGCTCTCTGCCAATTGCCTATGTGGGGAGCAGAGGGTCTTATTGAGGTATGTAAAAGGCCCCCAGGAACAGCCCAGAGCCTGTACTAACCACTGCTGGAAACACATCTCTGGGATGGGAGAAAAGAAAGAAAAGAAATTTACATGATGATTTTGTTGTATATGTGAAAGAAATAACAAGTTGAGCATAGTAAGTTTGCAGTTTCATATACAACCTTCTCCTTTATTGTACTATGTTAGGGAAATATTTGTTTTATTCCATTAATTAAAAATAAATTTTAAAAATAAAAGTTAACACATAGATGGACTATATCTATATTCTATCTATCTGTCCTCCTGGGCCTGCACTTGGAGTAGGGTTTGGGGGTCAATAACAAAGAGGATATTTTCAGCTTAAGGGAAGGGAACACTTTCAAGTAATTTGAGCTTAGCACAATGTAAGAGTTTAATAAATCTCTTTTCCTATTCCACCAAGTGGAACAGACTGCTCTCTGGAGGTCTCCAAAGGGAGGTTGGATGCCCACCTGTTAATGAGGAGGGGCTTCTGGGTCAGGTGTGGGTTGGATTTGAGAGCCTGTGACCTCTAGTTCATCTCTGAAAAGATCTGCTTCTGTAGCTGTCTTTGGCTAGATCTGCACAGTTCAAACTGAGGGGGAGAGGCAAAACTGTTATATAAGAGAAAGGCTATCTAATTCTTAAAACCCAGCCCAAGAACTTAGCACCCAAACAAGTCGTGAATACTCTGACTGAAATACTCCATGGAATATTCATTCCCAACCAAAGACTAGAGATCTATCAATGGATTAATTTTTAGAGCTGGAAGGGACTTTGTAGATCTTTGAGCTCAAGCTCTTTATTTCACAGAAAAATGTGATTCTATCATCCTGAACTTGGCCTACTATTGGTACAAAAAATAATAGCATAGACTTATATGGGGTTTTAATGTCCTTAGAACACTTTATACATGATATTTGATCCTCACAACAACCCTGAAAGATAGGCACTTTTGTTATCCCCATTTTACAGATGAAGAAACTGATACCGAGAGCTGTTAAGTGACTTGCTCAGGGTAATACAGTTAGGTGTCCAGGGTAAAATTTGAATTCAAATCTTCCTCATTTGAAGTTGAATGTTCTATCTACTAAGCCATGCTGTCTCCCAAAAGACTTCCAGTCTAGTTCTGGCTTTTCCAGTTAGAGACTCTATGACCTTGAAAAAGTTACTTTTGTCTCTGTCTCAATATTCCCACTTCTTAGAAGGGAATAAGAGTCCTGACTCTATCCATTTCATAGGGCTTTGATGAGGTTCAGAGTTGCTTCTGCATGAAATGAGAATATTAAGGTTCAGAAAGGGTCATGAAATTGGCCAAGTTCATGGAATTACTAAGTATTACATGAGCAAAATTGTAAAGTTTGTCTGAGAGCTTTGCAAGGATAGATGCTGTCCAAAGGAAATAAAGTTGAATTTGAAATCAGAGGATCTGTGTTTTGTTGTATATGTGAAAGAAATAACAAGTTGAGCATAGTAAGTTTGCAGTTTCATACACAACCTTCTCTTTTATTGTACTATGTTAGGGAAATATTTGTTTTATTCCATTAATTAAAAATAAATTTTAAAAATAAAAGTTAACACATAGATGGACTACATCTATATTCTATCTATCTGTCCTCCTGGGCCTGCACTTGGAGTAGGGTTTGGGGGTCAATAACAAAGAGGATATCTTTGTTACTTACTTCTGATGCTCATGATCCATATGAATCCATATTCTCTACTGCCAAGTTCTGTTAATTCTATTTCTTGCATTCACCTCCATTTCTCCTCTGGCTTTGAGTCAGCTAAGGAGGTGAATGTAAGAGATATTAGGAAGGTCTTTCTAAGTCACTGGATGGACATTGGTCTTGGAGTAAGGAAGTCCTGAGTTCAAATCTGATCTCAAGTAATTCTTAGCTATGTGATGCTGGGCAACCAACTTAACCTTGTCTGTTTCACTTTCTTCAGTTATAATATGGGGATAAAAATAGTATCTTCTTCCCAGAGTTGTGAGGTCCAGATGAGATGATATTTGTAAAGTTCCTGGCACATAATAGACATTTAATAAATGCTTTTTTCCTCCCTCTTTTCTATTTTATTTCTCCTATAGGTCCCTTCTCTCCACTCACACATCTTCACCCTAAGGCTCATATCATCTTTTAATTCAATGATTTTAATAGCCTCTCAGTTGATCTCCCTGTCCACAGATTCTCTCCACTACAATCTAACCTTCACTCAGATGCCAGTGATCTTTCTAAAGCAAAGATCTGACTAAGTCTCAGAGGAAAATGGGAATTTGTCTCAAACACCAAAATAATTCCTGAAAGAGCTCAAAGAGAAAAAAATACTGAAGAGGTAGTGGAGAAATTGAGAAAAGAAATGAGAATAATGCAAGAAAATTATGAAATAAGACTCAACAGCTAGGTAAAAGAGGTACAAAAATGCTGAAGAAAACACCACCTTAAAAAAAAAAACAGACTAGACCAGGTGGTAAAAAAGAGGCACAAAGATCTACTGAAGAGAAGAACTCCTTAAAAAGCAGAATTAGCCAAATGTGAAAAGATGTACAAAAATTCAGTAAATAGAAAAAGTCCTTAAAAACAGAAATGGACAATGGGAAAAGGAAGTATAAATGTTTACTGAAGAAAATAATTCCTTAAAAATTTGAATTGGGCAAGTGGAAGCTAATGACTCCATGGGACATCCAGAAACAATAAAACAAAATCAAGACAATGAAGCAAATAGGAAAAAATGTGAAATACCATTGGAAAAGCAACTGACCTAGAAAACAGATCCAGGAGAAGTAATTTAGGAATTTTTGGATACCTGAAAGCATGATAAAAAAAAAATGCCTAGATGTTATCTTTCAAGAAGTCATCAAGGGAGCTGCCCTGACACCCTAGAACTAGAGAGTAAAATGGAAATAGAAAGAATCCATCATTCATTTACTGAATGAGATCCCAAAATGAAAATTCTCAGGAATACAATAGCCAAGTTCCAGAGCTCCCAGGTTAAGAAGAATATATTGGAAGCAGCCAGAAGTAAACAATTCAAATATCATGGATCCACAGTCAAGCTCAAACAAGATTTAACAAGTTTCTACATTAAAGGACAGCAGAGGGAATGGAGAGAGGTGGTTGACAGATTATATTCTGGAGGGCAAAGGAGCTAGAATTACAACCAAAAATCACCTATTCAGCAAAACTCAGTATAATCCTTCAGGGGGAAGAATAGACATACAATGAAATAGAGGGCTTCTAAATATTCCTGTTAAGAAGACCAGAATTGAACAAAAAAGAAATATTTTCAAATACAAAACTCAAGAAAAGCATAAAAAGGTAAATAGCAAAGAAAAATAATAAAGGATGCAGTAAGATTAAGTTCTTTATATTCCTACATCAGAAGATTATACTTAAAACTCTTAAGAACTTAAGACTTTTAACTTAAGAGAAATCTAGATAGACAGAGGATGTGGCTATAAGTTGACTATTATGGGATGATATCTAAAAAAAAATTCAGAAGTGAGAAAATGGGATGACTATGATGGAATGATATCTAAAAACAATAAAATGAAAAGGTGAGAAAGGGATGCACTGGGAGAAGGGTGAAGGAAGAAGTAGAATGGAGTAAATAAAAGAGGTACAAAAGAGCTTTTACAGTGAAGGGCATGGCATGTGGAACAGTGGTGGCAGACTATATTTGAACCTTACTTTCACTGGAATTGTCTCAAAGAGAGAATAAAATTTGGATGCAGAAATCTATCTTACGCTACAGGGATGTAGAAATGGAAGGGAACAAGACAAAAAGGTAGAGCTGATAGAAGGGAGGGTTGATTTGGGGTAGGTAGTGGTCAAAAGTAAAATGCTTTTGAGGAGGGACAGGATGATAGGAGAGGGAGAAGTATAAACAAGGAAAAAACAGGTTGGAAGGAAATATAGAATTAATGATCATGACTGTGAAAAAAATGACTGCAAGTTTCTCTGATAAAGGTCTCATTTCTCAAATATAGAGGGAACTGGGTCAAATTTATAAGAATATAAATCATTCCTTAATTGATAAATGGTTAAAGGATATGAACAGGCAGCTTTCAGATGAAGAAATCAAAACTATATATAGTCATATAAAAACATGTTCTAAATCACTGCCGATTAGAGGAATGCAAGTTAAAACAACTCCGAGGTACCATCTTCCACTTATCAGATTGGCTAATATGGAAGAAAAGGAAAATTACAAGTGGCTGAGGGGATGTGGGAAAACTGGAATAATGTTGTGAGCTGATGCAACCATTCGGGAGAGTAATTTGGAAGTATGCCCCAACGGTTATAAAACCGTGCATAACCTTTGACCCAGAAATACCACTACTAAGTCTGTATCCCAAAGAGATTTTTTTAAAAAGTGAAAAGACCTACATGTACAAAAATATTTCTAGTGGTTCTTTTTCTTGTAGCAAAAAAATAGAATTGATGGGATGCTCATGAATCAGGAATGGTTAGACAAGTTGCTATTTTGTGATTGTGATGGAATATTATTGTGCTATAAGAAATGACAAGTAAGATGTTCTCAGAAAGATTTGGAAAGATTTACACAAAATGATGCAAAGTGAAGTGAGCAGAACCCAGAAAACATTGTACATAGTTACAGCAACATTGTGTACAAGGATCAACCTTGGATGACTTAACTATTCTTAGCAATACAACGTTCCAAGAAGATCCTAAAAGACTCATGATGAAAAAAAATATCTACCTCTAGAGAAAGAATTGATAGAGTTTGCCAGATCGAAGCAAATTTTTTAAAAAACTTAATTTTCTTGGGGTTTTTTGTCTGTGTTTTCTTTTATAACATGACTAACATGGGAATATGCTTTGCATGATTGCACATGTTTAACCTATGACAAATCACTTACTTTCTCAGTGATGGGGAGGGGAGATAATTTAGACCTCAAAATTTAAAAAAAAGTTAAACATTGTTTTTAAGTTGAAGTTTTTAAGTTTTAAGTGGAAAAAAATATTAAAAACAAGCTAGCCCCATCCTGGTTTTCCAGTCTTCTTATACCTCACTCTCATGTAGTCTCCAATCCAATTACAAGGACTTCCTTGCTGTTCCTCACACAAGACACTTCATCTCCTGACTCCAGGTACTTCCCCTGGTCTGGGGTCCCTCCAGACCTGGGGTCTGTCCCTCATCATCCTTGCCTCCAGGCCCTTGGCTTCCTCCAAGTCTCAGCTCCAATTCTACCTTCTATAGGCAGCCTTGCCTGAACTTCTTTTGTCTTTACATACCCTCTGGGATTATCTCCCATCTAGCTTGTCTCTTGCTTGTCTCTAGCTGTTTCCATGTTGTTTCTTCCATGAGACTGTAAGCCCCTCAAGAGCAGAGACTGTTTTTATCTTTTTACATTTCTTTGTATCCCTAGTGTCTAGCACAGTGCCTGTAAACACTTACTAAATGTGTGTTGACTTACTGACAGACTGAGACCATAGATCAAATTAGAATAACAGAATTTGATTAGGAAGGAACTCTTCATTGACCTATCCCTCTAAACTGGAAATTGGTTAATTCTGGAATGATTCAGGATTAATTTTCTTATTAAAGAACTCCCAGTTAGGCATTAAGACACATACATTTCATGTTAGGAAAAGCTTCCTAGCTAACTCTATAAGGCTCCATAATTGTACAGAAGCCAAATGACTTCCTTCATCGGTAGCAGGTTCCCTTTTCTAGATCCTTAAGCAGAGGTGGAGGGTGTTAGGCAGGGGATTTTCTTCTAGATTTGCCTCACAGGTCCCTTTCTACTCTTGGATTCTGGTGCTCTAGTCTGTTCTCCCTTTTGGGAGAGAGCTTAGCCAGGCTATGATCCAACAGTTCCCTCTGTCCCTACTGAAACAATAGTGAAGGAATCCATGGCATGATTGATGGAAAACAGAGAAGCCCCATTTCTGTTCCATAAAGGAGCATGTTCTTTCTACCTAACTCCTTCCTTCCATGATCAGTGGTGATCAGCACTATGACTGGCAGCAGTTTCAGAGTATCCAATGAAATCCTAAAGCCCCAGTATGGTAAAATGGAGACAACTTTGGATCTGACCTCAGAAGGCCTGCGTTCAGACCTTGCCTCTCTCCAGGTTTTCCCAGTGAAACCTTGAGTAAAATGTAAATTTCTTTTGGCCTCCATTTTCTTAATTGTAAAAAGTGGACTTTTGGATAGAAAGAGGCCTAGTAAAGACACAAAGCCTTGGATCTGGGGTCAAAGTACCTGGGTGCAAATCCCAACTCTACTACTCATTGTGTCTATGATTTTTGTAAGGTCTCAGTGTCTCATCTGTGAAAGGCCAGGATTGAGCTACTTGTCCTCTGAGGTTCCTTCCAGTTCTAATCTCATCATCATTAGACCTTTAGGGGCTTTTCCTGCTCTCAATTTATGACCTTTGATCTGTGTGACCTTGGACAAGTCACTTAATTTCCCTGACTCTTGGTTTCATCATCTGTAAAAATAAAAAGTCTGGATCAAATGACCTCAGAAGTCTCTTCCAGTTCTCCATTTCTGATCCTGTGATACCTAAGGAGTGTGCCAACAATCCACTCCTATATCTTGGTCCTGGGTCCAAGTCCTACCTAACCCCATTGACATCAGCATAGAAACCTCAGAAGTAAACAAATTGAGATACCACAAATAGTTCTGGTTGAGTGGCAGCTGAGTTTCCACATATCCCCAGGAATCAGAGAGGAAGATTTGACTTGTAGAATAGAGGATTAATCTTGGGTGGGGGTCATGGGTTAGACCAAGATAGGAGCAAGATAAAGGAGCTTGATGTGGTGAGACGTAATATATAACAACAGCAACAATGCTATCCAGCAGTCATATAGCACTTTAAGATGCTAAGCACATTAGGTGTGTTACCCGATTTGATTCCCACAACAGCCTTGTGAGGTGATTGATTATTGAATCATGGAACACAGAGAGTATCCAACACTCTGTGACCCCATATGGGATTTTCTTAGTAAAGATTCTAGAGTGGTTTGCCATTTCCTTCTCCAGATCACTTTACAGATAAGGAAAATGAGGCAAAGAGGGTTATGTGACTTATCCAAGGTCACACAGCTAGTAAGTGTCCAAGGTCAGATTTGAACTCAGGTCCTCCTGATTCCAGGCCTGATACTCTATTTGCTGTTTCACCTAACTGTCCTCAGAGTCTAAATTAATGGATAAATTAATTATGTTATACACTTGAATCATTTCCCCCTCTCTCCCTTGCTATTTTCATCTTAAAACTGAGTGAAGGGTTACCACATCCTCCTATTAGATTGTAGATACAATAAAAGAACCACATCCCTGTGACTCGAGCCCAAGAGAGAAAGCAATGAAAAGGAGATGGTGAGGGTGGGAGTGGGAGATGAGAGCTGGTCAATAGGGTTGTTAACCACCTCAGCTCTGCACCAGACACAAAACCCCTTCTATCTGCCGTGATACCAAGGAATCATCAGTTCTACTCAAAAGAGTTGTTCCAAATCAGATTGTTTTTTAAATATTAAAAGAGAAATGTTTGGCAGTAATTGTTTTTTTACTCATTGTCTTCTCTAAATATGGCAGAAAGAACATAGGATTCTACAAATTTAGAGATGCGAAGGCCATGAGAAATTATCTAATCCAGGGGTTCTTCAATGTTTCTGTGTTGTGGATCCCCTCTGGCAATCTAGTGAAGCTTACAGTATCTTAATATTATAATTCATTACATAATTGTATTTAAATGCCTAAAACAGATTACAAATGATTACAAAAGAAATCAAGTTTTTTTTAAAAAAAGTTGTAATTTTTAGGCAAGTTCCTAGACCCCCAAAATCTCATCATACACTCTTGGGGATTTTGTAGACCTCAACTAAGGGATCTCAGCTCTAGTCCAGTCCCCTTATTTTATAAAGTTATGAAATGAGAGCTACGAAGATGAAGTGATTGTCCAGGGTCATACAGCTACTAACTAAAGCAAGGACTCACATCCAAGTGCTTTGATCCATTCGGTGCTCTTCACACACACACACACACACACACACACACACACACACACGCACACACACGCACACGCACACACATGGTTGAGTACAGTATACTATAGTACATTTTTTAAAGTTCCCAGTATCCTAGGAAGAAAAGGGAAATATAGTATTTGAAATGTTGGTACCTTTTATATTTCTGAAATTTTTTCTTCCATTGGAAAGACAATTTCTTCAAAAAATCTTTCCTTTAAAGAGTTAATACGTGTTGGAAGTATCTTTATCATAGAGCCCCTCTTACCCCATGCCCCTTCCTCCTGCCCCTTCTGCTCTCCACATTTTGTATTTCTTTTGAAAGTGTCTGTGAAATTCTAGAGTCATGCAACAGAATGTTTCTTCAGAGGTCATTTACTCCAACAGCATCATTTTCTAGAAATCTGAGGGATAGTAAGTGACTACTCCAAAGTCACATAACTAATAAGCATTAGATTTGGAACCTGAACCCAGGTCATCTGCTTCTAGATTGAGTTTCCATTCCACTATACCATGATGACTTACACATGAGCACACACATGCACACACATGTACACACATACTTTCTCACAGACTCACATAATACATTCTTTCTCACATTCATATATGTATAAACAAGATAGAGATAACATTGCCAAATGAGATTCTATGCATCTCAAGACAAATCATGATCTGGGGGAAAGGCTTTAATTATTTCTCAAATATAACTCTTCCCACACGGCCCCATTCTGTCCCACACCTGCCCGTGTCACACACCATTGTTTCTCATTAGGGTATTGAATTTCTAGTTGAAATCAAGGATCTCTGTACCTGCCCTCCTTCCTCTCCAGTCTCCCCTTCCCATTGTATTGCCAAGAACCAGAAGAGAAGAGTAGGACAGAGTGGTCCCTAAGAAGGCCCCTCACTGGTTTCCCATTTCACAGAAGCAGCTGCCTCTAGGGAATGGCAGGTGAGGTCTGGGACTCAACCCTTGACCCCAGGACCCCTTTTTGTAAGTCATTAAGAGAACTTTTTGAAAATAATTATTTTTTAAAAATCATCCCCACAATCTCTGTTGCCAGCCCTCTCCCAAATAACCTTATGAATTTTCAGGTAGAAAAACATCTTCTTACAAGAGCTGTTGACATCAGTTTTGCTCAGGCTAGGTGCCCACCAGCCAGTCTCGCCGAGGTTCAGATACCAAGGTCCCCTCTGCTGGTGCAGTAGCATTTTTCTGCTGGAGGAGAGAGACAGGACAATAAAGGTGATCAGGGCAAGCCCACACTCCATTTCCTCCTCTGGGGAGTGGCCAATCACATGGTGCCTCTCACCCTATTTTGCCCAGCTGTTTGGAATTCAGACATGTTGTCTATTAGGTAACCACACATATTGGGTCCTCCCTAGCCTGCTTGAACTCTTAGAGAAATGGATTAATAAATGCCCTGTGGTGATTACTGAGTATTCCAAGAAGTTGATCAGCAGGCTCTGTGGATGGGGCCCTGTGGCATCTCGGAGGGAGGTGAGTGGCCTGGCAGTGCCTTCAGCCAAAAAGGTGGTATAGCCTCAGATGTTTCTCAACCAGCCTTTACTGACTCATGGTTTCGATAACCCTGAGGGGACTTCATTACCAACCTCAGCTTTTTTTATACTGAGAAGGGAACCACAGATATACCCAATCTCTCCTGGTACTCTTAGTGGTATCACTGAGCAATCAGGGACCTCCTAGGATATCAGAGAATCTGCCTGGTGAGTAGGAGACCATGATCCACCTGTCGATCTATGTCTTGGGTTGCTTTGAAGAGGCCCATCATTCCCCTATTGGGGGCCATCTCCAGCCATCTCTGGTCACTGAACCCAGATGGCTCTGAAGGAGAAAGGGAGGCTGCTGACTTTGCCCAGCCCCGCCTCACTTCAATCCAATTCATTTGCAAGTCATGGCATAGCCTTCCTGATGCCACATTTCCTTTAAGAATGAAGGACAAACCACAACATCCCCTATTCCATGGTAAATCCTCAGTTTTGCCAGATACAAGACATGAGAACCATCAAGGAACAAGAGAGCAGCAATCTTTATGGGCCATTTCCTAACTTCCCTTAGAATATTTGGTACAGAAGAAAAAGCTGAGTTTGGAGTCAGTAGACCTGAGTTTTGATCTCCTCTTTAGGACTTCCTACCTGAGTGAACATGGACAAATCAAGCCATCAAGATTTCTTGGTGCCCCAGTTTCCTCATTTGTGAAATGGGGATAGTGGGGCAGCGAATAGAACCCTGGACTTCAAGTCAGGAAGACTCATCTTCCTGAGTTCAAATCTAGGTCAGACACTTACTATGTGACCCTGGGCAAATCATTTAATCATTTGCTTCAGTTTTCTCATCTGTAAAATAAGCCAGAGAAGGAAATAGCAAACCAGTCTAGCATCTTTGCCAAGAAAACCCCAAATGAGGTCATGGAAAGCCAGATACAACTGCAATGACTGAACAACAAATCCGTTTTCTACTTACTCCACAGGCTGGTGGTAGAGAAAGTGCTTGTCACAAAGCTCATCACAAGCTATTGTTATTACAGAGTTTAATTTAATCTGGTGAGGCATCAGGAAGGGATGGATAAAGGTCTTAGGGCAGGACTGGGAAGACCTGGATTTACAGCTGTTCTTTTACATTTTCTGGCTGTGTAACCCTGGCCTCCACCCCCACAGCTTTCACAGGTGGATCAAGAGATAGAACATCCCTTCTCCATTCTCTTGAAACATGGCCAGGTGGGAGCCATTTTCCAGTTTGTTTCCATCGCTTGCCTCCTGTCTCCTGCTGAGATGTCCCCTCCACATCTAATACATTTCAGCAGATAACTAATTCCTCTGGGGTCAAGTTTACAAGCCTCTTCGGGCATTTAGATTTTGTCTTAACCGGATCCCATCTGATCTTTTGAGCCACGTTTAACAACAATAACGATGGCTAGCATTTATAGAGAACATTAAGGTATTGAAAGCACTTTACAAATATTGTCTCATTTCATTCTAGCAGAAATCCTGGGCTCTATTATTACCCTGTTTTCCATATGAGGAAACTGAGGCAGGCAGCATTCTGACCTCCTGAATTTCCAGACTCGGGCTCACAAAGCTAGTAAGTTTCTGAGGCTGGGGCTGAATTTAAATTCAGGTCTTCCTGCCCTCAGGTCAGCACCACCACCTAACTGCCTCCACATGCCCCTGATTTCCATCTGGCCTCCCTAGAGACTTCAGGGAGCTTCTCTGGTGAGATTCAAGCCTCTCTCTTGGTAGAGCTGAGATTTAAACCTCCCATCCCCCACAATTCATCCACTCTTCCATATTTTTTTTGGTAATTTCCAGTATGTAGAACATCTGCTTGCATTTGCTTGGATAGAGGGAGTTCCTTGGTATTTTCTATTTGTATTGGACTTTGGTGTAACCAGTGTCTGGTGGAAAGGAGCAAAACTTGTCAGAGTAAGGCAGCCACCAGAGAAGCAGCTTTTGCTCTAAACCAACACTGTGCCCCAGCCCAGTAATATTCAGAAGAGGGAGGGAGGGTATATCCCTAGAATTCTAGCCTGGGACCTCTCTCAGAGACTGAAGGAAAAAACACTCAGACTTAGACTCATTTCTCTGCTTCCCTCAAGGCAGAGATTGCTGTCTGCTGTGGAAAGAGAAGGGCAAGATTCCAGAGATCCTATCAATGCCTCTGAAAGTTGCATGGGATTCTCCCAGGTGAATAAGCTACTGTGCTCAATGCATGTTAGCTCCTTCTCTGCAAATTACCATCTTGGCGAGTTGCCTAGAGCACTAAACAGAGAAATGGCCTGCCCAGGGTCACACACTGTGTGTTAGAGTTGGAACCTAAACCCAGGTCTTTCTGACAGAATCTCAAATTTTAGACATCAGAAGCAAGTTGGTGCTGACTGGAAGGCAGGGCCAATTGGATGGTTGAAGATTTGGAGCTGTGTCAATAACCCTGACTGGAAATATACAGTCTCTAACTGGGTAGAGAAGGAACCAGTTGTAAAGAAGCCTATTGGAACCTCTAAAACATGGTTTGTTTTTGGAGGATACTATTTGTACATCATGACTAATAAAGTTTGATTGCATTCATTGAAAAATATAAATCTAAATAGCATTTCTTTAATACTAGTTAGCCTATGTAACAGTAAATCAGCTTTGTGTGTAAGCTACAATACTGGGGTTGAGAAAGAGACAGCTAGAAATCCAATCAACCACCCCTCTGTACTAGGCATCCATAAATAATGAAAAGACAAAAAGGATCTTGGGTGCCATTAGGGGAGGCTCTATGTGCATAGAGCCATCAGATTCTAGGCCTAGAAGTGGAAGAGATGTCAAGGATCCCTTCTCATTTTACAGATGAGGAAGGTGAGGTATAGGGAGTTGAAATGGTTTTTTCAAGGTCACACAGATAGTAAAAGTCAGAGGCAGGATTTGAACCCATTTGTCCTCTAACTTCAGATTCACCATTCCTGTTGCCTCAGTATACACATCTGCACAGTGGTGCTAGAGCTGTTTTCAAATAAAGTAAGCATTCAGTGTAGCAGAGGTGAGGAAGGCATGCATTTTAGGCTTGGGAGGGAGAATCAATACCAAGGCATAAAGGTTTCCCATCCCTTCCATCTTCTTGCCCTCATTGAGAACTGATTCTCCCCTGAGGACACTTCCTTTCTGGCCACTCTTTCCAGCACTGGATGGAAATGATGACTGCACCATCATTCACGAACACTTCTTACTCCCCATGATATAGCAACAATGTGATATTCACAGTGCCCATGTTGGTCATGACTATCCTGGCACAATTCTGAATTGCAAAATACCAAGACTCTCCACATGGAAGACAGAACCAAAACATTTATTCAGACACAAAAAAGCCAAATCCATCACAGTAACAAAAATCTATACACAATAACAATGCAGAGAGCAACACGAGCCCCAAGCCTTCCCCCTGCTAGGCTTCCCACAAACCAGCTCCTTAAACAAAATCACAAACAAGCTCTTTCATTCACACTGGCCAGTTGCCTACATTCTTCCTAGATCTGACTGCTCTCAAGACTAATTTCCTCTCAGCTCTTCTCTAGCTCTATCTCTTCCTGCTCCATCTGTTCAGCAAAGTCTTCCACCACAGTCTCCACAGGACTCAGACTCATGCAACTCAGTCTTCCATGTGACCCAGACAAGTCATATGGGCCTATCATATTAATGAATATGAAAGATTTTCCATTTAAATTACCATTAAATTACCACTTCCAGACTCTGCCCCTCCCACCAATATTCAGTAACCTCTCTTCCTTCATGGTTCATGATATCCTATGTATCAGTCAATCAATATTCTGGTGTTTGTTGTTTATAAATGTCTAGGGCACTCTCCTTCCTTCCTTCCTTCTATAAGAGTTAGGCAAGAGTTAAGTTTCCATAAATGTAGGCTCAACATCTATGATGCAAAGAAACCATAACCTTGTAGGTGTCTGCATCCGATCAAATAGAAATTATTGGGTTTACTTCCATCAAAAGCAAAGTACAAGGAAAGCTTAGAGAGATGCAGGATTCCTGCCTCAGTAAGAAGGCAGATGAAATTCAGTTTTATGCTGATAGTAACAATCCAAAGATCTTTTATGATTCCCTGAAAGCTATTCATGGACCACAAACCTATGGTGAATCACAACTACTTAGTGCTGACAGAGCCACATTGATTAGTGATAAGGACATGATCTTAGAGAGACGGGCTGAACACCTCCAGAGTGTTCTCAACAGACCAGCATCAATCAATACTGAGGCCATTGACCTTTTACCCCAGGTTGAAGTCAATCCCTCCTTAACTGAACTTCCAAGTAAAGAAGAGGTTTTAAGGGCCATTAGGCTCCTTTCATGTAGCAAAGCACTTGGTGCTAATTCTATTCCAACTGAGATTTACAAGGTAGGGGGACCATTGCTCATACAAAAACTAACTGAAATATTTCAGGTTATATGGCAAGAGGAGGTTATCCCCCAGGAGTTCAAGGATGCCTCCATTGTCCATCTCTATAAAGGAATAGATTTTTCTATAACAATCACAGGAGGGTCTCTCTTAGTCTTTGCTGGCAGAATTCTTGCTAGATTCCTCCTTAATAGACTGACCTGGAGGATGGTCATATATCTGAGAGCCAGAGTGGCTTCAGAAAGGGCCAAGGAACAGTTGATACGGTGTTTGCTGCCTGATCACTCCAGGAGAAATGCATTCTGATCAAGGCCTTTGATACTGTTACTCATGAGGGATTATGGAATATTGTGTCAAAGTTTGGTTGCCCAGAGAAGTTCATCAGTATTGTACGTCAATTTCATGATGACATGTTTGCACAGGTTCTAGATAGTGGACAATGCTCTCGTGCCTTCCCAGTCACCAAGGGAGAGAAACGGCTGTGTGCTTGCTCCCAAGTTTTTAGCATGATGTTTTCAGCCATGTTGTCAAGTGGTTTCAGTGAGGATGAACAGGGCATCAAAGTCAACTACTATACTGATGGTCAATTCTTCAATTTGAAAAAGCTGCAAGCCAAGACCAAAGTGGAAGGAGTGTTGGTGCATGACTTTCTGTTCACCGATGATTGGGCACGCACTGCAACCTCTAAAGCTGAGATGCCACAAAGTATGGATAAATTTTCTGCTGCTTGTGCTAATTTTGGTCTAACAATTAATGCCAAGAAAACACAGGTACTCCATCAGTCACTGCCACACCATCCATATACGGAATCATCGGTTACAACAAATGAAGTTTTGAATGCTGTGGATAAGTTCACTTGCCTTGGTAGTATACTTTCCAGGGATGTACACATTGACAGTGAGGTTGATACACACATTGCCAGAGCTAGCTCAGTGTTTAGGAGGCTCCTAAGAAAAGTTTGGGAGAGAAGAAGTATTAGACTGACTACCAAACTGATTGGTCTACAGAGCCATTGTGTTGACCTTGTTGTTGTATGCCTGGGAAACATGGACAATTTACCAGTGCCATGCCAGGAAACTGAACTGCTTCCATTTGAACTGTCTTCAGAAGATTCCGAGGATCATCTGGCAGGATAAGTTATCAGACACTGAAGTCCTTGCTTGAGCTGAACTGCCAAGCATTCAAACTATGCTTCAGAGAGCACAACTCTGATGGGCTGGCCACGTTGTTAGAATGCAAAATGTGCACTTGCCAAAAAGACTGTTTTATGGAGAACTCACAAGGGGCAGGCGATCACACGGTAGTCAGAAGAAACCATACAAGGACACTCTCAAGGTCTCTCTCAAGAACTTTGGGTTTGACTATGCAACATGGGAGACACTGGCATAGGACTGCTCAGCATGGCATGCCCACATCAGAAAGGGTGCTGTGCTCTGTGAGCAAAACAGAATTGAGACAGCACAAAGTAAAAGTAGGATGAGCAAATTTGGAGTATTCACCCCAAATATTGACACGGACTATCTGTGCCCAGCCTGTGGTAGAGCATTCCAAGCTGGTATTGGTTTGATCAGTCACAGTCAGACACACTGAAATTTCACTTTATCATGGTGATGTCATTTTGGTCTTCTTCATGAATGAAGGGCAACAACCAATGGGTTTACTTCGACCACAACCATAGCACTTTTAGGTTTGCTAAGAATTTCACATAAATTATCTTGAAAGAAGTTATTATACTATTATATTAATAACTAATTATTCATTTGTGACCCACATTTTTCCTCTTATTTCTGTTAAAACCCAACTCCTGAAAAGGTCAAGTCAGTCTCTGAAGGGCATAGCAGAGGGATGAGATTACTCCTAGCTCCCAAGGCATAAGTTCATTAACTAGGTTTGGCTTGGGTGGGACCTCACCCAAATGGGCAATCTAATTCCTGTTTAGAATATAAACAGAATCCAAGTTGGCAAGCCTTTGCCTGGGGAAGGAAACCTGGATTCTTGGTGACATCCTTCAGAGTTTAAGGCAACCCAGCTCATGAAGGAGAAAACTAGGGGAGAGGTCTGTATGGAAAGGGCCTCCCCTGCCCAGATGCCTTGAGGCTGATGAATCTTGAAATCATGCCACTTCTCAGCAGAAGCAGCTGAAGACATTTAGCCTACCTGAGCATTAAATGTCCCCCCAATCAGCACTGAGTTTCACGTGTCAGGGCAATCACATGTCACAAGTCAATTTAAGATATTCTGGAGCCTTCTTTAGTATCTTTAGTTGCCAAGAGAAACAATTTTTTTTAACGAGCTAGCCTAATTAATAAATTGATTATTAATTACCCAGAAACTGTGTCTTTCTGGGGTTTTCATTCATCATATCTGATAGTTTACCAAAAAGAATATTAAAAGATAATAGGACTCTTCCATTGGTTCCAGGATATATTCTATATTTATATAAAGAGCTGCTATAAATATTTTTGTACATGTGGATCCTTTTCCCTTTTTTTTTTTTTAGGATCTCTTTAGGATACAGACTTAGTAGTGGTATTGATGAATCAAAAAATATGTGCATGTATTTTCACCCAGTAATACCACTACTAAGTTTCTACCCCCCAAAGAGAGCAAAGAAAGAAGGGCCGTGTGAGCAAACATGTTGATAACCACTCTCTTTGTGGTGGCAAACAATGAGGGGGTACACATAACTGCTGAACAAGTTATGGTATATGAATCTGAGGAAATACTTTTGTGATGTTAAAAATGCTAAAGGGGTTAATTTCAGAAAAATCTGAGAAAATTCCTGAATAAATTCAGAAAGAAGCAAACAAAACCAGGAAAACTGTGCATACAACAAAAACAGTAAAAAGAAACCATTTTGAAAGACTGGGGAACTCTGATAATTCAATGACTAACTACAGTTCCAGAAGTCTCATTACAAAATGTTCTACATCCTGATAAAGGTGATATGTTCAATTTGGATTGAAACTTTTTTCTTTTTTGAAATGTCCAGTGTAAGCATTTGTTTTGCATGATTATACACATTTGCAACAAGGGTTTTGTTTTTCTGCTTTTCTCTATTTGGGGTGAGAGAGAGAGATGGGTGATTTTTTAAAAAATAATATTTAATTTTAAAATATGTGTTGAATGAGGCACAGAGAGGTTGCGACTTGCCCAGGGTTACTGAACTAGTAAGTGGCAAAGGTAGAGGTGGATTTGAATTCTGATCTCACTGACTCCATGTCAACTAATATAGCACCAGTACCACAACCTCAGTCACTTATAGTCAGATGCTAGTTATTGACTGGCTCTTTCTCAAGCCCTTTTGGAGGCCATGGCCATGGCACCACTCATGGGTCCCTTCTTCCTTTGACCTGGAGGGATTCCTCAAAGAGTTCTACATGGACACCACAGTTCCTCATCATCATCATGGGAAGGCCTTGCCTCTTCCTAAAGGAAACCTTCTTCTACCTGCTCAAAGGGAATCAGGACAGTCAGTGGAGGGGGGTTCATATCTGCAAATAAAAGACTTGTTTCAATTCTGGTTCTCTGTACTCTTTGCTGAGTTATGGGGCTAGGTTCAATGATTCCCAAATACCATTCTAGATCTTAGACTTTAGGATTGAAGGTGAAGGAAAGGAAGCATGAAGCTCTGACTCTTTTAAGATGGTATAAGTGGAAAACCATGGGGAGGCAGAGAATCCATCACAGGAAGGAATCTCAGAGATCTTTCCAAGCCTTTCCTTTTATATAATGGGAAACTGAGGCCCAGAGGAGTTTTTGGGTTTATCAAACAGCAGTTTACTATAGTCATTGACTATTTGTGTACCTGACCTATTGAAATGATCATCTCTAAGTGCCTTATAAATGTTATTGTTGTGGTTAGCTTGCCCAAATTACAGTCTGCAATATTGGACCTTCGGAGAAATCAAGCAGCCACTGGAAGACTGACTTTGCAAATTGAAACCCAAGTTTGCCAAGTGGTAGCAAAGATTTAGACACATTTATCTCTCTCACTTAGTTCCCTTTCACCTTTCTATACTCTCATTACTCTTTCTTTCTCTTTCCTCTGCTCCAATTTCACCCCCTGCCCTCCCTTCCCAAGCTTAATAAAAGTCATGTTTATTTACTAAATCCAACCTAAAGTCATTCTTTTATTCATACATATTATGTACATGCATTTTTCAAAAGGTTTAAAACTTCCCCTTGTGTTGTCTGCCTCCCCTTCTACCTAGTCTGCTCCCCTCTCCTTCTCTTTGGTTCCACTTGAATTTTCAAGCTAAAGTTCATTTCACCTTAAACCAATAAGCCTAGTATCAAGTAGCTGGCTGGGGAAAGGAAAGGCACAGAATCCTTAGTCTTTCTCACTGGTCACAAGATTCACCAGATTTCCCCTCTGGAATATTCTGTGACTCAATAGTTTCATCAGCTAGGTATGTTATCTCTGGGTTAGAACCATTTGCTACCAAATGTGGGCACAAGAGCAATGGGACAAGTGTACTTGATTCCATGCCATGGAGTGTCTCCATTAAAGATCTCCTCTGATGACTTGGGGCATGAGGTGATTCTGGCAACTTTGCAGCTCTGCTCTGGAGGCACAGGCTCTAATAAATCCTGCTAATCTAGGAAGGTTTTGGGAACAGGTCTGGGGACTGTAGGCCAAAGATAAGCCTAGAGGAGGGTGGAGAGGTTCATGACCTAGTGCATTGAAAGATGACGAATGTTTTTCAACCACAGGAAGTCATAAAAATCACTGAAGAAGACACAGAAGAGTCACAATTTGCATCAGTTGAGGGAGTGCCCTTGAAATGTTGATGACATTAGTAGTATGGTGTGAATAAACTGAAATTAAAAAAATGCTTTGAATTGAGTAACTTAAATGTATAGATATGACCTCTAAAGGAGGTATTCTTGATTTGGGGTCTGTGAACATGTGTTGTTATTTCAAAATAATTTATTTCCTTTGTAATCTTGTAATTTGAGTCTATACACAAATAATTAGAAATTTTTAAATTAGAACAACCTTGAGTTTCTACCTCACAGATTGACCAAGAAGGCAAAAGAGAAAAATGACAAATATTGGAGGGGATGTGGAAAAATAGTCTCAATAATACATGGTTGATGGAGCTGTAAACTGGTTCAGTCATTCTGGAAAATATTTGGAACTATGTCCCCAAAGTTACAAAACTGTGCCTACTTTTTGACCTAGCTATACCATTTGTAGCCTTACAGCTCAAAGAGATAAAATAAAAATGAAAGGAATGATATACACAAATATTTAGAGGAACTTATTTTGTAGTAATCAAAAATTGAAAACTAAGGGCTTGTTCTTCAATTGGGGAATGATATAAGTTATGGTGGAATACAATGAAGTATTATTGAGCCATAAAATTGGATGAAATGGACACTTTTAGAAGAAACAGAGAACACATTTCTAAACTGACAGAGAGAAGTAAGCAAAAAAAAGAGAATGGTTCATACAATAAAAGTGATATAATTAAAGTTGAAAGATTTGAGAAATCTAATCAGTGCAATAAAAAAGTATGAGTTAGGAGATTGAAGAGGAAACATACCATTCATTTCCTGCTAGAGAAGTGATAAACTTAAAATGCAAAGAAAGACATCCATTTTTTGGTCATGGTCAATGTACGAATTTCTTTGCTGGACTACAGGTATGTGTGATCAGGATTTCATTTGGGGAGTGGGGAAGCAGTGAGAGGGACAGATTATAAATGCATGCAAAAATCAATTTTTTTAAAAAAGCAAGGAAAAAATATATATGCTAGACATGGATGACCTGAAACATTGATAATACTTCATAAATATTTGCTGAAATGAGTTGGGGCATTAAATAGCTCTCCCATCTTTCCTTCCCCTGTCCTAAAAACCCCACCTTGTGTCTTCCTTTGGCTTAAGCCATTGTAAATTTCTGTTAATTTTTTTTAAAGTTACTATCTGAAAGTGGGGATAAAACAACTCTGAAGTCTTAAATGGATTCATTCTGCAGGGACTAAGGGAATGGGACACAGAGTGGGTAAATTTTAATAGAAAAGGAAGAAAAACTGGAAGAATGGAGAGGTTTTAGCTTGTAGTATTTCCAGAAAGGGTGTATAAGGGTGTAAAAGGGTGTATAAACTCTGAGCAACGAGGAGCATCTATATAAGCAGATTCTATTTGCTGGGAAGTGGGGAAGGGAGGGTGGTATCGCAAAGGGACATCAAGAACAAAATATATGGCTTTAGAAAATAATCTAACATTGCAAATTGAGGGGATGCCCTCAATGGGGAATGGCTGAACAAGTTCTGGCATATTAATGTATGCAATGGTATATTAATGTAATGGAATATTATTGTTCGACAAGAAATAATGAGCAAGCTGATTTCAAAAAACCTGGAGAGACTTATATGAACTGATGCTGAATGAAGTGAGAAGAACCAGGAGAACATTGTACACCATTACAGCAACATTGTGTGATGATCAACTATGATGGACTTATCTCTTCTCAGCAATGCAATGATCCAAGACAATTCCAAGGGACTCATGATCGAAAGTGCTGACTGAATCCAGAGAAAGAACTATGGAGTCTGAAAGTAGAGTGAAGCTGACCATTTTCATCTTTTGGTTTTTTTCCCCTTTTTTATGGTTTTTTCCTTTTGTACTGAATCTTCTTTCACAACATGACATAAGGAAATATGTTTAACATGATTGTACATGTATAACCTATATCATATTTCTTGCTGTCTTGGGAAGGATAGAGAAAAATTTGGAGTTCAAAATCTTACAAAGATAAATGTTGAAAACTATCTTCACATGTAATTAGAAAAAAATGAAACACTATTAAGTAAAAAAAAAAAATCAGTCCTACCACTCACTTCTGCCTAGAAGTCATGAACTTTGTCAAGTAACTGACCCTCTCTGGGTTTCAGGATTTTCATCTACGATCGGTCATCAGGCATTCATTAGGCACCTAGCAAGCTAGCTATGGAGTATACAAAGAAAAAAAAAGAACTACTCCCTGCCCTCCAGGGGCATGGTATTCTAATGAAGAACATGACATACATGTATAGAGATACTTACAAAACACATACAAACAGATACCAGGTAATTCCACCAAGTAGGGCAGAAAGTACCAGCAACTAGGGGTGAAGGAGAAAGCCAGAAGGGTTCATGCAGATGGCGACTCTTGAGCTGAGTCTTAATGGAAACCAGGTATTCTATGAAGTGGAGATGGGGAAAGAAGGCATTGAAGGGAAAGAGAATAAATAGTCCATACAAAGGTACAGGAGATGAGAGATGGGGAGTCATGTGTGTGTAGATGTGTGGATGCTTTAGCTTCTAAAGTCTTCCTTTGGAAGTTTAAGATTCATCAGTGGGAGTGTTAGCATGGCTCGACATGTGAAGGACAGTGAATATTATGTGAAAGCATAATAAATATCACAAAATTTTAGGTAACTGAAATTAGCAATGTACTAGATATAGCTAAAGTGTATTGAGCTTCAATATTTACAAGTTACTAGTTGGTAATCAAAACAAATGGCCTATGTGCAATTTGAGTATCCTTTCTAAGAGAGCAGATGACACTAATATTCTCTATGCATGATAAGATCATGAGCTCATTCTTTCTCATGTAACTACTCTTGTTTGAATCTTATTATTTTCAGTGTTATTTCTTCAGCCTGGATGTCCTTGAAGCTTTAGGATCCAGACTGTTCTGATTAAACATTCCCAAATGTAACTTTGATCTGGTTTCCTTTTCCCTTTGTTCCCAAGTTGTAACTTACTATAGAATCTAACCGTGTGAAATAATTTCCATGAGGGTTTCCTTAAGATTATTTACAACCCACATTTCTTGTGTCTAATAGCCACCTTGGTAGATGTAGAGGATCTCTGTTGAACAACTGTAATCCTAGTAGAAATTTGAATTTTTTAATTTGATCTTTTAATAAATATTGTTACTAAGAGATCTGATCACTCAGCACAACTCCGAGTGGTCCCTTTTATTTGATTTGATAGTGTGGCGTCTTGGAGTCCCATCAGTTTCTGGTACAGGTTAACATTGGCCCAACAGCCTTTTCTCCACTGACCTTCATGGATTCAGTAATCAGAGGTAAGTGAACTTCATTGAAATCATCAGTGAACAATAGTCTGTATCTGCAGGACTGTGTTCAGATCTTTTCCATACCCATACCATATATATTCTGCATCTGCTGGGGTGGGGGTTAATTTTCATTGAATAGGATATGCAGTTAAGCCTTCATAGTCCAACAGGAAGTTTTCACTATGGTAAGACATTGAGATTAGTCTGATTTTAACATAGACGGAGTCAGCAAATATTCCCCACAATGATTTGTTTTCCTTAACTGGTAGGAATAGAATGGAATAAGTACTTATTAAGTGCCTATTATTTGCCAGGAGCATCTAGGTGGTACAGTGGATAGAGAACTGGACTTGGAGTCATGAAGACTCATCTTCATGAGTGCAAATCCAGCCTCAAACAGTTATGACCCTGGACAAGTCACTTAATCTTGTTTGCCTCAGGTCCTCATCTGTAAAATGAACTGGAAAAAGAAAAAGCAAATCAGTCTAGTATCTTTGCCCAGAAAATCAAAAATGAGGTCATAAAGAGTTGGACACAACTGAAAAATGACTGAACTACACTTATGTGCTGGCTACTGTGTTAAACACTTTACAAAAATTCTTCCATTTTGTCCTCACAGCAACCCTATAAGATAGGTTCTATTATTACACCCCCCCCCCCACCCTTTTACAGATCAGAAAACTGGAGTAAACAGAGGTTAAATGACTTACTCAGGGTCACACAGCTAGGCAGTGCATCAGGCTGGATTTGAACTCAGATTATATTGACTCAAGACCCAGCACTCTCTCTACTGTGTCACCTACTTAAAAGCCTCAATTTCAGGGTGAAAGGGCTGCCCCAGTTTCTTTACTCATAAGTAATCATGAATGGAGTTCAGAAATGGGAGTTTCTGAGTGTTGGACACCACTAAAGGGATTCATTTTTTCTCTGTATCAAATGAGATTATATATTTATAGAATTGCGAATGATTTACTCTTTTCAGTATGGGAATGAACGTGTCATCTCTGAAAGCCATGACCAATATATTTTCCTTTAGTAATACAATAAATCTGTCAACCAGATTTAAGATGATTACCAATGCTAATTGCACATCACCCCTCCCATCTGAAATCAGTACACTCAAAAGCAAAGGAGACTAGCAGAACTTTCGGATCTGATAGGTAGAAACGTTTTCACTCATCATTCCCTTAATTTCTCTATAGGGAGTCTAGGACTAAGTGTTTCTGGGTTAAAGGTGATGAGCATTCTGTCTTGATTTTCTTTTTCAGGGCTAGACCCTCTGACCTTCTTTCTCAGATTATCCCTAGCAACATGACTTCCTTTTCCTTGACTTGTTCCCTGTTATAAATTAAGAATGATATTGATAATTTGCATATATGTGTATTTATGTATATATTTATAAATGAAGGGCTGCCAGTTTAGGAAGACTGAGATCTTCTCACATATGATGTTATTCCTACACAGTGACCAGTATGAGGTAACTTTGACAGATACAATTAGTCTTTTGAAAGTGCACTTCAAGCCCAATATTCTAAGAATTAAGATTCACATTGATTCCTTGAGGAAGTTTTTCAATGCCTGAAGTCTAAACTTTGCAGTGTGAAACCTCCCAAGAAAAATGAAAGATTAGAGGCCTCAAGCTAGAGCCCTAACAGTTAGTCTTGGGTATTAGCAATAGCTTCATTGGATCTACAGTTGCTAACATCTGTAAACACTGTTTGTTTTTAGACTAGTCAGTTCGGTAAAGTAGAATGAAACCAATGATGAAGAACTTTAGATACATGAAAGATAGGTTCCCATTTGATCTTAGAGGAAATGGGAGTTTGTTGGGGAGAGAAGAGGCATGATCTGGGAAGTCCTGAGTTTCAGGAAAATCACCTGGACAGCTCTGCCAAAAATAAGTGTGAGAAAGAAGAGATTTGAGGAGGGTAAGTCAATTAAGAGTCATTGGAAAAGACCTGGTTATGTGTGAATAGTAAGGAGACATATTGAAAAGATTATATGGAGTCAGAAATGACAAGATTTGTCAAGTGAAGGGTGAAGGGTAATGTGAAGTTGAGGATGACACTGTGATTGCCAATCTGAGAAACCTGCAATAGAAATGAACTCGTTTGGAAGAAAAGAGGGTTTGGGGGAAAGACAATGACATCTTTTATGAAATTATTTGCACATATCCCTCAGTTTGTTTTTTCTAGGCTTCAGTACCCCTGGACACAAAACAAATGCTACCTGTTCTTACTTTATCTGATAACTCCATAAAGCCACTAATTACTGGTACTTTCATATGTATAAGCTCATTTGAGTCTTTCAGTAGTCCTGCCCCCTCTGAGCTGATCTTCCGTCTACTTTGTACAAATATGTGTATGTGTGTGTGTGTGTATGTAGTGTGTGTATGTATTTAGATTTTTTTTAAAATTTTGAGTTCTGTATCCCCTCCCTTCCACCCAAAACCAACCCACTGAGAAATCAAGAAATGTGTTATCAACTATACATATGAAATCATTCAAAACATATTTCCATATTAGCCATGTTGAAAAAATAGCAAAAAAAAATAAAGTGAAAAAAATTATGAGTCAATCTGTATTTCGACTGTCAGTTCTTTGTTTAGTGGTAGATAGCATTTTTCATCACTAATCCTTCAGAATTGATCAGAATAGCTAAACCATTCACAATTGATTGTCATTACAATGTTACTGTAACTGTACACACTATTCTCATTCTTTTCACTTTGCATCATCTAAGATTTCCAAAGTTTTTCTGAAAGCATTCTGCTCATCATTTCTTGTAACACAATAATATTCCATCACAACTATTTACTACAACTTACTCAAGCTTTCCCTAATTGATTTTCTGTCATCTTAGCCAGTCGATAGGTGTGAGGAAATGAGTTGTTTCAATAGTGATTTAGAGTATTTTTTCATATGACTATAGATAACTTTGATTTCTTCATCTGAAAATTGCCTGTTCTTATGATTTGGCCATTTATCAATTAAAGAATGACCTTTATCCTCATAAATTTGACTCAATTCTCTATATATTTGAGAAATGAGGCTTTTATCAAAGAAACTTTCTGTAAAAGTTTTCCACCCCCCCCCCCAGTTTCCTCCTTTACCTCTATTTTTGTCCGTATTGGTTTTGTTTTAAATTAAATGTAACTGAAATTATCTAATTTACTTCCTGCAGTTCTCTTTGTCACTTGTTTGGTCATAAAGTCTTGCCCTAATCCTAGATCTGACAGGTAAAATATTCCATACTACCCTAATTTGTTTATGATATTACCCTTTATGTCTAAAAATTGTGCCCATTTTGATCTTATTTTTGTATATGGTGAGAGATGTTGGACTATATTTTCTTTCTGCCAAACTGCTTTCCAGTTTTCCCAGTAATTTTTGACAAATAGTGGCTTTCTGCCCCAAAAGTTTGGATCTTTAATTTATCAAACACTAGACTACTGTAGTCATTTTCCACTGTGTGTTGTATACCTAATCTATTCCACTGATTCATCACTCTATTTCTTAGTCAATAGCAGATTGTTTTGATGATTGCTGCTTTGTAATAGAGTTTGAGATGTAGTACTGTTCAACCTTCACATTTTTTACATTGATTCCATTGATAATTTTGACCTTCTGTTCTTCCAGATTGAATTTATTATATTTTCTACCTCTACAAACTATTTTTGGGTAATTTGATGGAAATGGATGGCGCTGAATAAGTCCTTTAAATAGAATTTAGGTACAATTGTCATTTTTATTATATTGGCTTGGCCTACCCATGAACAATTAATATTTCTCCAGTTGTTTAGATCTGTCTTTATTTGCATGAAAAGTGTTTTGTAATTGTGTTCATTAGTTCGTAGGTTTGTCTTGGCAGGCAAATTCCTAAGTTATAAAATTTATATTATCTTTAGTTATTTTAAATCTAATTTCTCTTTCTATCTCTCCCCACTAGATTTTGTTGGCAATGTATAAAAATGTTGAAGCTGTGAATTTTTTGACTACTTTTTCACTTGATTTGCTAGGATCTCTAAGTATACCATCATATCAACTGCAAAGAGTGAAAGTTGTGTTTCCTCATCACTTATTCTAATTCCTTCAATTTATTTTTCTTGTGTTATTGCTATGGCTAGCATTTTTAGTATGATATTAAGTAATGGTGGTGATAATGGGCATCCTTGCTTCACTTCTGATGTTATTGGAAAAAGTTTTTAACTTATCTCCATTACAAATAATGTATGTATAGAATAATTTGACATGTGTATATGTGTGTATGTATATGTACATACACAAATATATGCATATATATATATATATATATATATATATATATATATATATATATATGCCTGTATAAACACACCCCTATTTTTATCTAATGGTAGCCATCTGGAGTGGGGATTTTGTTGTTTTTTTGTTATTGATATATGTAATTTTGCCAATAGTTTTCCTAATATTGAACCAACTCCACATTCCTGATATAAATAACACCTCATTGTAGCATATGATCTTTGTGATATATTGCCATAATCCCTTTGCTAGTATTTTATTTTCAGTTTTTTGCACCAGTATTTACTAGGGAAATTGATCTGTAGTTTTTCTGATTTTATTCTTCCTGGTTTATGTATCAGTGTTATATTTGTGTCATAAAAGGATTTTGGTAAACTCCTTTTCTTTGCCCATTTCCCCAAATGGTTTATATGGTGTTGTTCTTGAATTGCTTGGTAGAATTCACAGGTGCTGGGATTTTTTTTTCATAGAAAGTTCATTGATGGTTTGTTCTATTTCTTTGTTCTAGTTAGGGTTATTTAATTCTATTTCTTCTGCTAATATGGTCAGTTTATGTATTTGCAAATGAGTATTTATCTTATTTGTTTCAATTGTCAGATTCATTGACATATAGTTGGGCAAATTAGCTCCTAATGATTGTTTAAATTTCCTTTTTATTGGTGGTGTATTCATTTTTTTTTCATTTTTGATACTGGTCATTTGGTTTTCTTCTTCATTTTTAATCAAATTAACCAATGTTATTTTGATTTTATCCCACGAAACCAGTTCTTAATTTTATTTATTAGTTTAATGTTGTTTCTTTTTCAATCTTATTTATCTCATCTTTGATTTTCAAACTTCCAATTGAGTGTTTAAAAATGTCCTTTTAAGTTTTTTTCTAGTTTTTTTTAATGGCATGTCCAATTCATTGATCTGCTCATTCTCTGTTTTATTGATGAAAGCATTTAGAGATACAAGTTTTCCACTAAGTATTACTTTGGCTGTATCCCATAAATTCTGGTATGTTGTCTCCTTGATGTCATTTTCTTTGTTGGAATTATTTGTTGTTTTTCTGATTCGTTCTTTGACCCACTCATTCTTTAGGATTAGATTGTTTAGTTTCCAACTAATTATTGATCGGTATTTCCAAGACCTCTTATTGAATATAATTTTTATTGCATTACAGTCTGAAAAAGATGAATTTAATATTTCTGCTTTTCTGTATTTGATGAGGTTTTTATGCCCTAATACAATTTTTGTGAAGGTTCCATATACAGTTGAGAAGATACATTTTTTTCTATCTCCATTCAATTTTCTCTAGAGGTCTATCATTTAACTTCTCTAAAATCCTATTCATCTCCTTATATTCTTTTATTCATCAATTTTATGGTTATATTTATCTAGTTCTCAGAGAAGAAAATTGAGTCCTTTACTGGTATAGTTTTACTATCTATTTTCTTCCATAACTCCTAACTTTTCCTTTAAGAATTTGTGTGCTCTGGCATATGGTGCACATATGTTTATTGTTGATATTAATTCATCGTCTATGGTAACTTTTAGCAAAATATAGCTTCCCAGTTTAGTTGTTTCAATTAGGTTTATTTTTGCTTTTGCTTTGTCTAGGATCTTGATTACTAACCTTGACTTTTTTTTAACCTACGTGGAAGGACAATAGATTCTGCTCCAGTCATTTATTTTTACTCTGTGAGTGTCTCTTTCTTTCAAGTGTGTTTCTTGTAAATGATATATTGTTGGATTGTGGATTCTGCTATTCCCTTCCTTTTTATGTGTCAGTTCATCTTATTCTCATTCATAGTTATGATTACTAACTGTATATTTTCATCCATCCTTTTTTCTCCTGTTTATTCCTCTTTTTCTCTCTTATTATCCTGTACTTCCTCAAAAGTCTGTTCTGCTTCTTACCCTTTCCTCCCTTAATCTGCCCTCCTTTCTGTCAGACTCCTCCTCTTATTTCCTTTCCCCCCGTACTTCCCTGTTAGTTATGATAGATTTCCATATCCAGCTGAGTGTGTATGTTGTTCTGTCTTTGAATCAATTCTAATGAATGAGGTTCACCACTCTCCATCTTCCTCCCCACAGTAAAAGTAATTCATTTTGCCCTTCTTTTATGTAAGATAATTTCCCCCATTTTTCTTCCTTACTCCTTCCAACTTCCTTTCTCATCCTATAATCACAGTCAATTCATACTTGTACCCTCTGTCTATGTATACTCCTTTTAACTGCCCTAACAAAGACAAAATTCTTAGGAATTACCAGTATTATATTCCCATGCAGCAATATAAACAGTTTAACCTTGTCGAATCCCTTATGGTTCCTCTTTCATGTTTACCTTTTTATGCTTCTCTAGAGTCTTGTATTTGAAAGTCAAGTTTTTGTTATTGCTGTTGTTTTTGATTCGGCTCTCATCTTTCCATCAAGAATGCCTGAAAGTCCTCTACTTCATTAAATATCTATTTTCTGTTGAAGGATTACACTCAGTTTTGCTGGGTCAGTTAATCTTTGTTGTAATCCTAGCTCCTTTGCCTTTCAGAATGCTCATCTAAAGTGAAAACTGCTAAGTCTTGTGTAATCCTGACTGTACTTTCAAGATATCTGAATAATCATTTTCTTTCTGGCTGCTTGCAACATTTTCTCCTTGACTTGGGAGCTCTGGAATTTGACTATACTGTTCCTGGGAGTTTTAATTTTGGGGTATCTTTTAGGAAGTGATCAGAGAATTCTTTCCATTTTTATTTTTACCCTCTGGTTTTAGAATATCAGAGTAGTTTTCCTTGATAATTTCTTCAAAGATGATGTGTGGGCTCTTTTTTTATAATGACTTTCAGGAAATTCAATAAATCTTAATTTAACTCTCCTCAATCTATTTTTCAGGTCAGTTGTTCTTTTCCTATGAGATAGTTCACATTTTCTTTAATTCTTTTGACTTTGTTCTGTAGTTTCTTTAAGTCGCATAAAGTCATTAGCTTCTACTTTCCAAATTCTAATTTTTAAGTAATTATTTTTTTCAGTGAGCTTTTGTACTTATTTTTCCACTTATTCAATTCTGCTTTGTAAGGAGTTCACTTGAGTGAATATTTGTGACTCTTCTTCCTTCATTCTTTCCTTTCTTCTTTTTTTTCTTTCTTTTACCTTCTGGTCCATTTTATTTTTAAGTTATTTTCTTCAGTGCTTTTTTGGTTCAACTTTTACCAAGATGTTGAATTTCTTTTCATAATTTTCCATCCTATTTCTTTTCACTTTTAGCTTTTGAGTTAAATTTGAACTGTGTTCCCAGGTGGAGAAAGCTCTGTTCCAAGCTTCAGGTTTTTCATTCTACTGTTTTCAGCTTTTGGTACTTGTAAGTTGATATAATCCAAGGAGAGGTGTGCTCACTGCTCTCTTGGCCTGTGCTCTGGTCTTTCTCTAGGAGAGGATCATCCTCTCCTGCAGCCACAAGTGCTAGTGCTCCTCTTGACCCTGTAACTGTGACTAAGTTCCATGATCTTCTGCAGCTGTAAGAGTTAGTCTTCTTTTCTGTCTTGGAACTGAGACCAGGAACCCTACTTCTTTCTGAGAGACCACAAGTGTTCTTTTTGGCACTACAACCGTCACCCTGAACTTCATATAGGCAGTGCAACTGAATCTTGCCCCTATACCAACAAAGGGTCCCTTGTAATCTCTTTCTGACCAGTTATCTGACTCCATTACCCTTTCTGGCCTATGAGTTTCCAAAAATTGCTGCTACCACTGTTGTTACCTCCAAGGCCTGCTATTGGTATTGGTGCCACATACAATACACTCCAGGTCAGCACCTACCTCAGTGTCACAGACTTCTTATGCCAACTTCATAAGTTGTGATGGGCTAGAAAAATCCCTCACCCTTACCTTTTATTGCCTCTTCCACTCCAGAATTCGACTTGAGGAATTATTTTAAAGTTCTTTGGAGGAGAATATTGGGAGAAGTCAACTGAGTTGTTGCCTGTTCTCCATCATCTGGTCTCTACTCCCAATTTATAAATATATCTTGTACAAGCTTTCAGTATTACTGTTAACTCCTCTATCAAAGATGAACACCTTGTGTGCAGCAAATATACTTTCTTTTTTTATATTTTATGTTTTTTTTCCTAATTCTCATTGCTTGGCATAGTGCCTGGGCATTGTTGATTAGTTGATTGGTTGATTGGCAGGGTGCAAGAATAAATCTAGAAGTATTAACTCCATTTGTTAAATAAATAAAGCTAATTGAAGTAGTTTCCCTAGGGCCACCCAGCTGGTAAATAGGAGGTAACTAGAAACCAATTCTTTAGGTACCTAGCTCAGTGTTCTACCATATATTTTTCTACTCTCTTATAAAGCTGCCCTGCCAATGAAAGGTGTGGACTCAATTGCCTCAATTGCCTGGCCCTGTGCTGAGTGCAATCAATATTCTAGGCCACCCTTTTGCTATTGCTTTTATAGAGAATAATATTACTTCAAAGGGCCAAAGTTGGCATTACTACCCTGAAGGACTATGGGAAATTATTCTTCCCATGGGAAACTTTGCTTTCTCTGGACAAAACAATTGTCTAATTTTCTGTAACCATATCCTGTTAGTGTGTTATTTGTTCCCAGATATGTTCCAACAATATCAGTCACTATGACCACTTAATCAGCTATGAATTATCCTTGTGTTTCTCACTGTCTTCTCAAATGAATGTGAAAGGTTATTAAAAATCCCTAGGAAAGAGTAGCTTATCATACCCCTTAGGTCTCTGTGATCTGGTTCTTCCCCTGCACCTATGAGAATAAGTATATGCCAAGTGCCTAGTTCATTCTTAAATGTTTGTGGGAATTTTTTATAAAGCATTTAATTCAGATATTTCAGGACTAAAACTCAGAAGCTGAAGTACTTCATAAATATTAACTATTATATTAGGAAATATTTCAAATTCATTCAGCTAGATGGTGTTGTGAATAGAATGCTGGACCTGAAGTCAGGAAGACCTAGGTTCAAATCTAACCACAGACACTAACTATTTCTATGACCTTGGGAAAGTCACTTAACCTCTGTTCACCTTACTTTCCTCTGTAAAATTGGGCTAATAACAGCACCTACCTGACAGAGCTGTTGTGAAGATCAAAAGTTCTTGGCATAGTGCCTGGTACACAGTAGGCATTACATAAATTCTTATTCTCTTTCTTCCCCTCTCCTCTAATATAATTAATCATTAAGCAAACTCTGTTTCTCTTTCAGGAAGACATGAAATTTGGCACCTTTTAGCAGCTGCCTGTTGGATACTTGGAACTGCTGATGGTGGCATTAAGAATAAACCCCTGCAGAATCCAGAAGCTAACATGAACATTGTGTGTAATGTTAATGAATATGTGAAGGGAAATATCATGTGGGATAGGTGTAGTTAAAAGAGGAATGGACATGGCACCAGAGAAATTCTGGCCATCCTCACTCAGACCCCATTCCCAATGCCCCACTTCCCACTCTGCTACCTCCACATACCTCAGTAACATCCTCCCAGTATCCTACTCTGTATTTCCCCATAACTTCCACTATGCCCTCTGCAACGTCTTCTGAGGTAACATGCTAGATTTCATCTTACTTTCTTTTTCCTCACTCTTGCTTGGTTCCTTCCTGATGATATAACCCTTTGCAGCACTGGCTACATTTTCATTCACTCCCCTCAACTCAGAGGTCAAGGTGGAGGAGTTAGAAATATTCTTTGTTCCCCACGGCTCCCTCTACCAATGATAAATAGTAAACTCGCCTCCTTTGTGGTTCATACAATCCATATTTACCATCCAATAAAAATCCTGGTAACTGTTGTTTACTGACCTCCAAGATATTCCCCATCCTTCTCAATGAGTTTAATTCCAGGTTCATGGCATTTCTCTCCTCTTCTGCCCTCATACAAGGGGCCTTCAACATACATATTGATATTCCTTCAAATGCCCTAAACTTCAAGTGCATTAATTTACTCATTCCCACGACCCATTCCTCCACCCTACCACAGCTACACACGGAGGTCAAATCAATTGTGTCCAAGAAAAAGAAAAGAAGAAAGGAGAGAGGGAGGGAAGGATGGAGGGAAAGAGAGGGAAGGAGGGAAAAGGAAAGGAGGCAGAAGAGAAGAAAAAAAGAATAGAAAAGTAAGGAAATATGGTTTGATCTTCTCTCCGAGTCCATCAATTATCTGAGAGTGGATCCCATATTTCATCATAAGTCCCTTGGAGTTGTGGTTGGTCATTATGCTGAGTAAAGCTTCTAAGTACTTCAGAGATTATTGTCTTTACGATATTTTTGTTATTGCATAAATTGTACCTTCACTTGGTATCACTCATTAATTTTCAGTTGCTCCCTGACTACTGGCTGGTTCCCTGCTACCTACAACCACACCACGTCTTCTCAACTTGAAAGACTGCTTGTGTAATTCTTGTATTCCTTCATCCTGTATCTCTCCTTCTGTTCACCTCTAACCTCCTTGAAAAAGCTATCTCCATTTCCTTGTCATCACTCCCTAATCTGGCTTCCAACCTCATGATCTAACTGAAATTTCTCTCTCCTAAGCTTTAATATTATTCCTTTGTTTTGTGGCTAAATTCTTTGAGAAGGCTTTCTACAATGTTTGCTTCCATTTCTTTTCCTCCCATTCTCTTCTTAACTCTTTACAAACTGACTCTTGACTTCATCATCCAATGATTTCTTAATTGCCAAATCTAAGTAGCCTCAATTCCCATTCCTCTTGACCTCTGGCTGCCTATGGCACCGTTGGTTACACTTTCTTGACACTCTCTCATCTCTAGTTTTGTGAGTGCTCTTTTCTAATTGTGCCCCTACCTGTTCTGACCACTCCTCTTTCTCCTTCACTGGAGCTTTATCTAAGTGATGCCTGCTGACCTTGGGTGTTCCCTCAGACTCTGTTCTGAACCCTCTATACAACTTTACATGTTTATGCATCAATTTCCATGGATTGCATTATTATGTCTATGCAGATGATTCTGAAATCTATTTATCCAGCCTTAACCTCTCTCTTGTCCTACATCCTTAAATCTCCAATTCATCTCAAGTTGGACATCCCCTCGACATCCTAAACTCAATATGTACAAACCTCCCACATGCTCCCATCTTCAGAACTTCCCAACTACCACGGAGGTCACGATCAGTCTCCCAGTTTCTCAGGCTCAATTTAAGTGTCATCTTCCACTTCTCATTCCTTTTCTTCACCCTCCTCACAATATTCAATCTATTGCCAAGATCTGTTGATTTCTCTTTGGCACCATCTCTCGAATATGCCCGCCTCTCTCCTCTGCCATGGCCACCATTCTGGTGCAGGCTCTCATTGCCTCATGCCTAGAGTACTGTGAGAGCTACCAGTGGGTGTGTTTGCTTCAAATCTCTGCCCCCTCTAGTGCACCCTCCACTCATCTCTCCAACTGATCTTCCTAAGGATCTAGTTGACCTCAGGAAATTTCCATAGCTCCTCTTAAATCTCAGTATCCAATATAAAATCATCTCTTTAGCTTCTAAAATCTTTCATAGTTTGGCCACTTCTTTCCTCTCCAGTCTTCTCATCCCTCAGCCCTTCCTCCTCATTCAAGTACTCTTTGGTCCAGTGATATTGGCCTCTGTTTCTCCTCACAAGACACTGCACTTCTTGCCTCTGGGTATTTCACTGGCTTTCACTTCACTGTCACATGGCTGCAAGGATCTTCCCCCTTGTCTCTGCCTCCTGGTTTCTACAGTTTCCTTCAAGTCCCAACTCACATTCCACCTTCTGCAAGAAGCTTTACTCAATTGCCCCTCCCCTTCCACCTTCCCTCTAATGTTACCTCCCATTTGCTTTGTATTTATCTTGTCTGTATGTAGATGTTTGCATGTTGTCTTCCCCATTAAAATATGGGCTCTTTGAGACCCAAAACTGCTTTTTGTTTCCCTTTCATTTAGCACAATGCCTGGCACATAGCAGGCATTTAATAAATGTTTGTTGACTTTATTTGACTTGATTGGGCTCTGTAGCTTATTCCCCAGGGATCCTGAGCAAGGCATTTAACTCCACTGAGGCCTCAATTTCCTCCTCTGTAAAACTTAGGGGCTCCCCAATGTTTCTTCCAAATTTAGAGGGATAATCATATAAATGCTCTAAAGCTTGCTATTTATAGCTCAGGTATCCAATGCCAACATGATTGTGGGCAACCAGAACCTCTGGAAAAGGTAGAAATATGAATTATTCCTAGGCACATGAGTTCACCCCAACTCTACTACTCACTACTTCTGTGATCTAGGGCTACTTGCCTCATTTCTGAGCCTCAATTCCCTAATGGGTAAAGTGGGAATACTATTTTCCCTTCTTGTTCATGGGGTTGCTATTTTTAAAAAAAGAACTTTGGAAGTCATGAACAGTCCTCCAGAAAGCAGTCTTTAATATCTCCTGTTATTCCTTCTTCAGCACTTATATGGCTCACTCAGTATGTACCTTGTCCAATAATGCTTTAGCCTTCCCTCCAGAGGCTACTCAGGGTCTTCTTGTCTTGCTTCTGCTTCTTTCTCTTTATGCCCCGGGAACATTTAGGCTTCCTTGCTTTAAGAAGAAACCAGTCAATGGCTCCAACTTGAAGACTTTTTCTTCCTTTCATACAGAGTCAGATTATTTCCTACTGGGGCTACCCCAGTGAAGCATATGATGTTGTAACAGAAGATGGCTTCATTCTTGGGGTTTACAGGATTCCTTATGGGAAAAGAAACTCTGAGAGAACAGGTAAGAGGCTTCATGTTTTGAAAAGCTCAACACAATGAGATCTAAAATTCAGGTGAGTGAATGCCTAGAATTCACCTACATAGGAGGTAACCTGGATGTGGTGGGAACAAAGAACTTAGGAGCAGATCTTTAAACTCTAGATCAGACATCTGCTAGCTATGTAACCATCTCAATATATGTTAAGGAAGGATCAGAATATCAATAATTCAGTGCAAGGAAACAGAACACACAAGATAGCAGAACAAGGCAAGCTTTATTGAGGAGACATTTATAATATGAACAGCAATCAGGGAAAATGATAGAAATAGGGCAGGTTCACTAGACTAGGTGGAACTGAGGGCACAAAACCAGCAAAGTCTACTGGGATTTTACAAGATTCTTTTCTGGGTCAAGGTTAAGGCATTGGGAAGAAAGAGTGTGGAGTCTGGATTTGAGGACTGGTGCTTATTCATGATAGCTGGGGTTGGAGATGGGGAAAGACTTTTGGAAAATTCATGGCTATCTGTTATGATTCAAGCTACCCACAGGCAGGAAAGAGGCTTTTGGTCTTTACTGCTGGTCTGACTCTGACAGGGTAACTCAAGGCAGGATTTCTTCACTGAGTGAGGTGAGGGGGGTTGCTGGGGTCATTACAGTGACCTGGACAAATCATTGGATTTAGAGATAGCACAACATACCAGAAAAGGCATGGGATTTGGAGTCATAAAGATCTAGGTTCAGATCCTGCCTTAGACACTTACTAGCTGTGTGATGCCTCATCTAGAAGATGTAGAGTGGGACCACATGGTCATTAAAATCCCTCCTGGTACTAAAGTTGGAAAATGAGTAAGAGAATATTAGACACTTAGACTTCCTTAGGAAGCAGATATCAGGGGGCCTTTGAATTGCTTTTGAATTTGCTTATGAGATGTCTCTCCTTCATTTTACAGCTCAAAGGCCAATTTTCTATTTGCAGCATGGGATGTTTGTGTCTGCTAGTAGCTGGGTTGCAAACCCACCCTACACCAGCCTTGCCTTCACTTTGGCAGATTCAGGTTATGATGTGTGGATGGGGAACAGTCGTGGGAACATCTGGTCGCAGAAACATGTGCACTATTCTCCAGAATCACCAGAATTCTGGGCTTTCAGGTAGAAAAGAGATATTGTTTGAAAATAAGATTCCACTGGATTTTCTAGATATATGGAAAGCCATTCATTGTTTTTTCTTCTCTAAGGGGGAAAATTATTATAATATGTATGAATCATTAAAAGAGATTTTTTGGAAGAGAGTTTAAAAGATGGATAGGAATTCGCCAGGAACAGAAGGGGAAGGTGGTGGTGATAGAAACTTAGCAACAGAGACATTACTGGGAATCTCCTGCTTGGAGTCCTGGACTGTTTTACCCACAGGAAGACCATGCATCATATGTATGTGGCCCAGAAATGAGCAAAGGGATAGATGCACCTGATGGATCTACCCCCATGAACTAAGAGGCTCTATCCTGTTTAGGGCTCCCCTCACCTGGGGACCATTGTTATTGGTCTGGTATCTGAATGCCAAGCATGGAGGATGTCTCTGCTAGCAATCTCTAGTGAAGGAATGCCCCAAATTGAGGCCACCATTCCTCTGACATATCAGTGATACATGGGGAAATCTTTAGTCTGAGAGTTCCATGATTGAGTCTGCATTAAGACCCGCATCCTGTTCCTCAGAAGCACTAGGTCATATTTGCTTCCATTCATCTCACTCCCATTAATTTAGTTCCCATTTGGGCAGACTTATGCTAGGCATGGGATAGAATGTCCAAATATGGACATTCAGAAAATTAAAGTAGCTTTTTCACTGATAGCTGTCTTTAATATCTCATCATGATGTGGCAGTCCTCTTGGACTCTTAGTGACTCTGGGAGAATATCTATAAAACTCTATGGTTCCTACCAAACACAAGGATTCCAGGAAAGACCTATTTGTTGTCTGAGGACCAGCACAGCCAAGTTCAAAAAGATTCATCCTCAGAAGGTGGTCATGAGACAATGATTGATTATTTTTTTTTATTTTTTGGAGACAAAAATCGTTCCCTTAAGACCTGGGGTAGAGGGATTGGAAGAGGAGGATCTGCCTCAGTTCAGCAAAGGTTCATCCTGCAAGACTCATGTACCCTTAAAGAATGTGTCTTTCTTTAAATGACTTTTTCTTTAAAAATAGAGTCTATGGCATCTGCTCTCTCTCTCTCTCTCTCTCTCTCTCTCTCTCTCTCTCTCTCTCTCTCTCTCTCTTTTGCAGTTTTGATGAAATGGCTAAATATGACCTTGCTGCCACCTTGAATTTCATTATGAACGAAACTAACCAGGAGGAACTGTATTATGTGGGCCATGCCCAGGGCACCACCATTGGTAAGTGTAGATTGATGAGCATCAATCAAGTCAACAAGGAGGAATTAAGCACCTACCATGTGTCAGAAACTATGCTGAGTACTGGGGAAGTAGATTCCAAAGATGTGGATGAAAGACAGTGAGGAGATCAAGATGATGCCACACTTATAGACCTAGGGGACGGTTGTAAGGATGGTGATACCTTCAATGGAAATGGGAAGTCTGGGAAAGGGTTTGGGTGGAAACTTGATGAGATTGATTGTGGACACGTTGAGTTGGAGATGCTGCAGGATAGCCAATTAAAAAGCCAATATGTTGGGCAGCCGGGGATAGGAAACTGAAGCTCAGAACAGAGTCATGAGGGCTTTGTTACAAGTTGCAGAAATTTAGCAACCATCTATCTCAAGATGATAACTAAATCTCATGAAGCCATGAAGACAGGATTGAGCGAGAATAGGAAGAGGCCAAGTATAGAGGCTTTCAGAATACCCACAATTCTAGGGTGAGATAGGGATGGTGACCCAGAAAGAACATGGAGGAGGAGAGGCCAGATAGGAAACAGGGGAACCAGGAGATGGCATCTAGGAATAAAGTGTAGCAGAAGTCAAGGCCAAGTCTGCACAAAAGACCCAGACCTGCCAAATAAGAGGACATGAGCACATCAGAGAGAACAGTTTTGGCAGATTTGGTAGATGATAAGTCAGGCTGCAAAGAGCAGAAGAGGTGATGAGGTCAGAACCCTTTTTTTCTAGGAGTTTGCCTGAGAAAGGAAGGGGAGACACATAGGAAGGTAATTTTAGAGGTGGCAACGTCTACCTCAGGTTGTTTTTTTAAGTATTGGGGACCTCTGGGCACGGTTCTTTGTCTCAGTCCTAAAGGGTAAATGTGAGGATTCTTGGTTGAACTGGGTTCTGTTTTTGACCTGGAATTTACTGAATCAAAATAAAGGAGACAAGTATGGAATTCAGTTCCTGGAGCCAGATTCCTTGTAAGGAAATGAAAAAGCCAGAAAGGGTCCAGAGGAGGAAGTCAGACCAGGCCACATGAGGAGATGGAACTGAGGTAGTTCTGTCTGTAGAGAAGAGGACAGGGAAAGGAGGAGGAGTCATGACAGCTACTTTCAAGTATTTGGAGACCTGTCCTGTGGAAGGACAGGAAGGAAATCCTGAGATGAGATTTGTTTTATTTGGCTCTTGGACAGCTAAGTGGCACCACAGTAGATAAAGTGCCAGGCCTGGAGTCAGAAAGACTCAACTTCCTGAGTTCAAATCCATCCTCAGCTGCTTACTAGCTGTGTGACCCTGGGCAAGTCATTTAACCCTATTTAACTTAGTTTTCCTCATCTGTAAAATGATCTGGGAAAGAAATGGCAAACCAATCCAATATCTTTGCCAAAAAAAAACCCAAATGGGGTCACTAAGAGACAGACAACACTGAAAAAAGACTGAACAGTAATAAGTTGGCACAAATAGAACTAATGCAAGGATGTTGCAAGGAAGCACATTTTAGCTTGATATAATTATAAATTTCTGAACACTGAGAGCTATTCCAGAGGGGAGGGAGTCTCTAGCCCCAGGCCGGATGACCATTAGCTAGTGTGTTGAATACTGGACCTGGAATTAGGTAGGCCTAAGTTTAAATCCTGCCTTAGGAACTTACTAGCTGTGTAGCCCTGGACAATTAATTTTACCTCTGTTTGCCTCAGTTTCCTGATCTGTAAAAGGGGATCTGCTATTTAGCATCTACTACAATTATTATAAGGATTAAATAAGATAACATATGTAAAGGGTTTTGCCAATGGTAAAGTTCTCTTATTCATCAAGTATGCTAGCGATGAAATTCTTATTCAAATAAAAGGTAGGTGAGGGGGCTTTTGAGGCCTCTTCCAGCTCCAAGGTGCCCTTGGTGCCATGTTGAGCCAACCCATTCTTTACCATGAAGACTCCCTGGTGACAGGGCCTTTGAGAATGCCTCAATATAATTGATGGCATTATAGGCATACCCCTGACCCCAAACTATAGTTACTTATTTTCTCAATATAATTTAAATCTTGGTTCTAACAGATAAGGCTAATAAAAAACTGAAGTACCCTTAACCAGAAAGAAGGGATTCTTGAATGTCCCTCTCAGAGCTACATTTTGCCTTTATGTCCACACAACAGGAGAAAGACTGCACCATTAAAGCTTGGTCCAATTCACCAGTGTCCAACATCTGTCCCAAATCAGGCTAGTAAAGGTGCACAATTCCAGGTGACTCAGTAGTCACTGCATCAAAGTCATGAGGAACTGTGACCACAGCTCATTAACCCTTGGAATCCTGGGAAAAGTTTGGGTCACCCCCTAGGTCACTAGACAAACACTTCTCCCATCATCCTTCTCCCCATGGAGATCATCTAAGAGTAAAATGATTGATCCTAGCATTCCTCTCTACTCATTCACTTCAATAACTATGGCTCTGCCTTTTTGTAGCTATGACCCAGGACTAGTTATTTTTCCTTTAGGGACCTCAGTGTCCTTATGTGAGCTCCAAGTTTAACCCCAGCTCCAAATCCCATGATGGATTGAACAGAGCACTAGACCTAGAGCCAGGAAGACTCCTCCTCCTGAGTTCAAATCTGACCTCAGACATTTGTTAGCTCTGTGGTCTTGGGCAAGTCACTTATTCCTGTTTGCCTCAGTTTCCTCATTTGTAAGATGAGTTGGAGAAGGAAACGGCCAGTCTCTTTGCCAAGAAAACACCAAATGGAGTCAGAAAAGACTGAAAAACGATAACTTCTACCCTGGGATTCTCATTCCTCCTACACTTGGTTTCATCCTCTGTGGGTTCAAGATGACTGGAAAAGAACTACCAGTAATGAATCACTTGCTCTCATCCAGCTTTTGCAGCATTCTCCACCAATCCAAAGCTGGCTGAGAGGATCAAGATGTTTTTTGCCTTGGCTCCAATGGTCTCAGTGCAACACAGCAGGGGCCCCCTAAAGGCCCTGATGTCCATCCCTGCATTCTTACTCAAGGTAAGTGAATCCTGGAACTTGTCAACAATAAACCAAATAATTGACATCATTCAAGGCACAGGGAAGGGTCTCAGGATGATATCATAAGTAGGAGATTTCATTAGTAGCAGATTTCATATCCCATGACACCAGCAGCTTCTTACAAGGGTCCTTTGTTCCAATTTTCCTCACCAGCATCATAGGAACATTCATTTGAAACTGGATTTAGAATTTTAGAAACCAATTAGTCCAACCTCTCTCTCTCTCTCTCTCTCTCTCTCTCTCTCTCTCTCTCCCCCTCTTTCTGGTTCACTCTCATCTCTCTCATAAATACACACACAGATGCTTCTGTATATGTGCATATGTTCTTGTATAAGCTTCATTTCTAAATCTATCTATCCCCCAGCCAGTCTACTTTCTGTGGTCCACAAGGGGAGGAGGCTCATTTTTTCATCTCCTCTCTAGGTCTGAGCTTGGTTATTATAATGACACAATGTTAAGTTTTCTGATATTCTTCCCATGTACACCATTGCAGTCAGTCATTATGTACTTTGTTTTCCTGGTTTTTCTTGCTTTACTCTGTATCCGTCTGTAGTGATCTTCTCATACTTCTCTGAATTCTCCACATTCTACACATCCATCATTTCTTATGGCCTAGTCATATTCTACTACATACTCATACAACAGTTTGTTTAGCTGTTATAAACATTTTGTTTTAACTTCATTTTCCAAATGAAGAAACTGAGGCCTAAAGAGATGAAGGCACTCGACTAGGATCATAGAACTTACAAGGAGCTCTGTTAGGACTGGAGCCCCGATTCTCCTGTTTCATTCCAGTTGTTTCCAGGGCACAAGGCTTACCTCTTATGAGCCAAGTCAGAACTCTTTCCATTCTTACAAATGAAAATAGTACTGGGATATAATTTATCCAAGGTTAGAATCCGAGAAATGCTTTCATTTTAAGGCCCTGTTCCTTTTTTGTGTTTTCAATTAATTTTTTTTAAACTAAGCATTTGTTGTTTGAACCTCCCACTTACCTCTCTCCATGAAAAAGAAAACTACTTCTATCTAATACGTGTCATGTGACTTTTGGTCCTTCAAGCTTCCTGCCAGAAGCACAGTAGGGTTTAGTGAGGCAGCTGAGGAAAACTGCGCACACACTTGGCACAAGCAGCAATAATTTCGCCCCTTCCTTAATTTTCCTCCCACCCTAGACACTCTCAGGACAGAGATTCTTCTGTGCCCTGTTCACAAGGAAGGTCTGAAGCCAAATGGCTGCCAAGACAAGCAGAGGATCTTTTTGCTTCAATGCTCCAGTCCCAGCTTCCATTTCTATCACATCCTTATGACTTGCAAAACACTTTCCTCACCTCCACCTACAAGAGAGTATATTTATTCTCATCTTCATTTCAAAGGCACTTGGACAAGATGACCCAGCTGATAAGTGAACCAGTCACCTGATTCCAACCCAAGCGTTCCTCTGATAACAAAGCTGGTGACCTTCCCACAACACCCTTGGGCTTCATAAATGTGGGATGTGGTAACTCAGCAGCCTTCTCTGGGTCTCATTGTTTTCAGCTACTGTAATAACCATTGGAATTTTGGTATCTGTGACCTACCATCCCCAAGCTCTGGGCTTACACAAACCTAGGCCAGTTTTGGAGGTGGCCTCTCTGAATCATTCCCCTTGAATTACTTTACCCTTCACTCAAGTTTACCTCAGTGAACTTCAGAATGTAGAATTGTGTATCATGAGAATTGTGTCAACTTGCACAGATATGAGTAAACAGTATCACAGTTCCTATGCAAATATCCAAGTATCAATCCAAGGTATGGCAGTCCCTTCATTTCTTCTTCCTCCCACCTCCAAATAAAATGAAAAAAAAATTACCATGAAGATTGACCATAGGCCATAAAAGATCAACATGGAGTCACTTTCCACTTGGGTGAATACTACCTCTAACTGGGAACCAATGCAGTCACCTAGACCCTTGACTCCCCTTTGTGGTTTTGTCCTTCCTCCCCCTTGCAAGGAAAATAGACTTTGTAATGCTGGAGACAACCTGACATAGTCTGGAGTTGCACATTCATCTCCCAAACTCATCTAAAGGGTCTCTAGCCTCATGGCACTGCCCATAACACATAGATTCTCTCCAAGAAGGAAAGAAATTTGTGGTTTCTAGTGAGGCAAAGTCATAACATTCAGTTAAATCCTTTCTTCTTCCCAAGAACTCATATACTATGCTATCTGAGTTACCCTCAGTAGGGAAACACATTTGGGATGGCTTGAAAGACCACCTCCCTTTAGAAAGCTCTGATCCTCATAGTGATTTTGTATATATTTATAATTGTTTCCTTATATTTTTCCTCTTTGTAACTTCTCTGCATTTCTCCTAGTTTTTCCCTCTAAGACCAAGCCGATTCAGTGTAATTCTTCCTTCAGACACTAGGAGACACCTTTCGTGCCCCACCCAGGACTTCTCCAGGTTAATACCGCCATTTCTTTCAACCAAGGACTGATGTGTGGTGTGATTTTGATGTTCTCCAATCTAACTGCCCCATATTTGACTGATTTCCTCTGGAAAGATAGAGCTCCAAACTGGATAGAACATTCTAGATGTTTTCTAACTAGACCATAAGTTAAGCTGTCCAAAAGATAAATGGGGCTGACAGGGGAGTTCCTAGGTTCTCTTACACTGGGAATCTCTGATGCAAAGCTTGCTGTGTTAAGGCTGATTCTGGCTCAGATACATGTTGGGTTTTGAGGGCCCTTAAGCTTCCTTCTAACTTTGATCTTTTGTCTATGGTTTTTGTCCAGCTCTTGACTTCTCATTCACTTACCCTGGGACCTGGTATGTAACATGATTTAAGCGTGCTTTAACTTAGTTTTGTGATAATTCCTCCTCACCCTGACTTGCTCTCAAAGGGCCACAGATAATTTTATGTATGGATTTTAACTGATTGGACAACATTTATTTCAAGGTGAAATTAAGGAGTCATGATTGATCCCTGGGTTGAAATATAGCTCTAGTTCTAGGTACTTCTACTGCAAGGAGAATGGAGTGGGGTGAGGTGGGGGTGGAATGAGGTGACATCTTCATTCACATTCTCCATTGGGGATGATACCTGAAAGACTTGGTTCAATTCTTTCATCTTCACCCAACTATATTCATGGTACATGGTCATCAGTCATCAGAGCACTAGATATAACTGAAATAATGTGGACAGACTCAGTTTCCATGTATATAAAATGAAAGGGTTAGACTAGATGACCTCTTCCAGGTCAGGAAAGGACTTTTATTCTTCTAGCATTCAGTTCCTTCATCATTATGTGGCTTGTTCTTTTGGTCTCATTCTGGACCTTGACTTTCATTCTTGAAGTATTACTTTCAGAGTCATCTGCAACTCAGTTCTCTAAGTATCAGAATTACTGGAACTAATCTGGATTTTATGGCACCTAGCCCCAGATGACATTGTTATACAATGTTTCTGATCTGGACAAAGAACCATGTTTTCTGAGCATCAGTTCCCTCCTGAGTCAAATGAAGAAACTGGACTAAGGGATCATTAAAGTTTGTCTTAGGTTTAGTACTGTAATCACATGATTTTATAAGTTCCACCCTGGTCTATTACTTACTACCTGTGAGATATTGGACAATTTCCTTATCCTCTCTGGTCCTCAGTTTCCTTATGCGGAAAAAGTCACTACCAAGAGAGAGGGCACTTGGAAATAAATGCCAAGAAGAAACAGAATGAAAGGGTAAAGAGAGCAGTGACCTGAACATGTCTTACTTTACCATTTTCATCTTTCCCATCTCAGCAGAGGGTAGTTCAGAACAGTTCCACTTGAGGGATGCTACAGTCCCAGTATTTCTTGTTTTGTGTTTCATTTCACTTTCCCAGGTTATCTTTGGTAGAAAGGAGCTGTTCCCAGAGTCTGCTTTCAATCAGTTCCTTACCAGCCAAGTGTGCAACAGCAAAGGGTTCAATTTTCTCTGTACAGACTTCCTCTTCCGTGTATATGGATATGATCGGGAAAATATTAACATGGTAGGTGTCTACTCCTTCTCCCTGATAACAGAGAGCAGCTCCCCTGCTCTCCTTACAATCTTTCTTAATATAATTGTTATTTTTTATTTTATTTATAAAACCCGACTAAGATGCAGTGTGGTACAATGAACAGATACTAGATTCAGAGTCAGGAGATCCTGAGTTCAAATATTGCCTCTGATATTTGTGAATTTTGAGAGCCCGAGAAAACCATTTAACTATTTAGATGCTTCCAGACATCATGTAGAACTTACTAGTGGATATCTGCATTCATGGAGAGAATTCCCACACAAGAAGTATTCAGCACTGACTAAATGAGAAATCTTTCCCAGAATTACTGTCAAGAGTTATTGGGATTCAAGGGATCGAAATAACACAGAGAGAAGAAAGTATACAAGAATTTAAAATTCAGATCAATGACACATGGTCATGGGATTTTAGAAACTATTCTCAGTGTGAGAAGTCAGGAATGGAGCTCAGCAAAGAGATGGATGAATTGTTATAAACATATATGGATTGGTGAGTCAACTGAGCTTAGGGAGTTCATAAGTATTGAGGAAGAGTCCCAGGACAGAGTCCTGACAGACACCCATGCCTAAGGAACAAAAACTTGGATGCTGGAAATAGGACCAAGAACCTGAAATGATCTGTGACAAAATAAAGAGTCTGTAGGAGAGGTGGTCACCAAAGTCAAGCACTGAGCAGAGATCAAGGAGGGTAAGGACCATGGAAAACCATTGGATTTAGCAATAACAGATCTCCGATCAACTTGGAGAGAGTAGTTTCAGCGAGTGCTGGATTCAGAAGCCAGATCACAAGGGGTTGAGAAGTGAGATGGAGGGCATCAGGTAGACCCAATGAAAATGGATAACTTCTTCTAGAACCCAGTCTTTGAACAGGGAGGAGATAAGAAGATGATGAGGTCAATTAAAGTGTTTTTTTTTAAGGATGGAGGAGACAGGTGTGATTTTAAGCAGCAAAGAAGCCAGAGGATAAAAATAGATGAAAGATCACTAAAAATAACCAAGGCTTAGAATAGATAACTTCTGAGGTCCCTTTTAACTCTCAAATTCTGTGATTTGGTAAAAGAAACAAGCTCCCTGAAAAAGTGAGGGGATGGAGTCAAGGCTACTAGTGGAAGGGCCCTCTTTTCCAAAATTAGATGGAAGGAGAAGAGAGTTGGGGATGAAGTTGAGGAGGTCTAAGGTGTAGTGTTAGGAAGAACAGAGAGATCAAAATAGACCGCCTAACTTCTTTTTTCTTGGGTGGTATGGTCAATGTTAACATATGAGTCAGGAATTTCAGCTGATAGGGAAAGGAAGGATGACATAGATGGTGCGAAGAAGAAAGATAAGGTTTGGAACAGATCCTATGAGAAGTACAATAAACACAATTGGAAAAGAGCAAAAGAAGATTGGCATGAATCAGAGAAGGTGCCATTGAAATTAGACAACACAAGAGGATCCTGTCACCATAGTTGTGTGATTTTCTCCAGCAGATTCATGAGCATGTACACTCCTCTTAATCTCTCAAGTGGGGTTCTTAGTTTTGGGGACTCACTTTCTCCAGCTGTAAAACAAGGCATTCATATCATGATATGGGTGGAAAGAAAGCTGGATTTGGAATTCAAAGCCCTGGGTTGAATCCCAGATATGGGATTAATACCTCTGTGCTACTGCATACATCACTTTGCCATGTTCTTCATCTGCAAGATGAAGGGATTGTACTTGATCTAAGGACCCTTTCAGCACTAAAAATGATTGTACAGTTATTCTTTCCTTTTGTGAAAGAAACAGACTCCAAATGCCCTTGTGGCTTCCTCTCATACTAAGAGTGTCCCTGAATCTAGAGTATACAAATGAGCATCTATTGGACCTCTCCACACTTGGCAGGGTTCGGTTCATAAATGAGGCAAAGATGGAGAGAGAGTCCATTTCAGGCCTTGGGGATAGCCTTGCAAAAACCCGAAGACAGGAGATTGGCAGGTTTTGTGTGAATTTCAGAGGAGTGATCAATATCTCACAGGGGCTGGCTGACTTTCCGATTACTAACTTAGCCTACAAGAAACTATTTCATGTGTGAATAGCATCACAATTCATTTTCCCACAATGGTTTTACAGAATTTTTATTCCTACTTCACTCTTTTGTCTGCATCCTACTCCTGACTTAGTCCAGCCCCAGAGAAAGTGAAGTGAAGATTTTAAAACTTCATGACTTTTGGCAAGACCTTTTCCCTTGTGTGCCTCAGTGTCTTTCTCTGTCAAATGAGGGAGTGGGTGAGGGATGTGGTAAAAGTCCCTCTGAACTCTAAGTACTAGAATTAGAGTCAGAGAAAACAGAATAATGAAAATACCATGCATCCAGAGTGGGAATATTTGACCCAAAGTATCTACATCCCTTCGAGTTCACTTCTTTCCCAAAATGCCCCTTCTTGTAACTAAAAGACAGAGATACAACCTTCTTTCTTTTCCAGAGTCGCCTAGATGTCTATCTGTCCCAGAACCCAGCCAGAACCTCTGTTCAAAACATAGTCCACTGGAGTCAGGTAAGAATCCAAATACCTTTGTTGGCACCAAGATCAGGTACTTGGTCCTTAAGGACTCTTTGTAAAAAGAGGGACACCATTACTGGGGGTGAAGGAAGGGGGAGAAGATTCATGTTTGGCAGCATATGAAACTAAATTCATATCATAGCTGCAATCTGTCTCAGCAGCCTGGGGCATCTGGTACTCTCTTTATGGATGTAGAGTAGGCTAATGTCTCACTTTAGTATTTTTTCTTTACTATAAGATTCCCCAGGTTGTGGAGGTAGAGTGGAAAGAGCCCTGACTTTAATTCAGAGGACCTCAGTTCATATTTCATTTGGTGCTTACTGCTGGAGAAGCTGGCAACCAACCTTTTGACTCCCCTGCGACTCAGTTTTCGCATGTATAAAATAAGAGGGTTGTACTAGATAATGTCTGAGTAGCCAGATTTAGGATCTTATAGTTGGTCTGTACTTTCTTTTTTATTTTGAACTTGTAAAGTAAAATAAATACACAACAAGAAAAGAAAACATATTATAAACTTAAACATTGAAATAAAAACAAAATAAGAAAAGAAAAAAAAACACTGTCACCTGCCCAGAAGAACATTAGAGGGGATTGAAAATGTGCAATAAATTTTCATTTCAAGAAGCCTACTTAAAAAATACTTAGTAATTGTGCTTAGAGCTGTCCATCTTTTCTTTGCTTCCTTGTGAGTTTTCTTTTGTTTTCTGCTGTGCACTTTTTATTTGTTCTTTTTTCCCCCTTCCCCCCCTCAAAGAAGGCTACAATTAAGCACTGGTGTGTGTGTGTGTGTGTGTGTGTGTGTGTGTGTGTGTGTGTGTGCATGCACACACACAGACACACATATATATACATATATATGACTACATACATATAAATAGCCATAAATATCTATAATTATACTCATATATAGATATATACATTTATATGCATCTGTGTAAGACTATGCAATAATTATTTGTCCCCTGTTTCTCTGAGGATGGATAATCTCTTCTTCATAATTCCAAGTCTTTTCATATTTTTCCAAGTCCACCAACTTATTATTTCCTATATAATAACAACATTCTAACCTTATACTGTCTAGTTATTTTAAATAATCTAAGACAATATTGATGAATATGTCTGACATCTAGAGTAGTTTCCTGTTTTTCTCTTTTGATTAAAAATCTGTTTTAGCTTTAACTTTCTGTGAAATCATGTGGCTTTACTTTTACAATCATATCATACTCACGTCAACCTCAAACTTTCTCACAAACTACCCAATTACTAATAACAATCTTAGACATGTATTTTACATTCACCCATATAAAAAGTAAACAGTCTGTCTCTATTGCTATGTAGCTTATATTTCTTTTGGTTCTTGTATGTCAAATCTATTCAGTGATTTTTTTGTAAACAGGTCCTGAAAGTCTGACAGTTTTATTTTTTTTTTTAGTCAGGATTATGTTTAACTTTGCCAGGTGTGATGTTTTTGATTGCAACTCCAGGTCTTCTGCTCTTCAATATTTAGTGTTTCAAGACCTGATAGGTCTTATGTGATTCTAATTGTAGCACCACCATATTTAAATTGTCTTTTTTTTCTTGTTCTTCATGATATTTTATCCTTGAGTTGGAAGTTTCAGAATTTGACTATGATATTCCCATAGGTTTTCCTTGTAGGATCTCTTTCTGGTGGTGATTGGTAGATTTTCTATTTCTACTTTCCCCTCTTGTTCTAATGCTTCAGGATAATTTTCTTTAATTATTTCTTGTATTATTGTATCAAGATTTTTTTGTTGTAGTTTTCAGGTAGTTCAATTATTCTTATATTTTCTCTTCTTTATCTGTTCTCTAGATTGGTTGTTTTTCTTATGAGAAGTTCCACATTATCTTCTACTTGTTCATTCTTTGTATTTTATTATTTCTTGGTCTCTTATAACTTTGCTGGCTTCCTGCTGTCCAGTTCTGATTTTCAAAGGCTTGTTTTCTTCTTTAAGATTTGGGATCTCCTTTTTCTAACTTGTCTACTTTCTTTTCACAATCTTCTTTTTTTCTTGGATTGTTCTTGGGTTTTTAAGTTTTTCTCTCAATCACTCTTATTTGATGTTTAAAATCTTTTTAAAGTTCTTCTATGAGTTATTTTTGGGCAGGTGACTATTTGACATTACTCTTTGGGGTAGGGAAGGCTTCCTTTGCTTCAGTATCCTCCTCTGAAGTAGAACCCCACTCTTCTCTTGTCCCATAATAACTTTTTATTGGATTATTTGGATGGTTGGATTATTTCTCCTTTGCCTGTTTATTTTTTAAATTTGTAGCAGTTTATTTTTTGCAATCTCCTCTCATCTTAGGCTATTGGGGTGGTGCCTCACATCCTCCATCAGCTCTCCCCTCTGTCTTGGCACCAAAAACAAGGACTCCAGCCTCTTGTAAGTGCCCACAGTCGGCAGCATCTTTGCCACACTTCTTCTTCACTTACTGGGCATGTGCTGGTTCCTTCTTGCATCTTTGCAGTACATCTGGGTCTGGTATTCCTTGTCAGCAGAAGTTTATTTTCTGTTTCAGATGCCCAACTCTCTTCACTGTCCAGGAGGTAAAAGTTCCTATGACTGGGGCCAAAGTCTGCCTCCCAACCCAAGTAACCCCAGAGCTCACTGTTTGTTGTCTAAGCAGAACTAGACTGGAGGTATTTACTCGTTACAAGGACCAAACCTCATCCTGGGATTTTTCTTTGGATCTTCTCCAATTGTCCCAGGAGGACCTCAGTTCTGCCCCAACTCTTGTTTATTTTAAGCTGCTCTATGTTCATCATCAGGCATTATTTTATCTTGCTTGTGGGGAAAATCTGAAGAGCTTAGAATTTCCTGACCTACTCCATCATCTTAGTAGAAGTCTCTCTGGGTCTATATTTTTTAATGGTGTTGACAGAAAGAATTCCAGGATCTATGAATAAAGTAATTCCTTTTCTTTTAATTTTAGATGCTTCATTCGGCAAAGTTCCAAGCTTATGACTGGGGGAGTCCAGCTGTTAATATGGCACATTTTAACCAGGTAGTTAAATGTGTTTATGATTTGTGAAAGAGCCAATCCCTATGAAGACTACTGATGACCAAAGCATGTGAAATCCTGACAACTAATATGCCTCCTCTGATCAGTTTCAGACAAATCTCAATGACTCAATGTCAGAAAGTGGAACTAAGTAATTTCAATATTCTTCAACTGTTTACCATATCATAGCAGTTAAAGCTGAAAGAGACCTTAGAGATCATCCAATTCCAAGCTCTCAATTTATATACAGGGAAACTGAGGTCCAGAGGGGAACAGTGAGTTACCCAAGGTCAGACAGGCAAGGAATTTCATCATAAAAGAGTTGTAAGAGATCTAGGAGCTCAGAAAATTCCAACCCCCTATTTGACAGATAGGGAAATTGAGGTCTAGAGAAAGTTACTTGTTCATAGTCACATGGGTGCTAAGTGATGAGCTGATAGTCAAACCCAGGTCTTCAGTTAGACTCCATCATTTTCCTTATGGGATGGTACCTTTTTATAATAATTACAAAGTTATAACCTACATTTATAAAGTTCTTTAAAATTTGTTAAATGTTTTCCATTTCATTTGATCCTCACAGCTCTCTTGCCAGATAGGTGCTATAATCATTCTTCATTTACAGATGAGAAAACTGAGGCAGGATAACTAAGTGTCTGAGGCAAGATTTGAACCTAAGTCCTCCTGCCTCATTGTGCCACTTCATGGGTCAAGTAGGACATGTAACCTGGACAAAATGTCTCAACAGTCCCATCAGACTTCCTCTAGTCTTTGGGTAATTTCACCAACCAATCAATAGAGGTTATAGTCAGGGGCAAGAACCCCAGAGAATGGTAAGAGAACTAGACTTCAAGTCAGAAGCCCCAAGTTCATATTCTAGATCCTGTGCTTTATCCATTCATTCATCCATCCACTCACTCATTCCTCCATTTCTATACCTGATGGACCCTCATGTAGAAGAGACCACAGATAAATGGATGACTTATTTCAGTCTTTGGACCCCAGTAGGGAGAAAGGAACAAACATTCATCAGACACTCTATTATCTCATGTGATCCTCACAATAACCCTGTAAGATGGGTGCTATTATTTTCCTCATTTTATAGTTGAGAAAAATGAAGCAGTCAAAGGTTAAGTGACTTGCCTTAGGTCACAAAGCTGGTGAGTGTCTGATTCCAGTACCAGAAGTTTATGTACTGTGCCACCAACCAATCTCTAGCATCTTGTCCGTAACATGGGGGCAAAATTTTCACTCCTTGTTTTTCAGGGTTGTTTTTAAGAATGTCCTTTGTATACCTTAAAGTGCCATATACTGAATTACTTAATGGTTTTCTAAGGGGGTAATTGCTTTTTTCTTTTAATTGCACTCAGGTAACCCCTCCTTTGTATGATTTGGGAGCCATCAAGATACCAACAGCCATATGGAGTGGGCAACAAGATTGGTTTGCTTCCCCCAGAGAAGTGGAAGATTTGCTCCCCAAACTTCCCAATATTATATATCACAAGAAGATTCCATACTACAACCACATAGATTTTCTACTGGGCCTGGATGCACCTCAGGAATTCTTCCATGAAATTCTTTACTTGATAAAGACATACATGAAACATTACAGACCTTGCTGTTTTCTTGTATTTGGTTGGGAGACTGGGAGGCTTCAGGGTTGGAAGAAGGGAGAGATATAGGTAGTCCTCCTGGGTAGGGACATTCCTTTCCCTCCTCACTGTTGTTGAGGCAGTGGGAAAGGGAACAAATATTTGTTGATACTCACCATGCACCAGGGACTGTATTAGGCACTTTTGCAAATACTATGTCATTTCAATGGGAAGAGGAAGATGTTGATCTAATTTCTGTGGAGTTATCTGTGACCCTGAGGAAGGAGGCAGAAGTCAGTACCTATAGCCAGCAACGGTTAGAAACTAGCCTGGCTGCAGTGAATGCTAGAGCCTAAAAGGAGAGGCCGTGATATAATGAACTGGAGTTCAGGATATCTTTATTGGTGGGACACAAGGGGAGGAGGCCGAGTGGAGAGCTTGGACTTTGGAATAGGGATCCTCAAGAGAAGCCTGAGAGCACATGGGTCCAGAGGGAGCCCTGTGTGGAGTTTGTCCTCCAGGGGTCATTATGGTATGTTGCATGGATAGTATTACACAGGGAGAGACAGAGACAGAGAAACAGAGAGAGACAAACAGAGAGATGGGGGAGGGAAAAAGTAAAGAGGGAGGACAAAGAGAGGAGAAGAGGGAAAGAGAGAAAGAAGGCAAGGCAATGACACGCAGAGAGACAGAAAGAGTATAAACCAATACAAAACAAACACTCCAGTGAGTTGTAATATCACCTTCTGTCTAGGAAAGAAGCTCTAACTTCAAGCCCAGTTGTGAAAGCCGTCCCACAAAGAAGGCCCAAGTGGCCTCCGAGAAACATACCATTTTGGATGAGGGATTGTTGATTTGTCCTCCAAATTAAAAATCTGGTACCATCAATGACTCCTCTCTTTTTTCTATCACTGCATTCATGATGAATTGTTCCTCCAAAGCATTCAAAGTCACATCAAATAAAAAACCCATAGAATCAAAAAGGTCATATAGTTTTCCCAGGTATGACTGTAGGATCATTCCTAACTAAAAAAGGGTAGATTGTTGGTGATGGTCAATCATTCAGTTGTGCCCAACTCTGTGTGATCATGGACATTGTCTGTGGAGTTTTATTCTCAAAGGTACTGGAGTAGTTTGAGGTTAGATTCCTTCAAACCAGGCAATAAACACTGTAGAAAATATCTGGAATGTTCTATTAAGTTTGGGGCTCCACATTTCCAGAAGAAATCAATAAACTGGAGTTGCCAGAGATTGGGCAGTTAGATTGAGGGACATCAAAATCCTGACATACATCAGTCATTGGTTGGAAGAAATGGTGATATAAATATATATCAGGTGATGTGTATATATATATATACTGTTCTGTCAGTGGGTTTATGTGGAGACCTTCAACAATGAATTTGAGCCCCCGCCTGGCCTGGGAGCCCCTGTCTGCTGCCTCCCCTGCCGCTGCCTCCCAAAGGGGCCCAAGTCATGGAGACACCCTGCTCCCCTCTCAGCCAGCCAAATAGGCTCTCTCACTGACCCGTAGCACCTGTGGGTGGAGGGACTTGCATGGCCACTGGAGATTCTGTCCCTGAAGCCTGTTCGGATCTGCTCCTCCCAGTCCTGCATGGCCAAGGCAGGGCCGGCCCTGCTCCGGGTCTGGCGTGCGATGGACCCCAGTGTCAGTTTTTCAGGTCTCTCTGGAACAGAAATCTCCTCCACTCCATTGCTGTGTGGCTTCTGCTGCTCCAGAATTTGTTGGGAGTTCTTCTTTACAGATATTTTATGGGCTGTGGGTTAGGAGCTAGCATATGTGAATCTTTCTACTCCACCATCTTGGCTCCTCCCCCAGATGACTTTTCCTGAGAAGTCTTTTAAAAGCTAGAGTCCCCTCTACACCATGTGAGGCAGGGAAGACATTAAGGGATGATTAAAATAAATAGTATAACTAATCAGCAAAGTTGAAGCCTAATCTGTAAAATGCAGAGTGAAGCTAGAGTTTCATATATTTGACTGATTTTCTCTCATTTGCAGTTATTGTGCATCCTGACTAGACTCTATGCTTGATGTAATTCTTGAGTGATCAGAAAGCATCTCTGTCACTAATGGTATAAATCTGACATAAATCTCAATTCTCAGTCAATGATCACTATGGTACCCCTCAAGTCTGAGTAACTTGTTAAATTCTGGTCATTCTAGTTTGTGGCAATTGTCAAAAGACTTAGAAGCAAAATGATTCCTGATAAAGTCTACTGCTGATATGATAACTCTGGTCTGATTAAACTCTGAAAAGAAATATGTAGTAATGGCCAACATATAAAACATCCTTGACCCTGGGGAGGATCTTTTGAAATTGAAATATAGTAAATTAATTGTTGAAGCTTTGTACTTTACCAAGCTCTCCCTGGTATCAGTAAGGACTACAATTCTGATGCTAAACACACCTTCACAATGAACAAGTACTTCCACTAATACTTTTTAAACTTTCAGCAGGAAGCAGGTTCTTAAAATAGGTGAGTGCTTCAGAATCACCTGTTTTTAATTCTTCTCTCCGTCTTGGAAAGGCAGAGGCTTATTTAAATCAGGAAGTTAATTGAGAAAAAACAAAATTCAATTTGGGGGAATATTTTCTTCTGTAAATGAATTAACAGAATGCAATGGTTTAGGTGTATTAAAAGCAAAATCACCTGAGAGAATTGGAATTGACTGTGTATTTATAAGCTTTTAACAATCCCAAAGTAAAAGTTCTGCAATTAATTGGTGTTGTATTTAGTATAATTGGTATTATATTGCAATTAATTAGTATTACGTAAGAAAATGTTCTAATTTGCAACAGACATTCTGCAGAGTGAAGAAAACTAGCTACAAAGATTGGGATATAATTGAGAAATAAAAGAGAGGGACTGAAAAAAGCAGTGAAGGTTAAGGACTGAATCAGAATGTGAAAAGAAAGATGAAGCTTTGAAGTCAGAAGAGCTTTAATCAAAAAGGGGTGGGTTGGGGGAGGTGAGATGAGAAAGTAAGTTTAAGGAAGGTAAAATAAGAGATGAATGGGAGGAAAGATGGAGATTGCATGGATGTGAAACTCAGAGGGCCATGTGAAATATGTGTGAATTTCCCCGTGAGCAGGAATATAGAACTCAAGATTGTTTTTTGACTGCCAAAATGGATAGGTGAATAAAATTATTTTTGATGTAAAATAATTCAGAATGTCCTTAACAATATTTTGCTTCACATTTCATGTTTTAAGCCCATAATTCTATTTATTTTGGGGTGATTATTATGCACTTAATTTCTTTATATTTCGATTTTGGAAGAAGAAATGAAGTTAATTTGAAAATTATACATACATGGAGATGTAATTTTATCATCAGAGAATGAAATCCTCTTTTGATCTGAATGCCATGAAATTATGAATTTAAACTGTACCTTATTAAATAACATTGTAATAGTTAAAAAACTGAAAATTATTTAATTTGATAAATTTTGTTTTAAAATGAATAATAAGGACTTAGTATTTGGAAAAAGTACAAAAAGCCTAGTAAATTCTCATTATCTGTAAAGTTCTTTGGGAACTTGTTGGACCTTCAGTTCCCTGGATTGCTGTGGCCTTGGTGAGGTTATAAAATCTTATCAGTCCGGAGAAAGACATTGCTGTAAGAATGCTGAAAAATTCTAAAATAGTAACTTGGTTTCCTGAAAAACTTAGATCCTTTCCTCCATTATGGATAATCAAGTCAAAGTGGAGGGCCTTATAAGTTTGCTTATGTTACAAAGGTTAGGGCAGCTAGGTGGTGCAGTGGATAGAGCACCAGTGCAGGAGTCAGGAGGATCTGAGTTCAAATCTCACCTCAGACACTTGACACTCGCTAGATGTGTGACCTTGGGCAAGTCACTTAACCCCAATTGCCTCATCCTGAGTCATCTCCAGTCATCCTGATGAATATCTGGTCACTGGATTCAGATGGCTCTGGAGGAGAAGTGAGGTTGGTGACCTGCACAGCCTTCCCTCACTCAAAACAAAGTCAAGTGCAAGTCATGTTATAGAAGTATTTATGTACACACTCACATGCCCACACGCACACACACAATGATTTGTCTGACTACTCATTGTGAAAATTATGAAATTGCACCCAGAATCACATGTACTAAAGGTACATCTCTGAGCCAACTTAGTATTAACAGACTCCAAAAGATTTCAATTTTTTGCCTTATTGGTTAATATACAATACCTTAGTATATGGATTTCTGGGAATCTGGAGGCTTACAGTGGTCAAATTTTTTTCTGAGTTTTAAGTGAATTATCATGAATTTACTGTCTGTGTGAAACTGCAGACTATGATTACTTTCTTAATTTTTAATGATTGATTTTTACAGCATGATGTGTTTAAACTAGAAAAGTCAAATGATAAATGAAGGCTTTTGAGAAGGCTTTGAATATACTTAATATACACTGAAAATAATTGTTTTTATTTATTGTTATTTATCACTAACTGCTATTGCAACTACATGAGCAAATAAGAGTACCCGGCTCTAAACTAGTAGCAGGAGAACTTTCAATGTAAGGTGTAACAGACTTGCAATTTGTTTTTCTCTGAGTTTGAATTCAGAAATAATTGAACTTTTGTTATAACAGTAATCCACCATTCAAGGGTAATATCATCAGCTGCTCAAAAGTAGTGCAATCTGAGAAATGCCACTGGTGATTGGGAAGGTTAAGAAAAGACCTTACAAAAGAAGTTGAGAAGAAGTTGGCAGAAACCTTTTGACTCAATTTCATTACTACACTATTTGCTTTCTGAAGAGGAACATTTCCCACTTGGATGATTCTGAGGCTGGCTATTATACCCTGTGAATACCATGGAACTCTGTTGAATGATTGGCTGTTCCAAAAGTACCCATAACCTTTCCCTGAAATAAAACATAACTAAGGTAATCTTCCCCTTATATTATCTACTGTAAGTCAGGCTGTGATTTTTACTTTAGACTTGAAGGAACAGTCCTCTTTTCATAGCAAATTTCTATGACTATGGCAGAACTATAAAATATTTTATAATGGATTATATTATTACCATTATTAAGCACTTCTGAACACTATGATGGGGTGCAAGTATAAAGGGCTCTACAGGCAGTTGGTTGTACAGTAGATAGAGCACTGGAACTGGAGTCAAGAAGACTCATCTTTCTGCATTCAAATCTGTCCTCAGACACTGACTAGATGTGTAACCTTGGATAAATCACTTCACCTTCTTTGCCTCAGTTTTCTCAACTGTAAAATGAACTGGAGAGGGAAATCATTCCAGTATCTTTGCAAGAAAATCTCAAATCAGGTCACCAAGAGTCAGACATGATTGACAACAATTGAACAACAACAAACATAAAAGGATTCTATTGCTTTAATTTTGTTTATCTGAATTTGTGACCAGTAATTGTCAACTTCCCAATCTGGGTGCTGAGGAAAATCAATTCTAAGACTTGCTATCTCCTTATTCACTGGCTTAATAATTATATATCCATGTATGAGATTATCAAATTTTCTTGGGTGATATAAGGATAATATATATCCTAAAAGGGAGGATAAGATAGAAATGTAATGAGAAAAAAATAAGTAAAATTTAAAAAATTTAATAAAATTCTCTTTGGGAAAAGTAACAAGGTTAAATTATTTCTACTTGAAACAAAAGATATGTGTTTTCCATTGGGTAAAATAATATACTTAAAGGACTCATAATAGCTGTCATTGCATTCATAGTAGCCTTAAATCATCTGCTATTGTGCCAGGGAAGAACAATGGAAAATACCAAGTCAAAATAATCGTCCTCCATTATGCATTTTAAATTTTGTCCTGGAGGTAAAGGGAAACCACTGAATTCCTTTCTGATCCAATGGAATATTCACAGATGTTCATATATATGGATGCCTAAATATGAGGGTTTTGATTAGATCTATTTCTGCTTTTGCTTTGTCTGAGATTAGGATTGCTACTCCTGCCTTTCTTACATCAGCTGAAGCGCAATATATTCTGCTCCATCCTTTGACCTTTATCCTATGTGTATCCCCCCATTTCAAATGTGTTTCTTGT
>CM053769.1:469407065-469423243 GCA_028658325.1 Potorous gilbertii | reverse complement strand
TTTGGTGTTTGTATTTTGGTCCTTATCCCCATAGAAAGATTCTATGGTTCTTTTGGCCCTCTGCTTTTTCTTCATGATGTGGATTGAGTGTTGTGACTTCTGGTTCTTTCAGTCCAAAGCTAGAGAACTTTTTGCTGAGCTGATGTGTGAAAAAGCTAAAAGCAGGTTTTTGTTTGGTATTTCCCCAATCAGCCCTGGGTTTAGCTTGTTAAGTATGGGGGAGGAGTGGTCTGGTCACAGGAGATATCTCCTCAACTGACCTGAGGCAAAGGCAGGCTCAGGGGCTGGTAATCCCAGCTTCCCTATTGTCTTTCTGATTCCCTTGGACAGCTGAGGCACGCCTAGATGCTAACTCTTGTTCCCACCTTGGGGCTCCTTTCCTGGCGCTGAGGCTTGCCTGGGTCCTAGTGCAAGTTTTCCCTGTCCTGGGTCCTCTGTCCTTCCAGTTTGCCTCTGCCACCTTAGGAGGAATCCCCCTTAGCTATTTTCCTTGTCTCAGGTGTTATGAGACTGTTGGCCTCCTTCTGCTGTTTCTGCTGATCTGGGATTTTTCTGGGGAAATATTTTATGGTTCTTTCACAGTCATCAAGCGGGGAGGAGAGAGCATTTACTGATCACTCTGTCATCCTGGTTCCTGGAAGTTCAAGTAGGTGATTGTCTCTGTAAGGAGATAATATGGACAATAAATACTAAATTCCATATTTCCTGCTATTCACGCAGTAGAAATTGTTACTTGCCCGAAGCAAATGGCCAAAGATCAGTTCTTAACCTTCTCCTAGTACTGTGACTCTCTCAGACAAAATGGTTGTATATAGGCTCATTAAAAATAAGAAGTCTTTATACTTACAAAATCTTAAAGCATTTAGCTTTAGAAAAAGGTTTGTCTTGATTTGGTAAAGCTCATACATTCAAAGGGATGGATGTTCAAAGAATTTCAGTATGTGTTAGATGGCTAAATTGATGTTTAAATTTATTTTAATAAATTTGCAGTTTATTTTTGGAACTCTTATTAAGTGGAAAGTCATTTAATCTCTCTCTCTCTCTCTCTGAAAAAACTCAAAAGCAAAAGGATTGATTTTACAAAGTCAGGTCCCCATGAATCCTTATTTAGATTCTTCCTCTAGTCTGTAAATAATATTATCCATAGTATACACATAGTATACATAGTATACACATATATAAACAGAGTATATAAATAATATTACCCATAGTATACACAGAGTATATAAATAAAACAAACAAATGATATCAAAAAATTGAATCTCTAAACTTTCAGATGAGTTACCAGGAGCTTAATTCATGTTCTTCCTATAGCTTCGATGGTTATGAGATTACCTCCAATAATGTTTGAATAGGCTTTCACTTCATAAACTAATTACTAATGTGATTACGTTTTCTAAGGTCCTATTAAATCTCACTAATCGCTAGCAGGTTTAAATAGCACTCAAATGTCTTGGAACTTGGAAAATAAATCTACTTGAAGAAACACCTCTGTAGAGAGATTTCAGGGTGGCAGAGCCAAGTTGGTGGAGTAGAAGCTCAGACCTGCTCAAGTTCTCCCCCCAAAGGCCTTAAAATACCTATAAAAATGACTCTAAACAAATTCTAGAGCAGCAGAAGTCACAAAATGACAGAGTGAAATGGATTTCCAGGAAAGGTCTATCACACCAGACTTGGATCAGGATGCAGCCCAGTGTGGGCCATGCTGTCACAGATGGGAATGGAGCAGAATTCAGGGGTCTGAATCATGGGCAGCTCCTGCAGCGTCCAAATTTCTCAATCCACAAATGCCAGAGACAGCTTCAAAGTCAGTTAGAAAGCTCTTTCACTTGGGTGAGAGGGGAGCTTGATTGGGTTCCAAATCCAGTCCCAGGATGGCTACAGCCACGGCTGCATAAGCAGCCACTTCTGGAGCTCTTGGCCTATAGACCCTGGGGGAATCGAATGACTGATCTAGGGCTCAGTCTTGAGTGGCAGTCCTGGGGTGAGGAGGAGCACTGGCGTGGCAGAGCTGGTTGTGGCTGTGGAGAGGGAATCCTACTCATAGTTCCAGGTCAGAAAAGAGTGTTTGTGGTTGCTCATAGACCAGAGCACAGACTAGGAGAGGAATAAACACCTCTCTCTTGACCATTTTGGAGGAACTGAAAACTTACAGATCCCTTGAGATATCTCAGAGAACAGCTGCACAAATAGGGTAGTGTACCCTCCATTTTACAAAGGACTCTAATTTCAAGTAATTGGCTGGGAAAGTGCCCTAAAGCGGGGAAAATAAAACTAGAGAAGGTTACTTTCTTGGTGAGAAGGTATTTTGTTCCATCTTTTCAGATGAGGAAGAGCAAAGTATACAATTTGAGGAGGACCAAAACATGCAACACGAGGAGGACAGCAAGGTCAAAGCTCCTGAAACCAAAGCCTCCAAAAACATGTAATGATCTCAGGCCACGGACGAAATCAAAAAGGATTTTGAAAATCAAGTTAAAGAAGTTGAGGAAAAATTGGGAAGAGAAATGAGAGAGATGCAAGAAAATCATGAAAACTGAGTCAACTGCTTGCTAAAGGGGACCCAAAAAAATGCTGAAGAAAGTAACACCTTGAAAATATAGACTAACCCAAATGGCAAAAGAGACCCAAAAAGCCAATGAGGAGAAGAATGCCCTAAAAAGCAGAATTGACTAGATGTAAAAGGAGGTTCAAAATTTCACTGAAGAAAATAATTCCTCAAAGATTAAAATGGAGCAAATGGAAGCTAATGACAAAAATATGAAAAATCAAGAAATTATAGAACAAAACCAAAAGAATGAAAAATGTGAAATATCTCCTTGGAAAAACAAATGACCTAGAAAAGAGATCCAGGAGAGACAAATTAAAAATTATGGGACTACCTGAAAGCCATGATCAAAAAAGAGTCTAGACATCATCTTTTAAGAAATTATCAAAGAAAACTGCCCTAGAACCAGAAGGTAAAAAAAAAAAGAATCCACCCATCACCTCCTGAAAGAGATTCCAAAAGGAAAACTCCTAGGAATATTGTAGCCAAATTCCAAAACTCTCAGGTTGAGGAGAAAATATCACAAGCATCCAGAAAGAAACAATTTGAGTATTGTGGAAACACAACCAGAATAATGCTGGATCTAGCGGCTTCCACATTAAGGGATTGAAGAGCTTGGAATATGATATTCCAGAGGTCAAAGAGCTAGGATTAAAACCAAGAATCACCTACACAGCAAAACTGAGTATAATACTTCAGGGTAAAAAAATGATTATTCAATGAAATAGAGGACTTTCAAGCATTCCTGATGAAAATACCAGAACTGAATAGAAAATTTGACTTTGAAACACAAGGATCAAGAGAAACATGAAAAGGTAAACAGGAAAGAGAATCATAAGGGACGTAGTAAAGTTGAACTGTTTACATTCCTACTTGGAAAGAGATTTGTGACTCTTAAGACTTTTCTCCATATTAGGGTGATTGGAGTTACTAAATATATAGACAGAGGGCACAGGGTGAGTTAAATATGAAGGGATAGTATATAAAAAATAAAATTAATGTATGAGAGAGGAATATATTGGAAGAAAGAGAAAAGGAGAAATAGAATGAGCTAAATTACCTTTTACATAAAAGAGGCAAGAAAAAGCTTTTTCCATGGAAGGGAGGGGGAGAGGGGAAAGGGAAAGAGTGAACCATACTCATCAGATTTGACTTAAAGAGGGAATAGCATGCACACTCGATTTGGTATGAAAATCTATCTTATACTATGGGAAAGTAGTGGGAAAGGGGATAAGTGGGGGATTGGGGGATGATAGAAGAGTGCAAATGGGAGGAGGGGTAATTAGAAGTAAGCACTTTTAGGAGGGATAAGGTCAAAAGAGAGAATAGAATAAATGGGGGTCAGGATAAGATGGAGGGAAATATTGTTAGTCTTTCACAACATGACTGTTACGCAAGTGTTTTGCAAAACTACACATATATAAGCTAAATTGAATAGCTTGCCTTCTCAATGGGGGAGTGGGGGAGAGGGAGGAAGGGAGAGAAGTTGGAACTAGAAGTTTTAAAAATAAATGTTAAAAATTGTTTTTACATGCAACTGAGAAATACACAGGCAATGGAATATAGAAATCTGTCTTGACCTACAGCAAAATAGGCAGGAAGGAGATAAGAAAAGGGAGGTCAGATTTGGGGAAGGAGTATGTCTTGGGTGGGTGGAGGGGAGATGTGAGGAGAAAATTTGGAACTCAAAATCTTGTTGAAGTGAATGTTGAAGTGAAAATAGATTAATAAAAAAATTAATTAATAATTAATGAAAAAAGGAGTTTAGTTGCAAAAAGCAGGAGAGATATGGAATGATGGTGGAGATGGAAATATCAGGTGAGGATTTTTTAAGGATGAGGAGACATGGATCTGTTGGTAGATGACAAGGAAGCAGTAAGTGGATGAGAAGATTTTAAAGAGAAGTATTGGGCTACAGATGATAGAGGGGACAATCTCCTAGAGAAAACAGGATAGAACATGATCCCTTGTACATATAGAAGACTTGACCTTGGTAAGGAGTAAGATCATTTTATGTGAGACTGGAGTGAAGGAAAGTATAGTGGCAGGAGTCATTTGAGTGATAGGAGATGAGAAAGAGAGAGATGAGAAAGGTGACACAGAACAGCCTCAATTTATTTTCTGTAAAATGTGAGACAAGTTTCTAGTTGAGGGTGTGAAGGGAGGGAGGGCTGTGGAATGTTTGATAAGGCATGAAGTTTGGAAGATCCACTGTGGAGAGAGTGATCTGATACTGGAGACACAGCAGGATTTCCTGAGGGATTAATTGAGGTTGTGTAGTAGAGTCAGGCATTTCCACAAGCACATGCAAATATTGGGAAACCTTAAGAACCATATATAATAAATATCAATTGTTAGTATTGTAAGACACAGAGTTTTCAAAACTTCCCTAATCTAGCCTGACTCTGAAAAGCAATCCCAAACATCCTAGTCAGATATATTTGCATTCTAGACTCCCTAATGCAATTCAGGTGCTTAATAATATTAACGGTTTGATCAAACATATATGTGAAATATTCAGCTAATGTTTCATTTAGACAGTAGACTTCTTTTTCTGTCATCTTGGGGTTAGCCGACTATTTTATAACATTGTTTGCTTCTGGAAAACATTTCCCCTTGGAAATTCTGAGTCAAAGTCATTTGTTCTGAAGCATTGTAGTTGAGTCTGTTCAAATTGGGAGACATGTATCCCCAAATCAACATCTCAGTGTCTTTAACTGAAGTGTCTAAAATGGACCATATTTCTAGGGCAGATATGCAAAAGTATTTCTTTTTTAAAGAAATGTATAATTTATTTATTTTTCCATTTTCAACATTCACTTCCACAAGAATTTGAATTCAAAATTTTCCCCCCATTTCTCTCCACTCCCACCCCAGGACAGCATGCACCCTATCCACCCTTTCCTCAAGTCTATCCTCCCTTTTATTATTCCTCCTGTCTTTCCTCTATTTTCCTGAAAGCCAAAATAGTTTCAAAAGTTAAAAATATTATCTTTCCATGTAGGAATGAGAACAGCTCAACTTTAGTAAGTCCCTTATGATTTTGATGGAGGTTTTTGACTTTTGCTTCTGTTTGCATGCGTTGGTCTTCCTTGTCACCAAAGTAAAATTCTATAGTCTGTTTTTCAGGTTTTTGATCATTTCCTCAGTCATTTACTTGACTTTTGAGCTCTTTGTCAAGGTAGATCTTTGCTTTTAGTGGGGAGGGGGGGTTTCAGTTGTTCAATTACCCCCCGTAATCTGTGGGCCTAGAGCTCCAGAAACAGTCTCTGTCTCTGCCCCTCTACTGCTTTGGCTGTAGCAGGTTCCTCCACCCAGTCCCAACTGCCGCCCTGGGGCTGGGGCCCGACCACTCCACTCTCCTACACTGGTCCCACAGGCTTTTTCCACTGACCTTCCAATTTGTCCTCAGTGTTTTGGGGTCCTGAAGTCTGGAAACTGCCACAGGTATGAGAGATTCAGTCTCCCCAAGGCCTGCTCAGGTCCTGCCTGGGCCAGAGCAGCCCACACTGGACTGCACCCTGCCCCCTGCGTGGCATGATAGACACATCTTGGTGAGCTTTCAGGATGTCTTGGGCTGAAAATTTGCTTCCCTCCATAATTCTATGGGTTCTGCATCTCCAGAATGTGTTTAGGGCCATTTTTACAGGACTTGACTGGGTTTGGGGACAGTACTCTAGAAAGTGCATGTTGGTACTCTACCACCTTGGCTCTGCTCCTAGGGCTCAGATTATTCAAAGGAGGGGGGAGGTTCCCCCATCTCCAGATCCCCAGAAAGCTCAGCATTAAAGAGTCCTTTGGATGAAGAGAGATCAGCTCAGGAAGCTACCATCAGTCTGACTTTAAAGTCTAGTTGAGATTTCCTGGGAGAAAAGGGAGAAAAGGCAAGAATATGGACAGGGTGGGTTTGTAGGTGGAGGGTAGTGCCATTAAAGAAGAGAAAGGGTCTGTTGCCCTGGAGTTACAAGCTCCAAGAACATCATACGCTCCTCCCAAAGTCTTTCCTCTTTTCCACTATTCTTTGAACTTGGCTTGCTTGCACCCCCTGCTGGCTTCTACTTCCATTGCCTCTCTTGTTCTGATTTTCTATCACTAGATGCCAAGTTCTGGGATTACAAATCAAGACCTGCAAATGAAAAACCATAGGATGCTAGGATCATGAATGGGGATGCATTCTTTTTTTTTATCCAGTGTTTTAAAAACAACCCATAACCTGTCTTAAAGCAAGGTGTTTGTTAAATATGATTTACTGCTATGAGAGAGGTAGCATGGGGGAACCCTAGATTCAGTGTCACGAAAACCTGATCCAAATACCTCATCTGATCCTCACTCACTGTGAAACAGGAGAAGTCATTTAAATTCTTTGTACCTAAATATTTAGGTTGGGGTCTGTGGATTTAAAATAGTTTATCAATTTCCTAGTTGAGGTTAATTTTACCTCAGGTGGGGATATTTTTCTGTCAAAAGTATTTCCTCTTTCAAAGTTCATTTCTTTTTCAAATTTCCTCTTCCTGTAATTCAATTTGAGATGAAGACATATTTCCTTCCACCGTTCCAGTAGTCTGGATATCAACGTATCTCAGAATCCTGCAGGAACATCCATTCAGAACATACTTCACAGGTCACAGGCATAGGACTGAAACCCTTCTGAGTCAGTGTCAGCACAATGACAGGTCCATTTTTGAAGGGCAGACTTTGAATGTCTATAGGGAGGGAAAAGTTTAAAGATGCAAAGGGTGAGATTTTGTGGCAGGGAGGAGGAAGGAACAGAAGATGGATAAACAATTGACTAATATCCCAAGGGTAATGAGATTAGACTTTTTCTTCTTGACTTCAATGATAAAACCAAGAATTAATGGGCAGAAATTACAATAAGAAAGATTTTGACTTGGTGCAAACAAGACCTTTTTTACCTTGAGAGGAATCTGCTGGTCAGCTAGGTCACCTCCGAAAGTATCTGATTCTCCCTTACTGGTGATTTTCAAGTAAAGAATGAATGACCACATACTGGGTAAGTTGTAGGTTGGAATTCTTGTCCAGATGTAGGTTGTACCAGATAGCATATCCACCCCTTTCCAGATATGTGATACAATGATTCTTCACCCCAGCTAGCAAAGCAATTCTGGGGCCAACCCAGTTAGGAAAAAGAGATTCTCTCTGTCTAGTTAGGATGCTAGCATGAAATTCTGGACTCTATATTACTGATGCTGGTGCAGTCCTTTGTATTTAGACTGCAGTACTATCTGGAACCAGGAGAGGGCCTCTGTTACATTTCAGCATCCTTGCTGGGTTCCTGATATCCTAAAGATTCCATTGGTCCTCAGAATGATGTCATTTTAAAACCAGAATTTTTGATTTTAACATAAAATAAAGTCATTTTGCTGGTATTCCTTGAGTGAAGCCCACTGGTCAATGTCTCCCCCTCTGCTCATGCCAAAATCATATATTACAGACCTTTTCATAAACATTGCAATCTCTGCTGTAAATGGAGATGTACCACCATCTGCCCTCATGAATCAGTTCTTCCCCTACAGATAGCATACTGTGAGTGTTTGGAGACTTGACTTACTTCACTAGAAACACGTCTTCCATAATATTCTTCTTGTTGGAGACATCTCCTCCCTTAATTGTATCCAGCCCATCTCATCTCTCCTTTTGACCAAGTGGAAGACATGATGTTGCCAATGGCCGAGTGAAGTAGGGAATATGAGCATGTGGTCATCCTCAAAGATGTGGACATTTTGCTCACCAAAATCTCTAGCCTCATTTAGCGCAAGAGGATTCCATTCTGCAACCATTTGGACTTTTTCCTGGGGATCTATGCAGCCCAGCAAATTTACTACAAAATAATTAATATGACAAAGTGAAGTATATAAATGTAAAGACCTTGCCCTTTCCTTTCTCTAAGTGTGATGGAAGAGATAATGTAGGGCTGGAAGGGGGCATTCCCACCCCACCTCTCATTCTGGCAGACAGTAGGAAAGGTGGCCATTGATTATATTTCCTTGGATTATTTAGGGGCCTCTGAGGAAGGAGGCAATAACTTCTGTCTGTGGACAAGGGTGAGGGCAGAGTAGTCTTCTGGTGACAGTAAGAGCTTATAAAGAGTGGCAGTGGCTATGAGATAGGGCATTCAGAATGTGTCTATTGGTGGGAGAGAGGAGAGTGAGGAGTGAATGCAGGACATTGGGGAGGGCACCCTAGGAGAAACCTGAGAGCTGATCAGTAGAGAAGTAGGGAGCCCTGTGTGCTTCTAATTGTGCCTAGATTTGTGCGGTTAAGGAGGAGTTTTGGTCTGAATGCTGCCTCTTTCCCCATCTCCCATCTGCATCCCACCAATACAGAGGCAGCAAAAGTCTGGGTCTGCCTGGCATGCTGACTCTGAATCTGTGTCCTAACTGTGCTCCCCTTTGAGTTTGGGTTTCTGGAAGAATCTCTGAGGTGTTACTTGTGTCATTCCTGTGCTCATAAGACTTCAGGGCATCCCTATTGCCTCTAGGATAAAATACAGAATGCTTTCCTGACTTTTAAGGCTCTCTTTGACTTCTTTTTATAACACTCACATAATCTACATTCTAGGAAAATCATGCCTCTAACTGTCCACCTTCTCCCTTGTCAAAGACACACAGGGCTCAGAGCAGAACTGTGGCTAAGGATGGAAAGTCTATGAATTCACTCACTCAGTCCTCCTCCTCTCACCCACCACCACTCCAGAAAGAGTCAGGCAGTCAATAAATATCTATTAAGCACCTACTATGTGTCAAGCACTGTACTAAGCAGTAGAGATACAAAAAGAAGCAAAGACAGTCTTTGCCTTCAAAGAACTCATCGAATATTGGGGGAGACAACAAGCAAACAAATATGAACAAACAAGTTATATAAGGATATAACAAACAAGTTATATAAAAGATAAATAGGAAATAATTAACAGAGAAAAGACACTGAAATTATGAGGGACAAGGGCATCCTTCTTGCAGAAGATGGGATTTTATTTGTGACTTAAAATAAGTCAGAGAGGAAAGTAGTCAGGGCAGAAGAAGAACATCGTAGGCTCAGGGGATATTCAAAAGGAGTGCCCAGAGTCAAAAGATGGAGTGTTGTGGAATAGTCAGGAGGCCACAGTTACTGGAGTGTGTCAGGAATAAGGTGTAAGAAGTCTGGAAAGGGAGGAGGGGGCTAGGTGATAGAAGTCTTTGAATGCCAAGCAGAGGAAGTTGTATTTGATCCTGGAGGTGTTTGGGAGTCACTGATGTTTATGAAATAGTGAGGTAACATGATCAAGTCCATGCTTTAAGAAAGTCATTTTGGTGGCTAAATGAAAGATGGACCAGATTAGGAAAAGACTTGAAGTAGTTAATATGCCTTGCGGTAGAAGTTCACAGGCATTGCATTGCCTTATTGGTGTGGCTGAAGATAGCTCGTTCATTCACATATCCATTAACTCACTCACTGACTCACTGACTCTTTCAGTCATTTATTCATTCACTCAACAATATTTATTAAGCACCCACAGATGTCCAATAATCTTCTAAGTGCTGAGGATACAGACCAAAAAAAGTCAATCTTTGCCCTGGAAGAGTTTCCATTCTAGCGAAACAAGGGTGATTCATGAAAAATGCTCCTGAATGTTGAAATTTCCCAGGTAATGTGATACAAGAATCTAGCTTTTTATGCAAAAAAAAGGACTTTCAAGGGCAACATTGGCCTTGAGACTTGCTTCACAAGTAAACCTAAGTTTGAGAATTTCAAAAACTAAGATCTATTGAAAAGGGTGTGCTCCCTAATGCATTGTTGGTGGAGTTGTGAACTGATTCAACCATTCTGGAGAGTAATTTGGAACTATGCTCAAAGGACTATAAAATTGTGATCCAGCAATACTACTACTAGATCTGTATTCCAAAGAGATCATCAAAAAGGGTAAAGGACCCACATGTACAAAAATATTTATAGCACCTCTTTTTGTGGTGGCCAAGAACTGGAAATTGAGGAGATGCCCATCAATTGGGGAATAGCTGAACAAGTTGTGATAGGTAAACATAATGGAATACTATTGAACTATAAGAAATGATGAGCAGGTTGGTTTCAGAAAAACCTGGAAAGACTCACATGACAGGATTCTGGGAATATAGCAGAGTAGGTCAGAAAATTTCAAACTCTCCACATTTCTTTCACAAACAAGACAAAATAGCACCTCAGGGTAAATGTAGAGCAGTAAAAACAAACAAGAGTTTGGGCAGAACAGTGGTCCTCATTGGGACAACTGGTAGAAAATTCTCAGGACCAAGGTTTGATCCCTGTGAAGTGTAAATACCTCCAAGCTATTTCCCCTGAAATATTAAGTGGTAAGCCCTGGGACTAGCTGGGTTGAGAGGCAACCTTGACCCCAGCCACAGGAATTCTCATGTCCTGGAGAGTGTGAGAAGTCCAGCATCTGAGTGGAAAAAGATTGAAGGAATTTCTACTGCTAAGGAATGCCAGGCCAAACTTTACTGCCAAGACACAATCCTGGGCAAGAAAGAACCAGCATATGCCTGAGTGCAGAATCAGTGGCACAAGGATGCTGCTGTCTATGGACACTTAAAGGAGGCTGGAGGTCTTGGTTTCTTTTCCAGGCCAGAAGAGAGAACTGAAGGGAGATCTGAAACCAGAGGCACCATCCCCCATACCCAGCAAAGTTAAGCATAGTCCTCAAAGGAATTGAGGTGATTACAATAGGAAACTACTATAAAATTAAATAATAATATTAATAAGCAAAGGAGAAAGTATTCAACCATAGAAAACTACTATGAGAATAGAGGAGACCAGGGTTTGTCTTCAGAGGAGGATATTGAAGGAAAAATATTTACAAAAATATTATAGCCAGATTCCAAAACCCCTGGCTCAAGGATAAAATATTATGAGCAACAAGAAAAAAAATTCAAACATGGTGAAATCTCAATTAGAATCACACAAGACCTAGCAGTGGTGATACTAAAAGGTCTTGGAACACTATATATATATATATATATAAAAGAGCTGAAGAACTGGAGTTGCAGTGAAAAATATCAGACCCAGCAAAGTTAAGTGTAATCCTCGATGGAAAAAAAAAATATTCAATTAATTGCCAGACTTTCAGGATTTTGTTACAAAAAGACTTGAAATCAATAGAAAATTTGACATACAATTTCTAAGGGAAATAAAAGGTAAAAATCAAAAACTAATTACAAGGGACTCAATAAGGGCCAACTGTTTACTTTTTACATGAGGAGATGTAAATTGTATGTCTAAGATTGTTATTAGTAATTGGGTAGATGGAAAGAAAGACTGGGATTGATACTAAACCATCTATGAAAAGGTAAAAAGAGTATTTATCTTATACAAATGATCTGTGACAAGAAGAATTGACACAGAGGAATTGGGGGAAGAGAGCTGGTAGTTCTGAAATGAATTAAAGAGGGAACAATACATATATACACATGTGTATGTACATAGGTATGTATACAAGTCTTCTAAATTCAGAAAGAAATAAAAGGCTAAGGGGATAGGGAGGGGGAAGGATTTTTAGTGGTAGAGTGGAGGGAATAGGACAAGGCAAGTATAGAAAGGTGTCTAGGTTAATAGGAGGAAGAGGACAAGCGAGGATCTTTGCAGGGATGGGTAAGTCATGAAGGACAAAGTAGCAGACAGAAGTAAAGCAGAGGAGTCAGGAAGGATAGGAAGTAAGAGATACACACAATACCTAAAATAATTATCAGGGATAGAATTTATTAGTAAAAAAGCAAGGGTAGTAATCATGCACTATATATCAGTGATATTAATATTGTTTTAGACTATTTAAAATATATAGACAGGTATAAAGTTTGAATACTGCTGTGGTGTAGGAAATGGCATGTTGATGGACTTAGAAAAATGTGGAAAGAATTGAACTTATGAAGGAAGATGTTATCCAGCCTCTGAGAAACAGAGAACAAACACGTTTAATCCTCTTACAGTCTTACATAGATGCATATGAATGTATATGCCTATATATTGATATGATTATAGATATCTAAGTATATGTATATTTATATATATATGTCTGTGTATGTACATAAGCACATATTTAGATGTGTGTGTATGTATACACACAAGTACATCTGCACCTAATTGTAGCCTTCTGGGGTTGGGTGAGGGAAGGAAGGGGGAGAAAAGAATAAAGTAAAAAAGTGATAGCAGAGCAACAGAAAACTTAGAAGGAAACAAATAAAAGATGGATAGCTCTGAACACAATATGTAGAATTTATTATATTTGCTTTCTTTAAATGGATGTTTATTTCTGTATATTTTGAATCTTGTCTTATGTCCTGCTGCATATATGACAGTGTTTTTTCTCCTTATTTTGTAATTAAGTTTTCGTATTTAAGTTTACAATATATTTCTTTTCTTTTCTTATTGTGGATTTAAACTTTAGAAATATAAATAATGATAAAAAGACTCACATCAACTGATGCTGAGTGCAGTGAGCAGAACCAGGAAAATCTGGTACACAGTGACACCAACTTTGTGCTATAACCAACTTTGAAAGATTTAGCCCTTCTCAGCAATACAATTATCAGACAACTTCAAAAGATTCATGATGGAAAATACTATCCACATCAAGAGGAAGAAATGGAGTCCGAATGCAGAGCAAAGTATACTATTTTCACTTCTTTTGTTTTTTTCTTTCTTGTGGTTTTTTCCCTTTCTGATTTTTCTTTCACTACATGATTAATGTGGAAATATGTTTCACATGATTGTACATGTATAACCTATATCAGATTTCTTGCTGTCTAGGGGAGGAAGGAAGAGAAGGAGGGAAAAAAATTTGGAACTCAAAATCTTATAAAAGTAAATGTCAAAAATTATTTTTACATGTACATAAAATACAAAATACTATAAAGTGGGAAGAAATAAACATTTGATTTTTTTAAAGTAAAAAACATACTGAATTCTAAAAATGATGAAAGAAAGTGTTCCTAGCATTGTGCCTCTTGGAAAGGATTGCCCACATGGTTCTTCTAGCTTGAGGAACAGCAGAATGGGGATTAAAGCCATGGTATGGGGGCCCTAACAACCAAGCCCTTGATACCCGCCTCCCATGACTGTGAGCTATTCAGATAGTGTGGTTTTCATGGGAAAAGAGTGACAGTTCAGCAGTTACAAGTTGTGCTTGATCTGATCATGTTCCAAACCATATGGTGTCACCACAAGTCTTCAGATGACTGCGTGGGAGTCTGGGAAGACTGAGGAGATTGCCCATCTAGGAGGCCAAACTGTGCTTTCCTTCTCATAGGGAGTCCAAACCATGGCAAAGGTGGGGTGAGGACAGGCTTATTATAAGACTAGGAGAGGGGGGCAGAGACAAGATGGTGGACTAGAAAGACACACTTACCACAGGGTCCTCGCCACAGAAAATAAAATACCTGTAGAGAGGGACTCTCAACAAATTCTGGAGCAGCAGAAGTGGAGAACAAGAGAGTGTAGGAGATTTCCAGCCCACGGAGACCTGAAAGGCCCACGGAAATGTTGGTTGCGCTGGAAACAGAGCTGAGCGCAGAGCCCAGCCCAGTCTTGGCCAAGCAGCACAGTGCAGCATGATGAGACTCTGGGAAGAGGGGTGGAATCTCCAGTCACAGCAGCAAGGCTTTAGATCCCTCGACCCACAGGCAAAAAAGGTCAGTGACGGGGTTTTATCAGCAGGCCATGAAGGGAGAAGGGCCTTCCCAAAGCTCTGGCAGCAGGCAGCCACCTCAGAGTCAGCACAGCAGCCCCTATGGAAGCTCCATTGTTGGAACGTAAAAACCCTTGGGGGCATTGAAGAGCTGAGTGAAGGCCCTAGCCAAGCTGGTCTTTGTCTCAAACTGGATGGTGGCCCTGCCCATCCAGATTGTCTGAAAATCAGCCCCAAGTGCTGACTTTATCAGAACTAGAGGCCAAGTGGTTTTGGAGAGGTATCTGCTAAGATTCTGGGAATAAAAATTCCTCTCTGAGTCCAGACCAGTACACGCCTGATTATACCACCTTGGAGAAACTGAGATATTACCGATTCCCAGAGTATACCCTACTCTTGACAAAGGACCCAAAAGTCAAGTAACTGGTTGACAAAATGTCCAGAAAAGGGAAAAAAAATAAGATCATACAAGGTTATTTTCTTGGTGAACAGATATTTCCTCCCATCCTTTCTGATGAGGAAGAAAAATGCTTACCATCAGGGAAAGACTTAGATGTCAAGACTTCCATATCCCAAACATCCAAAATAAGTATTCAATGGGCTCAGGCCAAAAGGATTTTGAAAATCAAGTTAGACTGGTCGAGGAAAAACTGGGAAGAGAAAACAGAGAGATGCAAGAAAAACATGAAAAACGGGTCAACACCTTGATAAAGGAGACTCAAAAAATACTGAAGAAAATAACACCTTGAAAAATAGGCTAACTCAATTGGCAAAAGAGGTTCAAAAAGCCAATGTGGAGAAGAATGCTTTCAAAAGCAGAATTAGCCAAATGGAAAAGGAGATTCAAAAGCTCACTGAAGAAAATAGTTCTTTAAAAATTAGAATGGAACAGATGGATGCTAATGACTTTCTGAGAAACCAAGAAATCACAAAACAAAACCAAAAGAATGAAAAAATGGAAGATAATGTGAAATATCTCATTGGAAAACCAACTGGGGGGAGGAGCCAAGATGTCAGAGTAGAAAGATTCACATATGCTAACTCCAAAGCTACAGCCCATGGATTTCCTGCAAAAAGAACTCCCAACAAATTCTGGAGCAGTGGAAGCCATGCGGCAACGCAGTGAAGAAGATTTCCATTCCAGAGAGTCCTGAAAAACCGACCCCAAAGGTCCATTGCGCACCAGACAGGAGCGGAGCGGAGCCCTTCTCTGGCCATGCGGCACGGAGAGGAGCAGATGCGAGCAGGCTTCAGGGACGGAATTTCCAGCGGTCGCAAAGGTCCCTCCACCCACATGTGCTACAAGTCAGTGAGAGAGACTTCTGGACTGGCTGAGAGGGGAACGGGGTTCTCCACAACTCAGGCCCCCTCAGGAGGCAGCAGCAGAGGCAGCAGTCAGCCAGAGGCTCCCAGAGCAGGCAGGAGCTGGGGTCCATTATGGAAAGTCTCCACATAAACCCCCTGAGGGAACTGAGCCTGGGAGGTGGCCCTGCCCCCACCTGAGAACCAGAACTTAAGCTCCCACTGAATAGCAGCTGGCCCACTGCTGAAAGCCCTGAGGCTGGGGAGAAACATTTGAATATCAGACCGCAAGTACTAGCTGGGCGGATCTAGGCAGAGATGGAGAGGAATCTCAGAAGTCAACTAACTGGCTGGGAAAAAGCCCAGAAAAGGGAAAAAAAAAATAAGACCTAGAAGGTTACTTTCTTGGTGACAGATGTTTCCTCCCTTCCTTTCTGATGAGGAAGAACAATGCTTACCATCAGGGAAAGACAGAGGAGTCAAGGCCTCTGTATCCCAAACATCTGAAATAGATATCCAATGGGCTCAGGCCATGGAAGAGCTCAAAAAGGATTCTGAAAATCAAGTTAGATAGGTGGAGGAAAAATTGGAAAGAGAAATGAGAGAGATGCAAAAAAAGCATGAAAAATGGGTCAATACCTTGATAAAGGAGACACAAAA
>CM053769.1:469267481-469406565 GCA_028658325.1 Potorous gilbertii | reverse complement strand
TTTGAAGTCAACATTCTTGGGGAGGGACAGGATCCAAAGAGAGAACAGAAGCAATGGGGGGCACGATAGGATGGAGGGAAATAAAATTAGTCTTACACAACACGACTATTATGGAAATCATTTGCAAAACTACACAGATATGGCCTATATTGAATTGCTTGCTTCCCAAAGGGAATGGGTGGGGAGGGAGGGATGGGGAGAATTTGGAACTCAAAGTTTTAGGAACAACTGTCGAGTATTGTTCTTGCTACTAGGAAATAAGAAATACAGGTATTGGGGTATAGAAAGTTATCTGGCCCTACAGGACAAAAGAGAAGATGGGGACAAGGGAAGGAAGGGATGTGAGAAGAGACAGCATTTTGGTGATAGGGGAAATTAGAATGCTTGGTATTTTGAGGTGGGGGGAGGGGAGAAATGGGGAGAAAATTTGGAACCCTAAATTTTGTGAAAATGAATGTTAAAATTTAAATAAATAAATTTTAAAAAAATAGAAAAGACTAGGAGAAGTTGTGTTGGATTTGGTGAGAGAAAAGTATTTCACAAAAATATTAGAGTATCACCAAAATCCTTGTATCATTTTTATTACCAAGTTTCTCTATTTTTTTCCAATGGTGTTCAGATACAAATGGTCCCAGAGTAAGTTATTTTTTTTTGGCTGACTGAACAAAACTCTTGAGGTATAAGTTATCCCTATCAACCCTTACTAGTATGCTCCATAAATTTCCAGATGGGGTGACATGTACCTTATCTTGTACTAAAATAAACAAATTAATGACCCCTCTACTAGGGATCTGTGTTCAAAAACACTCATTTCACTGTTTCTTGGTTTAACAATATCTATGAAAAAACGTTATTCTCAAGTTTGTTTATTTTTCCCATTTTTGTAGTAGTACATTATTCTCCTAGTTTACTTTAATTTGGTTTCTAGCAGCTGTCATTTGAGACGGTCTGCATCATGATCATGTTGCTGTTCTGAATTTTTTAGGAATCAGTATTATGTCCAGTTGGGTCTGTAACTGTGGCTTGACTTCAGTGTGATTTATTGGGTGAGTTCTCTGGGATATTTTGAGGACTTTATTTGTAGTATGGGGAAAAGTCCATTTCAAAAGGTGACACGGGTTGAATCTTGACACAGAAAAGGGATTCCCAGAGGAAAAGAGGGAGCACAGCTTTGTAGAGGATGAATCATTCATTTATATTTTTGGAAATTCTAAAAAAGGGACAGAAGAGACATTCTTTGGCCAAAAGCACATAGCTAAAATCAAGAACTAGTATTATCTGCAATGACAAACCACAAGAGGCTTTCTTATGAAGTGCAGAGAAAAGCAAAGGAATCTCTTCTCCTGATTTATTATCAGGATCCTATAAATTCTAGCTATAGTATCAACATGAGAGAAATTAAAAGTATAACTTTTTTCAAAGAGGATACAAAGCTGTACTTGTCATAAATGGATTGTCAATTTATGTAGAAAACTTCTTGCATCAACAAAGAAAATGAAATTTGTAGTAAATAAGAAAATAAAAAAGAAATTTTTAAAAAGCATTTCTATATAACACTAACTGAAAAAAAAAGAAATAGAAAAAATACTGGAAATGGGTGTAAAATGTATAAAACATCTAAGAGTTTGCCTATCATAAGATGGTTAAGTCTTGTATAAATTCAACCATAATACACTCTTGATAGAAATAAAAGGAGACAAATAATTGGAAAAAGATTTGTTGTTTATTGTTGAGATATTCAAACATAATGAAAATGACCAGATTATTTAAATTAGTTTACACATTAATGTTATACTAATCAAACTTCCATGGAGTTATGTTATAGTATAATCCTCCAAATAATTCAACCTTTAAAATTAAATAAAAATCTTGAATCTTAAGGAAAACAGAAAAAGTAGGAATAAGGAGATAAAGAGGATATATTGTTAGCAGATTCAACTATATTATAAAGCAGTAATAAACTTCTTGGTGTAAGTTTTGTCAAAATGAAAAAGTGGATTAGTGAAATATAAGATAAGCAAGAGGTAGAAGCAATCAAGGCCTGCAGCTAACCAACAATATTTTTAACTACTTCTTATGAGCATTCCCCATTTATCAAGGAAGTTATGGGGATATGAAGAAATAGAATAGCACTGGCCCTCCCCTAGGAAGTTCACATTCCAGTGCAGTAGACAAGATGGCAATAACTATGTATCTACAAATTAGTAGTAACTGAAAAGAAATCTCAAAGAGAAGGCAGGAACATTAGGGAGGGGCCATGAAGCCTCCCGGAGAGATGGGTTTTGAGCTGTCTCAACAAAAGCAAAGAGATAGAGGCTGGGAAGTCGCCCAGAAGGTTATAAGTTGTCTACAATGAAGCCCCTCCTCTGGAAATTCCTCATATCAGTGAAATAATCATAGGTCTGATCCCTTTCTCCTTCCCTTCAATTCTACCATAAAACATGTACCTCAAGAAAATGAAATACAGAGATCAAAACACTATGATATTTGTTGCAGCTGTTATTGTGGTAGCAAAAATAAAAAAGGACTGGACAGAAAGATGGTGCCCATTAGTTGGGAAATTGGTGAACAAACTGTGGGATATGAACTTAATAAAATAGTATTTTGTAGTAAGTAAAGACAATTGTGAGAAACTGAGTAATATTTGTATAAACGGATATAGAATAAATTAAATTAAACCAGGAGAATAACATATAGTAACTAGAACAATGTGGGGAAAAACCACTTGAAGGTAATTGAATTCTGATTGATCGTAATGAGTAATCCCTGTCCTGGCAAACTAATATCATCTCCCCCTTCTCAGTAAGGAGATGGAGGACTACAGATACGGAACATGCCTTACACCACAGATGTCAAACACATAGCCAGGTGGTGTGTACATCTGGATCCAAATGACAATGTAATTTGGGGATAATTTAACAAAACAAACAATAGTACAATAGAACATAGATATTGTTGCCCTGTGGTTTTCTAAGTCAATACGCAGCTACAGGGATCGTCATGTGTGGTTTTGTGGCCTCGTTTCCATTGGAGCTGACACTACTCTCTTCCACTGTCAGACATGTTTATTATGTCTTCTGTGTTTCCTTAAATATTTTGTTCTATTTTATAAGAAAGATGGCAGGCGAAGAGGCACGGAGATTATCTCTCAATCTTAACCAAAAGAGCATTAGTGAAAGGCAGCAAAATCTGAGTTCTAATCCCAGGTCAGTCAGCTATTTCCCCTGGGATCACATAATGCCTCTCAGCCCTAGCTTCCTCACCTATAAAATAATGTTTATAATAACACCTCCATCAGAGGGGTGTGATGAAGATAAAATGAGATAATATATGCAAATCATTTTGCATTAAAGTACTATATTGTTCTTATTAATATTATGAAATAACAAAAATTACAATTGAGAAACCACAAATATCAGATTGCTTGCCACAGGGAGAAGAGACAGATCCAATTTGGAACTCAAAACTTTAAAAAGAAAACAACAGCAATAAATGTTAAGAATTATTTTAACATGTAATTGGGAAGAAATAAAAATATTATTTTAAAAAAGAACAAATGAAAATGAATGAAATGAAATGAGAGGCTAGACTGGTTGGGTCATCTCTAAGATTTCTTCTAGATCTAAGTCTTATGACACACACCAACCCTTTCTTTGCAGCGTTTCTGGCCAACGTCTCAAGAGCGTAGCTGATGTGGCATCTGTTTTGGAATTCCAGCCCCACCTAAGTTACAAGCATTAAACCTAAAAAACTCCTACACGGAAACATGTTGACTTAAAAGCTCTCTCTCCTTTTCCTTGTGTGCCCAGACATTCCTCTCAATTTTTCTGGTTTTCATTGAAATGTGTAGCATCTTTGATACTGATGGTTTCAAAAATGAACGCTGCTTGGTCATGTGACGTCCACAGGCCTGACACATTCAAGAATGCCACGGATGACCCTTGCAAATAAACTTCTAGAAGCTGCCATTTGGGACAGCCTGCATTGGGATCACATTGTTGTCCAGGCATTTCAATGACATCCAACTCTCCTTGACCCCGTTTGGGGTTTTCTTAGCAAAGATACTGGAGTGGTTTGTCATTTCCTTCTCTAGCTCATTTTTACAGATGAGGAAACTGAGGCAAACAGGGTGAAGTGGCTTGCCCAGGGTCCCACAGCTAGTAAGTGTCTGAAGCTAGATTTGAACTCAGATCTTCCTAACTTCAGGCCCTATCCACTACATCATCTAACTACCCTCACCTTGTGGTTATAGGTAGCATCATCTCTCCCAGGTTTCATTTAAGATAAACTTCCATATCTAGAATGGTTTGAGACATGGAAAACCTCCCTCTCAGATGCAAAATAGGTGCTTTCCATTTTATGTAAGACAAGACTGGGTCTCAGAGAAGTGCAAGGCCTCACTGACTTTCATGCAGTTACAAAATGTCAGTCAGGATTCAAACTCATATTTGCATTGATTCTTGACCAAATGCACTTTCCACACTCATCTCTGATTGAGCAAACTCCATCATAACTCAAACTCAAAAGGAAACATTATGGGATGTTGGAACAACTCCTATAGGGTTTGATAGTTATTTCATTGAAATGGAAGCAATTCAGTGGAAGGAATCAGAGGCACGCACACACACACACACACACACATACACATATATATGTACACACATACACATACATACATACAATGAAGAGGTGACATCATCCCCATAAGGAAAAGGCACACTCACCAAGCCAGGGCCAGTGGGTGAGGTAGTAATGGGGAACTAGCTCCAACTTGAATTTCTGGCTACTTGTTTCAGATAACTATTGGGGGAAAGTCACCATTTGAACCTGCCCCTTACAAGTATTCAAACACAGGAAAATTTCCAAAGTGGACCAATCACCTTTAAGTGGGTCCATTGAGCAAGCAATGAGGCAGGTGTGTATACCGTTGATGCTAATTGGATCAAATAAACAGGGGCATTTTCTTGCTTCTGAAAAGGTGTGATTCTTGCCTTTCTCTTCAGAGCGCATTAAGCTCTGCCACCATCTCTGGTGCTTCCATTGCTAAGCCTGGATCTCATCACGTGAAGCTGTTGGCACCTCCAGATTTCACAAACTGGTAATTATGATTTTTATTCTTCTGGGAGACTTGTCTCTAAATTAGACAAAAAGGGAGCACTTCAAAACAGTTTTGATGTCTTTCTTACCAAACCCTTTTGGGATGGAAGGGGTGGAGATGAAAATCTTTTAAAGGTTTACCAGTTGCTACATCTTCATTGAAGTTCCCCATCTTGGTGTTTTAGATGTGGAGGAGTTGGCTGGTGTTGAAAAGAATGACCAGGTCTAGAGCTCAGAAAGGTATTCTCACTTACACTGGGGGACCACATGAATGTTGTAGGGCTTCAGAGAGTCAAGCCTTTTGTTGAATTTCATCATGGATAAAGAAATTCATTTTTAAACATAACAAAAATTCTTCTCCTCTGGGCATAAATATTCTAAACAGCCATTTCTCCCTGGGATCTGATGTACACTGAAGCTCACTGAAACTATTATGAAAATATCTTCCTTGCTTTCCATAGAATTGAAATCGTGGCTTCTATGTTTTAAACTCTTGTGTTGTTGAGTACAGAACATAAAAGTTCACTTTGCAAATGTTTCTGTATCCTTACTTCCACAACATAGCATTTTAACAAAGCTTTATTTTAAAATATGGAGGACTAGGAGATTAGCTTTACAGGTTGTTTCTGATGAAGGTCTCACTTCTCAAGCATATAGAGAACTGAATCAAATTGATAAAAATAAGAGTCATTCCCCAACTGAAAAATAAGATATGATCAGTTTTCAGATGAAGTAGTCACAGCTGTCTGTGGCTTTATGAAAAATGCTCTAATTCATTATTGATTGGAGAGATGGAAACCTTTTGAGGTACTACCTCATACCTATTAGATTGGTTAGTAAGGCAGAAAGGAAAATGACAAATGTTGGAGGGGATGTGGCAAAAATAAGACATGAATGCCTTGCTGGTGGAGTTGTGAACTGATTCGACCATTCTATAGAGCAATTTGGAGCTATGGCCAAAGGGCTTTATTATTGTGTATACCCTTTGGTCCAGCAACAGCACCACTCAATCTGTAGCCCAAAGAGCTCAAAGAAGGAAATGGACCTTTTTGCAATTATATATATATATACATATATATGTATATATATATATACATATATATGTATATGTGTGTGTATATATATATATATATATATATATATACATATATATATACATATATATCAGCTCCTTTCTGGGGGAAAAGAATTAAAAATTAATTCCCCATCAATTGAGGAATGACTGAGCAAATTGTGTTATATGATTATGATGGAATACTATTGTACCATAAGAAATGATGAGCAGAATGCTCTTAGAAAAACCTGGAAAGACTTGCATGGGCTGATATAAAATGAAATGTACAGTATACAAAGTAACAGCACTATTGTAAAATGATTGGTTGTGAATGACTTAGCTATTCTCAGCAATATAGCTATCCAAGACAGTTCTGAAGGACTGAGGATGAAAAATGCCATCCATTCCCAGAAAAAAAACTGCTGGTGTCTGAATACAGATTGAAGCATACTTTTTTTTTACTTTAAAAAAAGATGAGACAAGCTTTATAGCTTTTTCATCCACAAGGTTACATGGAATTTGACTTCCACAGAAGAAGCTTTTATTAATCACCTATTGTATGTATAGTGTCTTGCTAAGTGATGGGGATATGGACATGACTACCACCAACAAACAGTCCCTACACTGGAGAAACTCACATTTTATGATGATGAGTGTGGAGGCTAGAGTTTATGTAAAGAGATAAATATATGCATGATGATTTGAGAAGGGAGAGAGAACACCAACAGTTAGGGGCATCGGGGAGGCATTCTATAGTAGGTGGCACATGACTTGAAACTTGAATGAAGAGATGGAGGTGAGGAAGGAGAATATTCGAAGCATGGTAGACTGATAACCTGTGAGTCATGGGAAAAGCATGGTCTGGTGAAAAGAGCACTGGACCTAAAGTCAGCAAGACTTGGGCCCATCTCTCATCTCAGACACAAGCAGTATGATATTGGACAAGTCACCTCACTTCCCTGGGTACTCAGTTTCCTCATCTGTAAAGTATGGGGCTGGATTTGATGCCTCCAAGATGCCTTCAATCTCTAAATCTAACCATGATCCTTTGAAGTCCAGTGAGTAGACAGGTGGGCTGAAACATAGAATTCATGAAGGTGAGGAATGGTGAGAAATCATTTACAAAAGATAAATTGGAGTCAGATTAAGAACAGCTTTAAATTAAAAGCTGAAGAACTTATACGTTTTTCCTAGAGACATTAGGAAGTCAGAGGTGGCTCTTGAGTATGAACATAATGTAGTCAGGCTTGTGCTTTATAAAAGTTAGAAGCTCTGTGGTTTATAGATGGGAAAGAGGAGACATTGGAAGTGGAGGCTGGACCTCCAAATGAGAGGCTGTTTCAGTAGTCTGGAGAGGGTGGGTGATGAATGCCTGATGTAGGGTAGGGACTACTTGGATGGAGAAAAGGGCATGGAAGTGAAATGGCATGTGTGGGAAGAAGGACTGACAAAAATTGGCCACCCCTGAGAGTATATAGGCTTCAAACCTTTGCCCAAAGCTTTCGTGGTAAAGACTCCTAATACTTTCAATCTCTCTTTGCCTTATTAGGTAGAAGATACCCCAAAGCAGCAGGTATAAATGATGAGAATCTAGGTGCCTCAAGAGACAACCCAGAGGCAGAAAGTGAAAGGGGCAACAGAAGGTTGATTTCCTTACATGTTTCTCAGAGTGGTTCCTTATAGTATCTGGTTCAAATGATGGTGAGAAAACAAAAGCCTGTCCCTCAGTCTTCTTGAGAATTGTAGATCCAACTCCCTTATCTGACCAGTGAAAACTGAGGCCAGAGAAGCTTAATGACACCTCAAATTCCAAGAGAATAAATGACCAAGCCTGGGTTCAAACCTGAGTGTTTTAACTCCAAACCAATACCATACTGTATCCATTTGAGCCCTTTCCTAGGAGTTGATGAGCTCAAGACTGGAAAGGGATGACCTGATTGAGTACCAAAGGTCCTGCTGGGGACTGAGGGAGGTGGCTCAGTACTGAACTTCATGAATGGGACATGAAAGGGATTTCTAGACAAAGGAACCTAAGAAGAGAGAGGCTAGGGAAGTTATGGCAAGATGTTGGTCTACTTTCTTGGATGATTGTCAATACTTGGTGCTAGCAGGGGCAAGGCCTTGCTCATATTAAGAGTTTAATAAATGCTTGTTAAACTGAATTGAATTGGAGTGCAATAAAGTAAGATGAATTGAATTGAATTAAGGGTTAACAGAACAGCTCCTTTCTTCTTAACAAAAGTACGTCTACAGCAGGAAAAGAGACTCTGTCATCTTTGTGCGCTGTTATCTGGCTTTGAAAATTTGACTTGCCTCTCCATGCGCCAAATGAGTAGGAAGACTGAGGAAATTCTCTCAGTGGTGAGAATGATTAAGAAAGTGAACAAAGTGGGACAAACACCTCTCACCCACTACTGTCTGAGAAAGAGATGAATAGAAATTCCACCAATTTAAGAGGCATCATGGAATGGACAGTGGAAATGGAGCTAGGCTTGGAAAAGCTGTGTTTAAGTCCAGTGTCCAACATTCTCCAGATGTATGCCCTCTAACAAGTCCCTTCTGCTCTCTGAGTCTCAGTTTCCTCAATCTGTAAAATTCCTCACAGAGTTATTGTAGGTCTCAAATGGAAAACTCAGGTAATGAGTTTGGCAAAACTTAAGACCAAATTGTTGTTACTTTCATTAACATTGAATTGAGGCTGTGTGCATGTGTGTGCACACATGTGTGCACAGGTATGTGCATGCACATGTGTGTGTGCCTGTGTGTACATTGTGTACTTTATGCATGTGTGTGTGTGTCCGCACGTGCGTGCCATTGTGCTCAGCCATATACTGGGCCAGTCCAAGTCTCCATGTCAGGAAGGCTTTGGATCAAACAGCCACTGAGCTGGAACTTAAGGGACTCAAGGATTATCTGGTCCAACCTCTTAATTCTACAAACAAAGAAACTGAGGCTGCCCAAATGCTTCAGTGTTTGGAAATGGGCTCATTCATCAGTCCAATGACAGGGTTTCATCTATGAGATGCCAGAACTTTTTCCCAGGCCTCCCCAAACCATACTCATGTCTCAGAGGAGGACACTGAGCACCTTAGTATCTCCCATGCACCCAGAGGGCAATGGGAAGCCATCATTGACTGAGACTGCTCACAAGCAAGATCAGAGAAGACAAATTAAGATGACAATAAGCACCTCCAGCCTAGAGATGGAGGTTCCACATTCATTCTCCTTTCCTGACATGATGTCGAGTCAAATGAAGCAAGGTTGGACAGGGAGGGAAATCACCTTCTAGAGGGAAATAGTCCCTCTGCCTTCCTTACCAGTGCCCAGAAAAAAGCCTTGTAAATCTGTTCTAGTCCCTTCAGTTAATTTCCAGTTATGTTTGTGGCATGTCTCCTGTGCCCCTAGCCCTCTATGCATAGTGGATCCTGAGGATGCACAGAAAGTAAGGCAAGCCAACTAGACAAGATGCCTTCCTAGGTCCCCAGACTGAGCTGAATTCTCACAGATGGGGAGACCCATTCTAGAAAAGTCCACTCAAGTGCTGATGTTCAGCTATGTATCTGAGTCACTCAAAGAACTAGAGGAATTCCTTATCAGAAGCTTGGACAGGGTTAAATCTGTAATTGTAGCCACAAGACACCCCCATAGACTCCTGAAATACTTCATCATCTAAATGAATAATACAAATATGCCCCCTCTCTCAGCCAAAACCTACATTGATGGGCAGTATTGGGGAATGGAAAGATCCCAGTCTTTGGAGGGAGATGACACCAGTTGAATACATTGCCTTCTTTCCACTTACCGAACAAGTTTGGGTCCTCATCACCTCCTGTCTGGTCCATTGCAATATGCCCAGTTTGATCTCTAGAATTCAAATCTCCCCTCTCTTTAATCACCTTTCACTCAGCTGCCATGGTGGTTTTTCTAAATTCTAGTCTGTCCCTGTCCTAGCCTCAGTCTCCCTTAGTAAACCCCTACTACCTCTAGGATGGATTAATAACTCCTTTAGGGGGCATTTAAAGGCCTTCACAACTGTGAACTTATAGTCTATCACTCTCCTCTAAGCACTCTCTGGCCCAGACATGCTAACATACTTGCTTTTCTGTCCACACAACAGTCCATCTCCCATCTCTGTACCTTTGCAATGGCTGCCCCTCCTCCCCATGCCATCTTCCCCTCTAACTCTTGGAATCTCTGGTTTTCTTCAAGTCTCGGATCAAATTTTGCTTTCTTCAGAAGATCCTTCACCTGCTAGGCTCCCACCCAATTACTTTGTAGCCATTTTGTATTTACTCATACATGTTTTTCCCCATTAGAATGTAGGGTCCTTGAAGGCAGGACCTGTTTCAGTTGCATCTTTGAATTCTCAGCATTTAGAACCACCCCTGGCCCACAAAGGGGCTACATGAAGGCTTATTGGTCAACTGATTTGTTGGTCATTTACCATTTGGATGATGTTGGCCAAATCTCTTAATCGAGATGTAGTTTTCAAGGATTTCTGGGATTGCTTGGGGCTGGGCATGGAGCATCTTTCACCCAAGTGCTTGCTGACTGATTTCATAGGATCATAGATTTAGAGCTCAAAGAGACTTCAGAGATCATCCAACTCAACCTCCCCTTTTACAGATGATCAAACTGAGGCCCAGGGAGGGGGAGGAAGAACAGCTCTATGTGCTCCAAGTCTTAAATATTTGTTTTCAAGAAAAGATGGATAAAACTTTGTGATGAGGTCAGGGCTAACTTATAACATGCATTTTTTTCTTCCTTTCCCTTAGGAATGAGGAGTAGGTAAAAAGTAAGATCATCAATCTTCTCAAGTGGATCAACTGTGTTAGGGACCAAGTGACCTTTACTTTCCTTCTCCAAATTAGGCAATGAAAGACTTTATGAGCAAATTTAATAATTGCCTTGGCTACATCTACACACAAAAAGAAGCAAAGGATCTAGGCACACCTGCTGCAAATTTCTGTAGAGTGTCTTGGGCCATTCCCTTCTATGAATCTCAATGAATTTCCTCATCTGCAGGATGTTCACTATTACTTCCTCATAGGGTTGTGTAAGATTGTAGATGAAGACTACTTTGGTAACACTGGAATGCCCTATAAATGTTGTCTTTCACCTTCACCATCAGCATTATCTAGGCTCTAGAACTCAATGGGGTTTAAAGGAGACCATCAAATAAGTCTAGCCCCCACTCCCATTTTAGGAACGGGGAACTAAATCTCAGAGGAAGGGAAATGACTTGTCCAAGGTCACATGCAGGTAACCTAGATCTTCAAAATCCCTATCTGCTGAAAGACAGCTGGAGGTATTTGGGGATAATCATCATGCTTTTGGCATTTTAGTGACTTCAGGTTGTATTTCCACCTTGCAGGGCTAAGCAAATTTGAGAGGGGAGCATACAAGCTAAAAATGGTTAATCACTCCCTCCTTGTTCTCCATCCCTCTCTTCCAGGTGGTTTCTGAGAAGCACTGCTAGACACAAGACCTAATAAGCCCCAAGATGCTTGCCCTTTACTCATTCTCCCTTTGAAATGAGATACCAGCTCAGGTAGCTAGGTATTGTAGTGGATAGAACAATTGCCCTAGAATCAGGAGGGCATGAGTTCAAATGTGGACTCAGACACTTACTGGCTGTGTGGTCTTGGATAAGTCATAACCCTGATTGCCTCCAAAAAAAAAAAAGAAATTAGATACTAGTCCCTAAGAAAGGAGAAAAGTATGGTGGAGGGGAGGAGACAGAAGTAAGGAGGGAGTTGCATTGTTTTAGCATAGCACTTGCTAAATATTAGAGATTCTAAGAGCTAGAGGGGAAGATGGCATGGGGAGGATGGGCAACCATTGCAAAGGTGCAGAGACAGGAGATGGACTGTTGTGTGGACAGCTATACAATGTCAAACATCCAGATAAAAGTGAAAAAATAATGTGCCCAAATTGGTTATTTTCAAACATGGTGAATCCTATCCTGCATTCCATTATACTTTAGACATCCAGAGGGCACTCTGGCTGTGCTGTATGGAGGTGAGCAGCTAAGATACATCAAATCACACCACTTTCAAAGCCCCAAAAATTTGTATTCAAATTCTGACTTTCCCCTTTAATATCTCTGTGACCTTGGGCATGTCCTTGCCTCTCTGTGGCCCTGAGTTTTCCTTTTTATAAGAGATTAAATGAGATCATCTCTAAGGTCCTTATCCTGTCTTTGATATCTTCATTTCCAGTGTCAGCAATGTCACGGGCTTCTAAATGTCTTCACTTTGTTATTATTCAGTCGTGTCTGACTCTCCATGACCCTATTTGGGATTTTCTTGTCAAAAATACTGTAATGGCTTGACATTTCCTTCTCTAACTCATTTTACATGTGAAGAGTTGAGACAAACAGGGTTAAAAGACTTGCCCAGGGTCACCCAGCCCAGTAAGTGTCTGAGGCCAGATTCGAACTCATGAGGATGAGTCTTCCTGATTCCAACTACAGTAGACAGAGCTCTGTCCACTGCCCCATCTAGCTGCCCACCTGGCCCTATAGCCACTTCCTAATCTATAGGTTGCAATGGACAAAACAATAGTTAAGTAATTTCATCAATGACTTAGAATAAACAGGGTTAGAAGGACATTGGCTCAGCAAACAAAAGTCATCCATTGCTCTGCACAGTTCCTCAGAATCTAAAATGTTGGTCAAACCTACAAACATTAGATAGGAAATAACTTTGCTGCCAAAGTATACCAAGTTTTAAAAGGATCATATTTGCTGTTTATGGCAAAAGTGTTGAAATCATGTTCTTCACCTCCTACTATGGAAATGCAATTTCTTGCAACTAGCTAAGGGCAAAAACAACAAATTTAAATGTCCTAAGATGAATCTTTGGGTTTCCAGGGAAGAGAAAAATTCATCCCCAGAAATGGTTTTATTGGGTTCTGGGTTCCAGCTCCAATCCCAATTGGCACTGAAGTTTCCTTCTTGGTGTGTTGGTGTGTCCCATAATTTCTGAGATATTTTCTGATTTGTCATTAACTTAAAGAGATTGGGAAACATTGATGTCAGGTATGGCATGAACCTAGTTGAACCACTGAATTCAGCATATTGTATTGTTTTCCCTGAGAGAAGTCACACTAGCTCTTGTTCAGACAAATACCTTAATGGTTTGGTTCTCCTTCCACCTGCATCTTGAGCAATATCTTCTTTCACAGTGTCCATCATCCAAAGCTTGGGTTTACTTTTAAGGGTTCAGATTCCTCCGTACCAACCAACTTTGAAGAGCAACAATGATTTAATATTAATAGTCAGTGTCTTGTTCTAGGTAACCCTGAAATGTGGCTCTTCTCAGCAGCAATATATTCCATCTATGGAATTCTAAATGCCCAAGGATTCTCAGACTCAAATTATCCTGTGGAACCCAAAGTGTGGATGAATATTGTAAGTTTTGGAATGGGGAAGGAAATGCTAGATTTGGATCTCTAGCATGTTCTCTCTCACTGGATGTCTTGCAGAAAAGGCTGGATGGCCACTGGTTGAGAGTGTTGCAGAGGGGAATTCTTGTCTAAGCATGGATGGGCCTGGATAGCTTCTGAGGTCTCTGCTAGCTCTCAGCTTCTATGTTTGATTGACTTCAAGGTGATGGATTTGACTGACCATTAAGTTAGGCACTCAAGATTATGTATCAGATGATGAAGAACCTGAGATGTGTGCATGAAGGAGGCCCCTAAATTGAAAAAAAAATCACACTTCTTGGATGTATTAAAGCAATGGTTAGGGGCTACAACAGCAGCTTGGAAACTCTACTGTAGCCCCTCCCATATTCCTTGGAATACCAAAATGACCCCTCATATGACATTAGCAAGAAATGAAAGCCCCACCTTGGAGACTTGCACTTCATTTCTGACAGCATCCAAAAAGACCTGACCCAACTCTTGGCACTAATGCATTTTGTATTTTTGTACAGAGAGAGCTCATCACCTACAGTGGCTACCCCAGTGAGGAATATGACGTCCCAACTGAAGATGGTTACATACTCAGCGTCAATAGAATTCCCTATGGCCATAAACCTCCTGAGAGAAAATGTATGCTTTGTTTCAGGAGGGGAAGAAGGAGACTGGTGACTACTCACTTGGGCAGGTCAAATTAGGTCAATTTGGGAAGACTGGCCCCAGGGATGATTCAATCAATCAATCTGCAAGTGTACAAAGACAAATGTAAAACAGTTACTTACCCCTAGGAGTTTACAAGCTAGCCAAAGGAGAAATGAGTGCAGAGGTCTATATAAATACTTTCGTGGGAAAAAAGGTACTAGTAACTTAGGAGGGATGTACTTGTGGGTAGTAGAGAGAGAAAAGATGAGGAAAGGCTAAATTGAGTTAATACTGCCCTCTCTGCTCTCATGTAATTGTAGTGACCTGCTCCAGCAATTTTAGAATATTAAGGGACTTTAGAGACTATCTCATCCAATCCTCTTATTTTACAAATGAGAAAATTGAGTGCCAGAGAAGGGAAGGGACTTGCCCAAGGTCACACAGGAAGTAAATAGAAAAGTCAGAATACGAACATAGATTTTCTGATTTTAAATGCAATGTGCAAGGACACCTAGTAGTGTGTCCAGAATAGCTTAGCTACAGAAGGCAGCTCACTGTAGTCAAGAGGACTGAAGTCAGATTCTGGAAACACATGGGTTCCAATCATGCCTCTGACACAAGTAAGCTATTTAACCCATGGCAAATCACTACACCTCCCTGAACCTCAGTTTCTTCATCTGTAAAATAGGGGGTTATCCTGCCTATAGTTTTCCTACTTATAAAATGTTTTGCAAATTTAAAGGATGAAATAATCAGTGTTATGACTGATGCTGCTCACTTAAGCTAACTCATCACTAGCTTAAAGAAAACTCAAGGAATGGGACCTGGTCATACATTGTTGATAAGGACACAAACCACATGGGTTTCTCCAATAGTTTATATAGTATTGAAATTAATTATTCTTTAAATGTTCAACAGAATTCATTTGTGAACATTGATGACTTGTTCATTTTCTTCCTAAGATAGGGTTACTTAGGTATTCTATTTCCTCTTTTGTTATACTGAACAATTTATATTTTTGTAAGTATTCATCCATTTCACTTGGTTTATTGGAATTATTGGCATTGAACTAGGTAACTAAGCAAAATACCTCCTAATAATTGCTTTAATTTCATTTCATTTATGATACTGACACATTTTTCTTTTTTTAATTCAAATTAACCAAAGGTTTACTGATTTTATTGTTTTTTCTATAATCAGCTCCTAGTTTTATTTATTAGCTCAATGGTTTCCTTACTTTCAATTTTATTAATGTTTTCTTTGGCTTTCAGGTTTTCCAAATTAGTTTTTAATTTAGTACTTTAATTTGTTCTCTTTCTAGTGTTTTTAGTTTCATGCCCACTTTATTAATCTGCTTTTTCTCTTTTATTGATGTAAGCTTTTAGAGATATAATTTTCCCCTAAGTATTACTTTGACTGTATCCATAAATTTTAGTATGTTGTCTCATGATTGTCATTCTGTTTGATGACAGGTTTTCTGGGTTAGTGATCCTTGGTTGTAATTCTAGCTCATTTGCCCTCCAGAATGTCATACCCCAGGTTCTCTGATCCTTTAATGTTAAAGGTGCTAAATTTTGTGTTATCTTGCCTGCAGAGTCATGATATATGAATTGTTTCTTTTTGGTTACTTGAATTACTTTCTCCTTGACCTGAGAGCTCTGGAATTTGGCTATAATATTTACAGGAGTTTTCATTTTGGGATGTTTATCAAGACTTTATTAGTAGATTCTTTCGCTCTCACTCTAGGATATCAAGGTAGTTTTCCTTGATACTTTCATGAAAGATGATGTCTAGACTCTTTTTTTAACCATAGCTTTCAAGTAGTTCAGTAATTTTTAAATTATCTCCCCTTGATCTTTTTTTGCAGGTCAATTGTTTTTCCCATGAGATTTTCACATTTTCTTCTTTTTTCCATTTTTTTTATTTTATTGTTTCTTGATGTCTCATGGAATCATTGGCTAATTCTAATTTTTAAAGGATTATTTTCTTCAGTGAACTTTTTTACCTTTTCTTTCATTTGACCATGCCTGCTTTATAAAGAGTTGTTCTCTCTTCAACGGATTTTTGTGTCTCTTGGCCTATTTTGTTTATTAAGGTGTTATTTTCTTCAATATTTTTGTACTTCCTTTACCAAGCTGTTGACTCTTTTTATGATTGTCTTTTTATTGTCACTTCTTTCCCCATCTCTTTTATTTGATTTTTAAAATTTTTTTTTTGAGGCCTTCCAGGGACCAAGACCGATTCATATTTTTCTTTAAGACTTTGCATGCAGCTGCTTTGATTTCTGATTGTCTTATTCTGTGTTGTGTTTTGATCTTCTCTGTCTCCATAGTAACTTTCTATGACCAGGTTCTTATTTTGTTTTTAGCTTGTTTTTCCAGCCTATTTCTTGACTTTTAATTTTATGTTAAAGTTGGGGTCTGCTTCGTGAGTGTAGGGGGCACTGTTTCAAGCTTCAGGATTTTTGTGCTACTGTTTACAGAGCTAATTATGGAGGAGTCTCTAAGTTTTTAATTCTTTTAAAAAGAAGTGCGCTCACTGCTCTCCTGGTCTGTGCTATGGTCTGTGAGCTACTACAAGCTTTCTTTTCTGCCCTGGAACTTTGACCAGGGTCTCACTCCTATAAGTGCTCCTTATCACTTTGAGACTGTGACCTGGAACCATGTATGGTCAACTCAATAGAGTCATGCTCCCAGGGCTAGAAAAAGGCCCTTTGTAATCCTTCTAAACAGTTGTTTGACCCCCTTAGTATCTGCGGGTTGAGAGCTCCAGAAGCTCCACTGATGATTCTGTCACCTCAAGGTCTTCTACTAGTTTGCAAGACATGGCCTCCATTAGATTATACTCCAATCTCACCACAGTGAGAGAGATCTTTTCTTGCCACTTCAAAACTTGTTTTGAGGTATGATTTTAACGTTGTTTGGAGAGGAATTTAGGAGCACTCCAGTGTGCTTTCCTTTTTTCTGCCATCTTGACTCTACCTTTCAGAATTTTATTAAAGGCATTTTACATGATTTAGAAGGGAATGTTGGGAGAATTGAAATGATTTTCTACCTCTGCTCTGCAATCTTGTCTCCTCTTAACTCTCTTTTCATAATTTTATTTTTTTTATTTTAAATTTTCAACATCCATTTCCACAAAATTTTGAGTTCCAAATTTCCTCTCCATCTCTCCCATTCCCCCCAAAATGCCATGCATTCTGAGTGCCCCTTCCACTAATGTGCCCTCCCTTCTAACATCCCTCCCTTCCCTTATCCCCACCTTCTCACTTGTCCTGTAGAGCAAGATAAATTTTTATACCCCATTACCTGTATTTCTTACTTTCCAGTTGTGCCCAAAAATAATTCTCAACATTTGTTCCTAAAACTTTGAGTTCCAACTTCTCTTCCTTGTCCCTTCCCCACTCATCCCCACTGAGAAGGCAAGCAATTCAATATAGGCCATAGATGTGTAGTTTTGCAAATGACTTCCATAATAATCATGTTGTATCAGACTAACTATATTTCCCTCCATCCTATCCTGCCCCCCATTTCTTCTACTCTCTTTTGACCTTGTCTCTCAAGAGTGTTTACTTCTAATTGCTCCCTCCTCCCATTTGCCCTCCCTTCCATCATCCCCCCCACCCTGCTTATCCCCTTCTCCCCTACTTTCCTGTAGTGTAAGATAGGTTTTCATACCAAATTGAGTGTGCATGTTGTTCCTTCCTTGAGCCAAATAGGATGAGAGTAAGTTTCACTTTTTCCCTCTCACCTCCTTCCTTTTCCCCTCCATTGGAAAAACTTTTTCTTGCCTCATCTATAAGACATAATTTACCCCATTTCATTTCTCCCTTTCTCCTCTGAATCTATTCCTCTCTTACCCCTTAATTTTATTTTTTTAGATATCATCCCTTTCTATTCAACTCACTCTGTGCTCTGTCTCTGTCTCTGTCTCTGTCTCTGTCTCTCTCTCTCTCTCTCTCTCTCTCTATATATATATATATATATATATATATATATATATGTATGTTTGTATGCATGCATGTATGTATGCATGTATTTGTGTGTATAATCCCTCTAACTCCCCAGATACTGAGGAGAGTTTCAAGAGTTACAAATATTATCTTGACATGTAGGAATGTAAACAGCTCAACTTTAGTAAGTCCCTTGTGATTTATCTTTCCTGTTTACCTTTTCATGTTTCTCTTGATTCTTGCGTTTGAAAGTCAAATTTTCTTTTCAGTTTTGGTCTTTTCATCAAGAGTGCTTGAAAGTCCTTTATTTCAATGAATAACCATATTTTCCCCTGAAGTATTATACTCAGTTTTGCTGGGTAGGTGATTCTTGGTTTTAGTCCTAGTTCCTTTGACTTCTGGAATATCCTATTCCACGCCCTCAAATCCCTTAATGGAGAAGCTGCTAGATCTTGTGTTATCCTGATTGTATTTCCACAATACTGGAATTGTTTCTTTCTAGCTGCTTGCAATATTTTCTCCTTGACCTGGGAACTCTGGAATTTGAGTACGATAGTCCCAGGAGTTTCTCTTTTTGGATCTCTTGCAGGAGGTGATACGTGGATTCTTTTGATATTTATTTTACCCTCTGGTTCTAAAATATCAGGGCAGTTTTCCCTGATAATTTCATGAAAGATGATGTCTAGGCTCTTTTTTCAATCATTGCTTTCAGGTAGTCACATAATTTTTAAATTGTCTCTCCTGGATCTATTTTCCAGGTCAGTTGTTTTTCCAATGAGATATTTCACATTATCTTCCATTTTTCATTCTTTTGGTTTTGTTTTGTAATTTTTTGGTTTCTCATAAAGTCATTAGCTTTTATCTGTTCCATTCTAATTTTGAGAGAACTATTTTCTTCAGTGAGCTTTTGAACCTCCTTTTCCATTTGGCTAATTCTGCTTTTGAAAGTATTCTTCTCCTCATTGGCTTTTTGAACCTCTTTTGTCAATTGAGCTAGCCTATTTTTCAAGGTGTTATTTTCTTCAGCATTTTTTTGGTTCTCTTTTAGCAAGCTGTTGACTCGTTTTTCATGATTTTCCTTCATCTCTCTCATTTCTCTTCCCAATTTTTCTTCCACCTCTCTTATGTGACATTCAATGTGACATTATTTTGGAGGTTTTAGATGCAGGAGCTCTGACTTTTATGTCATCCACTGATGGTAAACATTGTTGTTCTTCATCCAAAAGGATGGGAAAGAATGCCTGTTCATAAAGAAAGTAACCTTCTATAGTCTTATTTTTTTCCCCATTTTGGGGCATTTTCCCAACCAGTTACTTGACTTTTGGGTCTTTTGTAAAGAGTAGGGTATACTCTGGGAGTCTGTAAGTTCTTAGCTCCTCCAAGGTGGCACAATCAAGGGATAGGAGTTTACTCCATGACCTGGCTCATGGCTGAGATTCAGATCAACTGCTCAATTCCCCCAGAGGTTTTAAGCAGGGGCAGGGCTGTCACTCAGTGTGAGATTCAGATCAGCTGCTCAATTCTCCAGGGGCTTTAAGCTGAGGCTTCAACAATGCCTGCTGCCTGCTGCTGCTGCTCCTGCTGCCTGAGGCCAGGACTAGGGAAAGACCCTGCTCCTTTATCAATGAGGTGAAAAAGCCCTCTCACTGATGTTTGAAGTGTATTTGTTGTCTGTAGGTCGAGAGATCTGCAAACTTCAACTGCTGCTGCTGGGGACTCCTCCCCCGGGGCCTGCTCTAGCCCTGCTCCTCCTGACACCATGTGGCCAACGCTGAGCTGAGCTCTCTCTGCCTCAGGTGTGATAGACCTTTCTTGTCAGCCTTCTAGATTACCCTGGGCTGGAAATCTCCTCCACTCCATTTTTCTGTGACTTCTGCTGCTGTAGAATTTGCTGAGAATCTTTCCTTACAGGTATTTTATGGGCTGTAGGGGAGGAGCTAGAGTGTGTGCATCTTTCTACTCCACATCTTGGCTCTGTCCCTGTTTCATAATTTTCTTGCATCACTCATTTCTTTTCCTATTTTTCCTTTGCCACTCCTATCTTTTTCTTTAAATTCTCTTATTGGGCTGGGGTCCAATTAGTATTTTTTTGAGGTTTGGTTTTGTTTTAGTTGTTTTCATATTGTTATCTTCTTCCAAGTTTTTGTCTTAATCTTCTCTGCCACTATGGTAGCATTTTATGATAAAGTTCTTTGGTTATTATTTTGTCATTTTTACCAGTCTATTTCTTGCCTTTGAACTTTATGTTAAAATTGTATTCTGTTCACTTAGAGGTGGGGAGGCACTGTCCCAAGCTTTAGGCTTTTTCATGCCACTGTTTCCAAAGCTAGTTCTGGATTTCTTGTAAGTTTTTGGTGATTCCAAGGTGGTGTGGTTTGGGAAGAGGTGTGGTCATTGCTCTCCTGCTCTGTGCTCCAGTCTTTGCCCTTGCTCTCTTGAAGGTGCTAGTTCTATTGCTCCTCTTGGCCCTAGAACTGTGACCAGATCCCCTGCTCTCCTGTGGTCCCGTGGGCTAGTGCTCTTCTTTGCCTTGTAACTATAAGAAGGACCCCTGCTCCCTTGTGATTGACCACCAGGACTCCTGGAACTGTGAGCCAGGACTGCCTGTGAGCAATACAGTTGCCAGTGAGCACCAGTTGTACCCAGTGCCAACAAAGGGTCACATGCAATCTGTTTCTTACCAGTCATCTGACCTCCCCCTTATGCTCTCTGGGCTGAGAGCTCCCAACGTGACTCCTCCTCCTGCTGCTACCACTACCTCCAAACTCCACTACTGGGGTTACTGATCCCTGAGTTGGCTCCCAATGTCATAGACGTCTCCTTCTAACTTCCTAAGTTGTCCTAGAATGAGAAAATGTCTCACACCTACCTCTTCTTGGCTCTGCTGATCCAAAATTTAATTTGAGGGGAGTATAGAAACCTATCTTGCCCTACAAGATAAGAGAGAAGAAGGGGATAAGGGAAGGGAGGGGTGTGATAGAAGGGAAGGCATATTGAGACAAGGGGTAATCAGAATGCAAGGTATTATGGGATGGGGAGAGGTGGGAAGAAAATTTGAAACTCAAAATTTTGTGGAAATTAATATTGAAAACTATAAATAAATAAATATACATGTAAAAACAAAAACAAAAACAAAATTTGATTTGAGGAATTATTTTAAAGTTGGAGGGGAATGTGTCTCTCCCACAAGAAGTAATTTTCTTCTTCTCGTATGATCCAAAATTATTTTGTATTTTTAATCTGTTTACATCTCCTTTCCCCCAATAGAATGTAAGCTCTTAAGGGAAAGAACTAGGTTCATTTTTCCTTTGCATCCCCAGTGTCTAGTGCTGTGCCTGGAGCACAGCTTGTTGAATTGGATTTTCTTGGATTGGATTGAATTGGCTTAAAAGTAGTAATTGACAAGGAACCAGGTCATCTAGGGCTCTCTCTGCTCTAGAACCTTGGGCTGTTTCTGCCCGATGCCAAGCCATCTATAAGTCCCAAGCTTCTATTGATCCATCTTACTACTCCATAGGGATGGAGACAGACAGACCACCTGCAAGGGAGGGTGAGGAAGGTGGTTCACTGATAGGTGATAGTCACTCACTTCTTGAGGTCCTAGGCTAATGTATCTGGAGGTAGAAGAAGCCTCAGTAATTCAGCTTCTTCATTATACTGGGCCCCAGAGAAGTGAAGTGACTTGCCCAACATCACATAGCAGGTGACAACAGCAAGATTTGAGGTCAGGTCCTCCAATTCCAAAACCAGTGGCTTTGATCTCACCCAGGATCCCAGTTTCAACACTTCCTTAAATCTGTCATCTCCTCCATGTGAACACTCCCTCCACTGGGGCAGATTGCAACCTGCCCATGCTATCTCATCCTGTGTAATCTTTCTATATGTCCTACCACAAATGCAAAGTGAGGGAACACTGTATAAACTGGAGGCCTTCCTACTAATAACCAGTAGCTACCAGTGTAGACCACAAGCTATCTATTTCTCTAGCATTCCTTCCTCCTGAAACAAAGGGATTTCTTGGTCTGTCTCCTTTCCCAGAATTCGCATCATCAGAAAACATTGTAGGACCATCACCCCACTACCTGGCCTTGATTTTGTGCCCTCTGCCTCCTGCCTCCCACCATCACAATATAAGCTTCTTGAGGGCTTTTTGCATTTATATCCCCAGGGCTGAGCATGTTGGCTGACACAAAGTTAGTGCTTAAGATATGTTTTCTCATCTATTCATTCGTCATTTTAGAGTGTAAGTGTTATATGTATTGGCTGGAGTGCTGGACTTGGCGTCAAGAGACATGGTTCTCACCTCAAATATTCACTGGGGGGGTCTGATCCTGACCAAGTCACTTCTCTATGAACATCAATTTTCTTATCAGTAAAATGAGGATACTATGCCTTGCACTACCTGCCTTACATGGTTGTAAGGGAAAGACTGCCAACCTTATGGTACCATAGGAATGTCAGTAGTTACTATAATTTACCTTTATGGAATGAAGGATGGAACTCAAATGGTGAAGAACCTTAGGATACTTCCTATATGGTTTATAGTGCCAATCCAGGCCTATTGTTCCATTGAATTCTGTGCCAGTGAAGTTATAGCAGGTACAGGCTGGATTGATCCTTCACTCTGGTACATTTTAAAACTCCATTTACCCTTACCCTTATGACTTGAAATTAATGTCATTTTTTTCTGGCATGACGCATCCACTTAATACCTGTGTGGCCTGGAATGAGTCACTTTCCAATTTAGGCCTCAGTTTCTTTCTGTAATCATATTAGATAAACTCCAAAGATCCTTCCAGCCCTACATTGTTCCTCCAAACTACCATTTGTCTTGTTTTGTCCCTATGATAATTTTCTCTTTCTGTCTCTCTTCCTCTTGCTTTATGTCTTTCCATCTCTCTCTCTCTCTTTCTCTCTCTCTCTCTCTCTCTTTCTCTCTCTCTCTCTCTCTCTCTCTCTCTCTCTCAGTACTTCAGATCCAAGGCCTGTAGTGTATTTGCAACATGCCCTATTTGCGGATAATGCCTCCTGACTCCTGAATCAGGCCAACAAGAGCCTGGGTTTTCTTCTAGCAGACGCAGGGTATGATGTGTGGATGGGCAACAGCCGGGGCACCCCTTGGTCCAGAAGACACAAGACCCTTTCCGTTGATCAAGAAGAATTCTGGGCCTTCAGGTAAACTGGGTTTCAGGAAAAGACCAGAAATTGGAGGGTGTGAGGGAAGCAAGAAATGAAAGGGGAGGAGGTTTGGAAATCAGACTGCGTGAGTTCAAATATCAGCTCTTGTTACTTCTAACCCTGGGCAAAGCACTTGCTCTCTCTAGGGCTCAGTTTCCATATCTATGAACTGAAGGAACTCAGGGCAATAGCTCTACATCTGAAGGGATCTCAGAGGTTATCTAACCCAATCTCACTTTTAGATGAGGAAACTGAGGTACAAAGCTTAGTAGACTTGCCTGAGCTCACATAGAAGTAGGATCTGGAACCAGGACTTCTAATGCACCACATGCCTCTTGAAAGTCCCTTTCAGGAGCAGCTAGGTAGTGCAGTGAGTACAGCACCAGCCCTGGAGTCAGGAAGACCTGAGTTCAAATCTGGCTTCAGACACTTGACACTTTGGGCAAATCATTTAACTTCAATTGCCTTGCCTTCCCCCTCCAAAAAAAGTCCCTTTCAGTTCTAAATCTTAGAAGATCAAGTCTCTCTCACTTCTCTGTGCCTCAGTTTCCTTATCTGTAAAACAAGGTGGTTGAACTATAGTCTTTTCAGTTCTAAATTATAATCTGAAGAGTCAGGAGACTCTTAACTCTAACATTTACTAGCTATTTAACCTTGTTAAGTCTCAATTTCCTCACCTGTAGAATGGGGACAATGGTAATACTTGATACATCTCTCTCACAGAGCTCTTGAGATTATAAGTGAGATAATTTACATAAAATCCTTTGCCAATCTCAAAGCACTATAGAAATGACAGCTGTCAGAGTATGGCTAAAATGGTGCCTGAGACATAGTGCCTTAGGAAGAAATACTTTTCCATTCATTCATTCATTTGACCATTCATTATAGCTATAACCTCCCACCCAGGGCATTCTGCTGATCTGAATATAACGCATTCAGTGTGTTTTCAGAGAAAGAATTTGAACCCAGAACTTGTGACTCCAAAGCAGTTCTTTCACCACTGTACCACATAACCTTTTGAGAACACCAGGATGTTCCAACCTCCTCGTATGAGAGATGAAGGAAACTTATCCAGGCCTGGGAAAAGTGTAGTGATGTTAATCACTACAAGGTCACATAACTAGCTAATAAGTGACTGAAGCATAATTTGAATTCGGATTTTCTAATTTGCATCATTCAGCCTCAGAATGTGCTTTTCCATTCATTCATTCATTTGCCCCTTCATTTATCTATCTAGTTACTCACCTATATTTATTTTGGGGTTTTGGAGTAGGAAGTATTGATAGTCAGACTGGCAGCTTTACCTTCCTTCAACAGTAACTGGTCCTGGTGAATTGCTTTGGTCAAGTAATTTAACCCCAAGGCCACCCTTCTGGTGACAAGCCTCTGAGTCACCTAGGCTAGGACCCAGAAAGTAGACAAAGTCTGTTGCTGCATCTATTATACTCAAGTAGCTAAGTAAATGATTAAACAAAACCTAAGAAGGCATACCCATTTAGTCTAGTGCCAACCAAGCTCTGCAGTCAAGCAATCTGGATTCAAACTACAACTTTGCTCTCCTTTCTGTTTCTAGTTTTGATGAAATGGGCAAGTACGACCTCCCAAGTGTGATCAATTTCATCGTACAAAAGACCGGGCAACAGAAGCTATATTTTATTGGTCATTCACTGGGTACTACCATAGGTATGCTCAGAAGAGACGGAGTGACTGACAAAATGATATGGCACGTTTTTCCCACAGTGGGGGTCTGATGGGTGGATAGTGTCATGGAGATTTAAAAAAGGAGTCTTGGGATCATAGACATAGAACTGCAGGTGACTCCAGGGGTTATTAGAGCAATCCCATCGATTTAAAGATTCAGAAATGGGGCACAAAGAGAAGTACTCTGCCCAAGGTCACACAGTAATTAATTGGCAGTGTTGGGTTCAAACCAACATCTTCTAACTGTCAATCCAAGGCTCTTTTGACTCATGGAGTTCAGACAGTCAGTCAAGACGCATTTATTAAGTGCTGGTATGTTCCAGGTCCTGTACTAAGCACTGGAGCACAAAAGAAGAGGCAGATGATCATGTGACCCTGAGGAGCTCCCAAAGCAATGGAGGAGAGATCAAGAAAATGTTTTGTACAGGCTTAGTAAGTAGATCGTCATTAAAATAAATGAATGAATGGATAAGTAATGTATAAGAGAGAAGACAGTAGAATGATGAGGGTTGGGAAAGCCTTCCTGTTGAAGATGAGACTTGAGTTTGGACTTAAAGGAAGTCAGGCATGTCAGGAGGCAGGAATGAAGGGGAGAATTCCAAGCATGAGGGACACTCCCTGAAAGAAGCCTCAGAGGCACCTACTCCAACCTTCTGTTTTGTAGATATTACTTTTCTTTCATCTTTTGGACCCTTCCTCCAAGAGAGTCTTATATGAATATGTGTTTATCAAATATCCATCAATACCAAGATAAATATCAATAATAAATATTAGAAACATATACTTTTATCAAATATAAATATAAAATAACTTTATAGGGAAAAGCTGTAAGAAATGAATATGAGGAAACTGAGGTAAGAGACTTGCCCATGGTCCAATGTTTAAGAAGGATCTCCCACAAACTAGCTCTGTGATCTTGAGGAAGTGAGATCTCTCATACCTTCATTTTCCTCTTCTATAAAATGAAGGTTTTGGGGTTGTTGATCTCTGGGAAGTGGGGAAGGCAGGGAGGGGTGCAGCAAAGAAGACTTCCTTTAGGAAGAGAGGATCAAAATACATCATGAAGATGGAAAAAAGACGGTCTTCTAAAGGACCTATAGGAAAAGACTCCCCCTATAAAAATAAAGGGGTTGGGCCAGGTGACGTGGTTCCTCTTATCTCCATACCCTTTGGATGATAGATCATCAGCGTGGTCCTCAAAGCGAGCCCCACCTCCCTCTTAGGGCCAGGGGATTGAGTCATTTCCCTATAGACGTGACCTTGGGGCTTCTCTCTTCAACAGGATGTCTTCTCTTTTTTCAGGGTTTATTGCTTTCACCACTAGACCAGAAGTAGCCCGAAGAATCAAAATGAATTTTGTTCTCAGTCCAATGACTTCATTCAAATATCCCAAGAGTGTCTTTGCCAATTTTTTTTTTCCTTCCTCAGTCAATCATCAAGGTAAGCACCCACCTCCCCAACTCCCCCCATGTGTTTTGGAATTCCATAAGAATCCCAAGTCCCAGAGGCTTTAAATTCTGTTGAGAATCAAAAGAAGAAAATGAAAGTAAGGTGACAAAGCTTTTGCACGGCTACTGGTGTGTATGGATGTGTACATGTGCGTGAGTATATACATATATGTGGATGCTTGTGCACATATACTGTGCATGCATGTGTGTATGTATACATTATGCATTTTGTTCGTGTACCTTCTCTGTGTATGCGTGCATGTGTATTTTGTATATTGCTTCCATTTGTGCATGCATGTGTTTTGCATTGTGTAGGGTCCATTATGCATTATGTATGTGTATGCATGTGTGCACGTGTACATTGTGTATGTGTGTGAATGTATATTCTCTTGGGTGCAGCTCTGTGTGTATATGTGTGCATATATGTATGTAGCATGCGTGTGTGTTCCACTTTGTATGTGTATGCATTGGGTATTTTATTGTAGATGCATGTGTTTTGTATACATATGTGTATGTTTGTATGCTTCTGTGTATTTCTGTGTATATGTACATGTGTACATATACACATGTTTGTGCGCATGCATATCTGTGTATATGTATAGGTGCACATGCATGTGTGTATATGTGTACCAGTGTATATGTGTGTATTGGTGGGCATGTTTGCATGAAGCATATCATGCAGATCTATGTCTGTGCATATCCATGTGTATGTGTGTTTATGTGTACTCCAACTTTGGATTTTCGGTACCGACGATAGAAGAGGATAGAGGCATCTACCCACCATTCATTCCTAATGGAGACATTTATAGTTACTATGTTTTGTGAAGCACTGTGCACACAGTGCTCACTCTATACTTTTTGCTCCACTCTATACTTTTTGCTCCACTCACCAACCTTGTAAATTAAGTTTGGCAGGGATTGATGTCTCAATTTTACAGTTGAGCCTCTGAGTCTCAGAGAGGCTGTGTGATCTCCCTGGGGCCACACAGTCAATAAATGTCAGTGGCAGGAGATGAAAACAAGCTTTTCTGGAGGACACTGCAATGTGATGGACAGAGCAGAAGTTCTTAAGTCAGAGGATCTGGGTTCAAATCCTACCTCTGAGGATCAGTACCTATGTGACTAATAAATAAATCAACAATCATTTACTAATGGTCTTTTGGAGGCATCCCTGTCTTGAAGGTGTTTACCTTGTGCTCGGAAAGGTGATATGTATGTGCACGTTGCTGTGGAGGGTAATGCTCCTTGGGCCTCAGTTTCCTGATCTGTAAAATGAGGGACTTGGGCCAGATGAACCTCCAGGTTTCTGCCTCTAGGGCCATGGCCCTGGCCTCCAAGCAAAGCCCATGCTCCACTTTGCCCACTGACATTTACATCATCCCTTTAAGGATTCTGAATTTATAATTTGGACAATCCCAAATTCTCCTTTTCCAAGGGGAGGCAACAAGCACTTACTAAGCACCCATTGGTGTGCCAGGCACAGTGCTAAAAGCTTGGGATACAAATAGAAGTCAAAGGACAGACAGAGCTTGTCCTCAAGGAGCTAATACTCTAATGAGGAAGACAATCCCAAAGAAGCTGGACTGGCAGACCAGGCTGGGAGGGGGTGCAGAAGCAGGAGTATACTTGCTGGGGTCCAGCGGTCAAGTCAAGAAAAGCAGAGACAGAGTCACCTGACCATCTTGGACACTTCCTCAAGATGGAGGCCCTGGGAGGTTCTTTGGGAAGAAAGGGAAGACCACATGAGGGCTAAAGTTTGGGGAAGATGGATTGGGTGGTGGGGTGGAGAAGGATATGACCAGCATCACTCATGTGGCTAGAATACGGTAAGGTTTGCAGAACTCTGACCTCCCAGTAACTCCATGAAGTAGATGCATCAGCCCCGTGGGAATTGGCCATGGTGCCTTGCCCACCTGTTGACCAAAGGGAGTGGATGAGTCATGCACTGACTTTGATTTGCATAGTGGATGCACATGCTTACATGAATAAAATGGAAGAGTGGAGCCAAAAAGGAAATGATGAACCCTGGGTATCTTGGGCATTTGTCTGGCAGCATCACATGGCATTTAGGAAATGAGGCAGTTAGGGAAAGTAAATAGATTGAACCAGATTTGGAGTCAGATGCTGGGTTTGAATCCTGGCTCTCATGCTATTACCCCATGTGGACCTAAGGAAGTTATTTCCCTTCTCTGGGCCTGTTTCTCAATATGAAAGGGTTGGACTAGATGACCTGACTGCCAAGTTCTACCTGTGTGGGAAGGACCCCCCAAATCTCTCTTATTCCTACCTTCTCAATTACTGTCAAGGGAACCACCATCTTTCTGGTCCCATGGACTCACACCCTAGGAGTCATCCTGGACCCCCCAGATCCAATATGGTGCCAAGGCCTATCTATCTCACCTCTGCAATATCCCTTGGTTCTGCCCCTTCCTCTCCTCTGATCCTGCCCCCACCCTAGTATAGACCCTCATCACCTCACACCTGGACACTTGTGATAGCTGCTGCGGGGGACAGGGCAGTCTCCCCCCCCCCCCAGCCCATCTTCCATTCAGCTGCCAAAGCTATTTCCTCAAAGCCCAGGTCTGACCATATCACCTCCCTCCTTAATAAACTCCAATGGCTCCCTAGTACCTCCAAGAGCAAACTTAAAATTCTCCATTTGGCTTTGAAAGACCTTCCTAACATAGATAGCTCTCTCCTATTTCTCCAGTCTTCTTACACCTTCCTTCCCTCTGAACTCTCTACAATCCAATGCCAATGGCCTCCTGGCTGGTCCTCACAGAAGACACTCCATTTGTTGCCTCTGGTTATTTTCCGTGCTTGGAATTCTCTCCTTTTTCATTTCCCCCTCTTGACTTCCCTTCCAGTCTCAGCTAAAATCCCACCTTCCTTTCCTCCAATAGTTCTCCAATTAATCCTGCCTGTAACTTGTTTGTATATTATCTCCCCAATTGGACTGTGATCTTGAGGGCAGGGGCCGTATTTTTCCTCTCTTTGTATGCCCAGAGCCTCACACAGTCCCTAGCACACTTAATAAATGCTAGTTGACTTGACTTGTGTGATCATGAGCAAAATACTCAATCTCCCTGGGGCTGAGCCCCGCAGTGACCGAGTGAGGCAGTTAGACTAAGATCCTCCAAGGTTCCTTCCAGGTGTCTATTACCCTCTGAACTAAGCAACCTCTCAGATTTCCCTCCAGCTCTAAGTTCTGTTACCCTTTTACAGATGAAGAAACTGAGGCCCAGAGGTACGGGCTTGCCCATGATCCTATAGTGAGTGTCAGAGACAGAATCTTCAGGCATCCAGGTCTCTTAAGTCTGAAAACAACACCCTGATCACCACCAGTAAATAACAGTTGGAGTCCACTACAGCAATCCCAAGATGCTACAATGAGATCTTAATGATGGAAAGAAATTCCAGGTTTTACAAGCAAGTGTCCCTCCAGGGCATACTGCCAGATGGAGTTTAGTTTCTTTGCCTTGTTCTTGCAGCTCAAGGCTGGAGATTAACATTAGTAATAATCCTTAAACATGATACCCTTCTGGAAATCAACCAGTTTTTCCACATAGATTGTAGCATACAGACAGGTGAGCCTCAGGGCAAAGAATGTGTGTGATTCCTCCAATTCTCTCCGCAGCCCCTTGGCAAACACTCTTAATAAAGGGGACAGGCCAAGGGCCAGGGGCTACCCACCATCGGGTCCCACCCAGCCGTTCCTTTTGTAAGCAACTCCTCTCACACTGCAGTTTGTCCATCCCAACCTCCATCCATTCATCCTAACTGCCTTAAGTCCCCTGATAAAATGTAATCTCAGTAAATACTTGATCATTGATTTCTTACCTTATGGGTAAGGAACAGTATAGTGGCAAGAATGCAGCCTCTAGAGTCATAAGAAGTTAGAATCCTAGCTTGGCTTCTTAATTGCTGTATCCCTGAGTGAGTCACCACCTGGTCATCAGTTAGCAGACATATATTCTGGTTCTCAATCTATAATCCCATATATATCCATATATACCCATATATCCCAATATAAATCCCACAGATGACCTGTAAAGTGCCTTTCAGCTCCAATTCTATGCTCTTAAAATCCAAAGTCCTTCCCCTTTCCAGACCTGTTTCCTCATTTTTAAAATGAGGGTGTTGGAGAAGATGGTCTCTAAGATCTCTTCCAGCCCCCATCCTAGTCTTCTCACAGATCAGTGAGGAAAGAATGATTTTTATACCCTTTCAAAGTCATATGTGCATGTTATTCTGTTGTAAGGTGTTTTTTTTTATCTTTGTTCATATCATCAGAATTTCTCCCAGCAACCCTGCCCCTCTCCTGCTCAGAAAGACATTCCAAATAACAAATGACAGTTTTTTTTAAAAAAAAGAAGAAAGAGAAAAAGAAGAGGAAAAAAGCTTAAAAATATGGCAAGTTACCATGTCCATGGATCTCCCAAAACAATAAAGCAGGGTGCCTTCTCATAGCTGGACAATGCTTGTTCTATATAATTTTGCAACAGACATATCTGATTATTTGTAAGAGTAGGGAACAATTACATTGTTGTAATAATTGTCTATATTGTTTTCTTGGCTTTACTTATTTCCCCTGTTGCCTTCTCACCCATTAACATCCCTCAGTGCCTGGGGTTTCCTTGCCCTGGAACAGCCCTCTCTATCTCCAGCTTCCTCCTCCTTTCCCTCATCTTTCAGCTTCCGTTAGTGTATGATCTCACCATTTAGAATGGAAGTTCTTTGAAGGCAAAGGCAATCTGTCTTCCTTTTGCTTGTATTTGTATCCCCAGGGCTTAGTACAGAGCCTGGCACACAGTAAGTGTTTAATATATGCTTAGATTACATTAGATTGTGTACATTCTCCCATGTTTCTCTTATTAATTCATCATATTTGCCATTTCTAATAGTTCAGTGAAATTTCATTACATGCATGTCCCACAATTCAAATAGCCATTCCAACTGATGGTTTGTGTTTCCAGTTCTTTGCTATCACAAAATGTTCTCCTATTAATGTTCCAGTGTATATGGAGACTTTCTTCTCATAGATGGCTTCCTTGGGGTTTAAACACAGAAATGGATCCTCTGCATTAAAGGGGAAGAATATTTTAGTCACATTATTTGCGTAATTCCATATTGCTTTCCAAAATACTTGTACCATTTCATAGCTCCACCAACAATGCATTAGTGTGCCTATATCTTCACAATGCGCCCAACATTGACTATTCTGATTTTTCTCCTTTATCGATTTCTACATGTGAGGAGAAATATCATGATTTTTATTGCATATCTCTTATCTTTACTGATTTGGAGAATCCTTTGAAATAGTTCTTAATAGATTTCAATTATTCTTTTGAGAATTGCTGGTTAGTTTTGGGGGAATAGCTTTTGGTTACATATGTGCATGTCTCTGTTAGTTGTCTATATTGTGTATGTCCTTATCAGAGAAATGTCAGAAGATTTTTCCCCATTCAGCTTCTTCCTTATATAAGATGCAAAAACTTTGTTTTCACAAAAGCTTTTCATTCTCCTTGTAACCAAAGTTATCTATATAATCTTTTATAATTACTTCTATCATTTTTTAAGTTAAGAATACATCTCCTACCAAGAGCTGAAGAGGAGTACATGAACTGCTTCTTTTCCAATTGTTTTGATATTTAAATTCACATGTCCATTTTGAATTGATTGTGGAATATGGTATAAGATGGTGGTCTGAACCTAGTCTCTCAGACTTCTTGCCAGTTTTTCCAGTAGTTTCTATCAAAGAGTGAGTTCTTTCCTACAAAATTTATCTTTTCCTATTTACTGAACACTGGGATGTTAAGTTTCATTGTTCCTGATTTTTCTTTGTCTAGCCTGTTCCATTGATCTCCTCTATTTTTAATCAACAGTAGGTGTTTTTGAATGACTTGTTTTATAATATAGTTTGAGGTATCGAAATGATTTCATCCCTTAACCCCCTTCTTCGCTACAGTAGATAGATAGAGAACTGGGTGGGTTTGAATCTGGAAGACTTGAGTTCAAAACCAGACTCAGAGACTTAATAGCTGTGTGTTGTTGGGCACATCAGTCTCTGTTTGTCTCAGTTTCCTCATCTGTAAAATGGGGATGATATCAGCACCCCCACAGAGTTGTTGTGAGGATGAAATGACATAATTATAGAGTGCTTGTTACAGTATCCGACAGAGTAAGTGCTATCTGAATGCTGGCTACTACTGTTGTTGTGACTGTTATTGTTTTTCCCTTGACTCTAAATTTTCTTTTTCCCCAAATGAATTTATTTTAGGAAGGTATATAAAGCACCCCATGTATAGTTTGATGGCTTAAGCATTACAACTAAAATTTTGGTAACATTGTTGTTTTCGTTATATTGGCATGTCCCAACCATGAGCACTGAATATTACTTCAGCTATTCGTGTTTTCTAATATTTCTTTAGGCATCACTTTGTACCTGAATTTATGCAACTCTTTTTTGTGCTTTGGAAGATTACTATCAAAACGTTTTATGCATCTTATATTTATTTTGGATGGAATTCCCTTCATCTTAGTGCCTTTTAGATTTTGCAGTCAATGGACAATAAGCATTTGTTAAGCACTAGGCACTAAATCCCAAGAATACAAATACGAGCAAAACGACAGACTGTCTTTGCCTTCAAAGGACTTACATTTTAACTGAAGAAGGTCACACACCAAAGAAATCTGAACAATGAGGGAAGAGAGGAGGAGGCTGGAGACACATAGGGCTGTTCCAGGGCAAGAAGACACCAGACATTGAGAGCTATTTAATGGGTGAAATGGCAAACTGAGGCATGGTGGCAATTTCTTGAGATAGATAATAGAGAGCAGAGACAGAGGGAGGAAGAGACAATATACCTCTCTCTAAACACATGTAAGTCTTTGTCCCGAAAGTCTTAGTGCAGTTTAAAGTTATTAACTGAATTTTACTTCTAATCCTATTCAACTTCAACCTACACTAAGGCTTTTGGGACACCCTATACAGTAAATCATGCAACAATCCCTTTGGACTTATTTCCTCCGAAATCTGTAAAATGAGGAGACTAGACCATATGGCCTCTAAAATCTTTTGTAACCAAATCCATGTTCCTATTCTGCCCTTCAACAACAACAGAATGGGGGCCCTGGTCCCTACTTGCCTCCCTCCTTTGTTTGTTGAGTAGGATGCCATCTTTCATATGTCTAGGGCTATGCCAGCATGTCTATGGTTATTCTGGCTTGTCTTGGATGAAATTTGACTTCTTACAAGTGAATGTGACCCTGAAGGCTTTAAGTGGCCAGTGACAAAAATGACCTCCCAAGTCAAGAAGCTTGCCTGCTCTTTCATAGAAGATTCTGTAAAGAAAATACCTTCTACTGAATTATGCAACCAAGAAATCTTCTCCTGGATATGTTCTGCATTTCTCTCCTTGTGGGCTGGATTTGACACCAAAAACCTGAATGTGGTACGTAACACCCAGAGTCCTTAAGGGATCTAGACTTCTTTGATTTTTCTGGTTCCATCTCTGCTCATACCTAGTTTTTAGGACTTCATAAGCCCCGTATGAACCAGAATACAGCACTGACAATAAATTCAGACTATTCTGATGCCCTAACGTGTCACTTCTCCCTAGGGCTCCTGGCTAATCTAGAGAAATCAAGTACCTGGCATGGGAAGAGGAACCAGGGCAAGGTTATTAACGCTTTGCCTCAGACTGGAAAATGTAGAGGGTGCCACTACACTATCTTGCCCCATCGGGGGAGGCGAGGAACACTTCTATTCCCTGTTCTGATTGTCTCCCTTTCCAGAGGTCACACACCAAACCCCACCCTCCCCAATACCTGTCTTTACAGAATAAAAAACAAAACCTGAATATATTCCTCAGGCATGTTTCCTTCTCCTAGGTGCTACATTGCCTTCTCCTCCCACTCTACTACTTTTTGTTCCAGGTGTAAAATTTTCTTGGATCCCAGTTCCTCAGAGCACCCCCCCCTTCTGAAATGCAGGTTTTGCTCCAGACAGGACCAAACATGAGCTGGAAAACCTTCTTCCTAATGGGTAAATTTGCATGAACCTATCCAGAATTCCAGTAAAGAAACCAGGAGGGTCCTGGTTTATAGGGTCCAACCTCTCATGACACGGTAGCAGTCCAGAGCCTTGGATTTACAATCAGAGGAAACAAATTCATTCCTAGCTCTGTCACCTATAAGCAATGTGACCTTAGGCTCTCTGAGTCCCTCTGGACTTCACTATCCTCCTCTATAAAGGGAAGTGCTAGGACCAGAAGCCTCTGAAGTTCCTTTCTATCCTAACCTGGAAGCCTAGAAGATCTCATTCTTGATCAGGTTTTCCTGACATTGTAGCCAAATTTTCCCACTGGTCATTGTTCTGACCTCCAAGGACAAGCAGAAAAAGCCTCCTCCCTCTTGTTCTTCTGGACTTCAGTTCTCTTTCACACACCCCTCTGACTCAGTTTCCTTTTATGTAAAATGAAAGGCTTGGACTAGATGAACTCAAAGGTAGTCGGGTCTTGGGATGATTGCTCTCTGCTGAATAATCATTGGGAAATAGAGATTTCTGTCTCTTCAGATGACATTTGCTGAATAATTTTTTTTTCAGAGCCGAACTTCCATCTACTTTTCCCATTCTCCCTCTGGGACATCTATACAGAACATTCTGCATTTAAAACAGGTAAGAGTGACTGATCACTGAAGTCTGTGCTCTCTCTGTCTCTCTCTCCGTGTCTCTGTCTCTGTCTCTGTCTCTCTCTCTCTCTCTCATTCTCCTGTTTCCTATCTCCTTTCTATATCTTTCTTATTTTCTTTCTCCTTTGCCTCTCTGTGTCTCTATGTTTACTTTATCTCCACTTTTCTCTCTCTCCCTTTCTTTGCTGTCTTTGTTTTTTCTTGAGCTCTCCTCCTGTTCCTACGCTTGCTCCTCCTCCTCTTTAATCTTCTTCCTCCTCCTTCTCTTCCTCTATGTGTTTCCATATCAATTATCTGTGCATCTCTCATCTTCTCTTTTTCCCCCCATTCTCTGTGTGTATCTGTATGTGCATGAGTGTCTGCCCTCTAACACCTCCCTAAGACATGGGAAGGCTAGGTTCTTCTTGAAATGATGTTACTAGCACCATGAAGCACTCTGTTCTCTAGAATATTTGCCTTAGAAGCCCTTTCACATTGTAATTTACTATTTGTTTGTCCATTTCAGCTTTTCCAATCAGATGAGTTCAGAGCTTATGACTGGGGTAGCAAGGCGAAAATATGCGTCATTACAACCAGGTTAGCTCCTCACCAAATAAGACAATTATAACCTAAGGGTTCTAAAGTTCTTCTTTAGGAAAGGCATGTTTCCAGGCTCCAGTGGTTGGGCTCTTCCAGGTGGATCTTCTTGTTCATCAGGGGAATGGATTCTAATGAGCAATTATCCCAGAAAAAAACAACCTAAACCATTTATCCCAGCTCTCCCATTAGTTGGCTCTGCATCATTGTCCAAGCCACTTCTTTGCTGGGTTTCAGTTTCCTTACTTGAAAAATGGAAGGACTGTCCACACTCGATGATCTTTGTAATCCTTTTCAGCTCTACTATTTTTATTCTAAGTATGTCAAGTCATATTTTCTGGTTGCTTGAAGTCCTATCCAGCATTCTGTCCAATAAACCTCCATAAGGTTCTGACACTTCTTGAGACAAAGAGAGGCAGTTATCCCTTGAACTACATCTAGTTTCCATCTGGTCTCATAGCTGAGCTCTTATGGTTTACCCTCTCTAGGCATGCCCTGTCATGCTTCATTTACTCCCTACCCATCTTTTTGCCAGTCACCATGTTGCTACATGCATATCCATCCCCTTTACACTTCTGGAGCCTCAACTAATTCACCACTGTCACTGTTTGCAGAAAAGAGAAGCTCCACTTACCATTCTGGTTATTTTCCAAACCAAAATACACCTTTTTGGCCACTATTCTCCCATAGGTTTCTTTGCCCCCTAACAGAAGATAAGTTCCTTAAGGGCAGGAACTGCCTTTACTTTTTGTATTTCTATATCCAGAAATTAGAGCAGTATTTGGCACACAGTACTTAATAAAGGCTTTTCCACTCACTCATTCATTCATTCACTTACTCATTCATTCACTTTAAGGAAGAGAAATAATCCCCATTACTATTTCCCTGTTTTTGAATATTTCACACACCCCCAAATTTCCTTTAAATAACATCAAGTATTTTCCAGGTATAATTTAAGAAGTGACAGACAACTTTTTCAAAAGGTTGGATTCTGTCTTCACTCCTCCTTCCTCCTTTGCTCCTCCTTCACTACTGTCCTCCCTGGTCTGTCATTCACAGCTACTTTCTATCTGCCCCAGACAGCACTGACCTCTTTTCTTTATTGTCCCAGAAGGATTTTTGTCCTATAGAGGGACATTAGAAAGGCAAGATGATGGACTTTGTGCAGCAATTCAGCTGAACCCTCTCAACATTCTTTTCCAAACAACTTTAAAATAATGCCACAAATAGAATTCTGGAGTGGCAGAGCCAATAAAAGGTCAAAGTGAGACATTTGTCCAGCCCAAGATAACATAGGAGCTCAGAAAGAGAGTTTGTGACAACAGGGTGGTGCTCAGCCAGGGGCACCACGCACACTAGCAGCAGGCCTTGGTTGGTGGCTGCATCAGAAGTGGTGGCAGCTTCAGAACATCTCAGTCCGGAGGCAGTAAGGGGGTTGATCAGAGACTACAGGGGACCCTTTGGTGGCACTGGGTATATAGGTCCCTGTTATATTGCCTATACACAGTTCTGGGTCACAGATCCTTGTCAAAGAGGAGCACTAATGCTTGTGTCAAGGACAGCAGGACCCTTAGTCACGTCCAGGGTAGAGAAGCATGCATGTGGAGAGTAGGAGCTCTGGTCTTAATTCCAAGGTAAAAAGGAGCACTAATACAATTCCAGGGTCAAAATGTATGACTGTAGGGAAACAAAATTCCTTTCTGAGTAAAAACTGGAGCACAGGCCAGAAGAGCAGTGACCACATTTCTCCTTAAATCATACTATTTTAGAAGCACAAATCTTACAGACCCTCAGAACTAGATCTGAAAACATGAGCAAATGATCAAATGAAAAAAGCCTGAAACTTGGGACAGTGCCTCCACCATCCACTACAAAATTAAAAGTTAAGAAATAGGAAGGAAAATGAGGTAATTACTAGAACAAAAAATAACTTTGTCATACAAATGCACTATGGTGACACAGAAGATTAAGACACACACTTAGAAGACATCAATGCCAAAATATCCTAATGGTAAAAGATGCCCAAAATTCATTTTAAAAAGCATTCCTCAAAAAGCAGACTAGGCTGAATTGAAAAGGAGGTTTAAAAAAATTCACTGAAGAAAAGAACTCCTTAAAAAGCAGAATTGACTAAATGGTAAAATTGATACAGAAGCTCATGGAGGGAAATAATTCCTTAAATAATTATAATTGAGTGACTAGAAGCTAATAATTCCATTAGACATCAAAAAACAACTAGACAAAGTCATAAAAATAAAAAATAGAAGAAAATGTGAAACATCTCATCAGAAAAACAACTGACTTAGAGAAATAATTCATGAATTACTGGAATACCTAAAACTCAGAATAAAAAAGAACCTAGACATCATATTTCAAAAAAATTATCAAGGAAATCTGCCTTGGTATTCTAGAATCAGAGGGTAAAATAGAAATTGAAAGAATCCACCAATAATTCCCTGAAAGAGATTCCAAAATATAAACTCTCAGCAATATTATAGCCAAATTCTAGATTTCCAAGGTCAAGAAGAAAATATTGTAAGCAGCCAAAAAAAGAAAAAAAAAATTCAAACATCATGGAGCCACAATCAGGATCACACAAGACTTAGCAACTTATATAAAAAAAGAACAGGGAGCTTGGGACATGATATTCCAGAAAGCAAAGTCACTAGGATTGCAACCAAGGATAACTACCCAACAAAACTAAGTTTAATCCTTCAGGGGAAAACACAAATAATGAATGAAACAGAGGAATTTCAAAGGTTTCTAATAATAAAAAATACAACAGCTGAATAACTTTTTTTCAATTTTCAGTTAAACACCAAATTAGAAATTCTAAAAATCAAAGAAATTATTTTTTAAAGTAAAAAAAAACCCAATCCATTGAACTAACAAATAAAACCAGAAGCTGCTTTCATGGGAAAATAAGAACAAAAACAAAACAATGAAGTAGGTAAACTATTGGTTAATTTTATTAGAAAAATAAAGAAAACCAAATGACCAGTACCAAAATTAAGAGCGAATCCATCCACACTTACCTTTCTTTCATAATTTTTTAAAAAATTTATGTTCAAATACAAGACTCAACAAAAGCATGAAAAGGTAAATATGAAAGAGAAATCATAAAAGACTAAATAAATTTAAACTCTTTACATTCCCATATGGGAATTCAATACTTACAACTCCTAAGAACTGTTTTCATTATTAGGACAGTTTAAAAGGAGTATATATAGACAGATGGCATAGGTACGAGTTGACTTTGATGGGAGGAAGGATGAGAAAAATATCTCATATGACAGAGGCATGCAAGGAAAAATTTGTACAGAAGAAGGGGAATGAGGTGCGTAGTGGGAAATAATTGAACCTCACTCTCATCAGAATTGGTTCAAAGAGGGAATAACATACACACTCAGTTGGGTACAGAAATCTACAGCAGGAAAGTAGGAGGGTAAGGGGATAAGAGAGGGATAGGATGAATGATAAAAGAGAGGAGAGATTAAGAAAGTCAATGGCCAGCAGGAAAACAGACTTTTGTGAGAGACAGGATAAAAAATAATAAAAAGTGAGGGAGGGAAGGATAAACAGGGAGTGGGGAACAGGTTGGAAGGAAGTACACAGTTAATAACTATAATTGTGAATGTGAATGAGATGAGCTCATCCATAAAATGGAAGCAGATAGCAGAAAGGATTAGAAACCAGAATCTAACAATATCTGCTTTACAAGAAACATGCTTGAAACAGACACACACAGAGTAAAAATAAGGAGCTGCAGCAGAATCTATTGTGCTTCAGCTGAAGTAAAAAAGGTAGGGATAGCAAAAATATACCTAATTAAAAGAGTTAAACAGGGAATCCATATTTTGCTAAAAGATATCATAGACTATGAAGTAATATCAATACTAAACATATATGGATCAAAGTCTTAAAAAGTTAAGTGAATTTCAGGCAAAAATAGACAGTAAAACTATACTGGTGCAGAACTTCAACATTTCCCTCAGAACTAGATAAGTCTAACCATAAACTAAATGAGACAGACGTAGACAAACAGAATTTTAGGGGGAAAAAATAGATGTGATTGACCTCTGGAGAAAATTTAGTGGAACTAGAAAGAACTATGCCTTTCACTTGGTTGTATATGGCTCTTTAATAAAAATTGACCATATATTAGGGAATAAAAATTTCACAAAGAAATCCAGAAAAAAGCAAAAATGTTAAATACATCCTTTACAGATTACAATGCAATAAAAATTACATTCAATAAAAGCTATAAAAACATGGATTAAAAATTAATTGGAAACTAAATAATTTAATCCTAAGGAATGAGTGGGTCAAAGAACAAATCATAGAAAGAGTAAATAAGTTCATTAAAAAGCATGATGAGAATGAACAAACATACCAAAACTTGTAGGATGCATGCAAAGTGATATTAGGGGGAAATTTATATATCTATATCCTTTCATCAATGAAATAGAAAAAGAGCAGGAAAATGAATGAGGCATGCAATTAAAGAAAAACCTAGAAAAATAACAAATTAAAAGTCCTCAAACACCAAAATAGAAATACTAAAAATTAAAGAAATTAATTTTTTAAAAGTAAAAAAACAAAAGCAAAACCAAAGCCACTGAACTAACAAAACCAGAAGCTGCTTTCATGGGAAAACAAGAACAAAAACAAAACAATAAATGAGATAAATCATTGATTAATTTGGTTAGAAAAATAAAGAAAACCAAGTTACCAGTATCAAAAATTTTAAAAAGTGAATGCACCAACCCTTTCCCAAACAAAAATCTCTCCTATATTCCTGTTATGTGTCCTCCAGCTTTTGCTTAAAGACCTCCAGTGAAAGGGAGACCCCCCCCCACTTCCAAAAGCCTCCTACTCTCTATGTGTAGTGGACAGAACCCTGGATTTGAAGTCAAAGAACCTGGGATCAAATATCAGTTCTGCCACTTAGAAGCTATGTGATTTGGGGGAAATTACATACACTCTCTGGGCTTCAGTTTCTTTATCTATAAAATTAGGGGCTTGGATGAGGTGACTTCAAAGACTCTTCACCTTAGAGCTGTATGCAAGCAGATGCTAAGTGCCTATAGAGTGAGGAGGACAGAGACAAATATGACTTGATGAAAGATGATAGGGTAAGACAGAATAGAATGAACAATGCCTGGTCAGCAGAGAGTCTCAAGTGCAAGAGAAAATGCTGTTACCAGCCATGGAAAGATCTTAGAAAAGTAATTTAACTTCTCCAAGCCTCAATTTCTTCCTCTGTAGAGTTAGGGGGTCCCCTTCTGTCCCTTCTAGTCCTAAAAATGTTCATCCTTGAGTTGTTATGAAAACAGCTTTCTTCTGAAAACCTCCTTTTTTCCTCCTCAACAGAGCATTCCTCCACTCTATGACATGACCACTATCAAGATACCTACAGCCATCTGGGCTGGTGGGAAAGGTTTGCTTGTTGACCCTCTCAATGTGGCCATGCTGCTCCCCAAAATCAAGAATCTTCGTTTCTATGAGATGTTGCCAGACTGGAACCACATAGATTTCATCTGGGCCCTTGATGCACCCAAAAGAGTTTACAGTAAAATCCTCTCTCTGATGAGGCAGAACTTCTAAAAAAGGGTCAATCATCCTGGAGGTTCAGAGCTGAGGAGTTCATCAGGGGCACAGTCCATGAGCAAAAAGCACAGTCCATTCAGCGCCTTCATTCTTTGTTCAGTGCCCACCAGGATAGCCAATGCTTCCCAAGCCTCCTTGAGGCCCTGCGACCTCCTTCCTCCTCCTCTGAACTTTTGCTACCTTGAATCTCATGTAAGAGACTATGGGATAGTAGAAAACCCCACCTGGTGATGAAAGAGAAGACATTTAACTTCATCAGTAAAGGAGGGAAGAAGGAAGGAGGAGGGAAGGGAACAAGTGCTTCTAAGGCATCTGTGTAGCATGGCTGAACTGAGAGTCAGAAAGACCTGGCTAAAACCTCTCCTCTAGCACACCTGGCTGCGTGATCCTGGACAAGTGGTTTAACCTCTCTGTGGCCCAGTGTCTAAGGCTATAAAAGAGTTTCAGCATTTACATTGATAAAAGCAGTTTCCTCACTAACAGATCTCTGATGAAATCACAGGGGGAAGAAGGAGGAAGAAGGAGGGACAAAAGGAGAGGAAAGGAGAGAGAAAAAGAAAGAGATGGAGAAGGGAGAAGGAGAGAGAGCGAGAGCAGAGGGAGGGAGAGGGGATGGAGGGGAGAGAAAGATTGTGTGTGTGTGTGTGTGTGTGTGTGTGTGTGTGTGTGTGTGTGAGAGAGAGAGAGAGAGAGAGAGAGAGAGAGAGAGAGAGAGAGAGAGAGAGAGAGCATGATAATGCCTGTAGTACCTACCTTTCTGAATTGTATGTAACGTATAATGTATTTTGCAAAGTTGAAAGGGCTGTGTAAATACTAATTATTATTAAGGGACAAAGGGAAGAGAATAGGCATTTGTATAGAACCTACCATGTGCTGGGAATTGTGTGAAGAGTTTTCCAAATATTATCTTGCTTGATATTCACAAAAACCTTGAAAGGTAGGTGCTGTTATGATCCTTGGGCAGCAGTGTTCCAGTGGATAGAGTATTAAACCTTTAGTCAGGAAGACTCATCTTCCTGAATTCAATTCTGGCCTTGGACACTTACTAGCCATGGGACCCTGGGCAAGTCACTTAACCTTGTCTGCCTCAGTTTCCTCACCTGTAAAGTGAGCTGGAGAAGGAAATGGCAAACCACTCCTATTTCATAGGATCACAAAGAGTCAGATGTGATTGAAAACAACTGAACATTATCCTCATTTCACAGATGAGGAAACTGAGGCAAACGGAAGTTACACCAATAATAAATGTTTGAGGCTGGATTTGAACTTAGGTCTTCCAGGGAGTCACCAGCTGCATCATCATCATCATCATCATCATAAAATTCCATCAAGGTCCAATTCTCCTTTCTCCAGTGCTAATTTTTGTTTCTGTTCAGTTTTTCAGTCATGTCCGACTCTTCATGACCTCATGAATCACAGAACGCCTGAACTTTCTGTCCTCCACTCTCTCTCAAGGACTGCTCATATTTGTATTCATGGTTTCCACGATACTATTCCTCTCATCCTCTGTCATCCTCTTCTCTTTTTGCCTTCAATCTTTACTAACATCAGGGTCTTTTCCAATGAGTCTTCTTATTATGTGATCAAAATAGTAAAGCTTCAGCTTCAGCATTTTCCCTTCCAGTGAAAAGCCTGAATGAATTTTTTAAAGTATTGACTGATTTGATCTCCTCTCTGTCCAAGGAATATTCAGAAGTCTTCTCCAGCACCGCAATTCAAAAGGGTTGACTCTGTGGTGCTCAGCTTTCCTTACGGTCAGACTCTCACAGCCATACTATTGGAAAAACCACAGCTATGAACATAACACCCTTTGTCAGCAAGGTGATACTCTCATTTTCAATCTGCTGTCCAGGTTTGTCGTAGCTTTGCTTCCAAGGAGCAAGCATCATTTAATTTCATAGCTGTGATCACCATCTGTGGTGACCTTTGAACTCAAGAATAGAGAATCTGGCACTGCTTACATTTCTTCTTCCTCCACCTGCCAGGAAGTGATGCAACAAGTTGCCACAATCTTAGTTTTTGCTTTGTTTTGTTGACATTAACTTCAAGCCAGCTTTTATATTCTCCTCTTTTACCTTCATCAAAAGACTTCCTAAATCCTCTTCACTTTTAGCCATCAGACAGTGCTAATTAGCTGACCTGATAATTTTGTCCCAAGGATATCCACTTTCTCTATTCCTTTCACAGTTACCTGGAAACAAAGCCACTGCTTTTGTTGTCTCGCTCAAAAGGATGACTCCAAGGGGCATCTTTCAGGTCCGATAAGGGGAGAGCACAGGGACAAGAGAGGCCATTAGAAGCCATGATCCAGGCCCTAGAGCCCTTTCCACTGTGTACTGGAAAGAACCAGATCTGGAGCCAGGAAATCCAGGCTAGATTCCTGCCTCAATCATTCACTGTCTGTGTGAACTTGGACAAGTGACTTCCTCTGTTTGGTCCTCTGCTTCCTCATACATGAAATAAGTCTTAGCTGATGTGCCTGCTAAAGCCATTTCTAACTTTCCAATGCCATGATAAACACAGCACACTGAAAATTCCCGTGAAGGCAGTGGCTTCCTGCACCTATGAGTAGGGACAGCTTTGCTTTTCAGAAATCCCATAATTTGTCTTCAACAATAAACCAGTATTTCTATTTTAATGGAAAGAGTTATGATTCATGGATTAGCTCCCTTCCTTGTTTGATCATGGTACATGATACACTGGAAGGAGAGCTGAATTTATAGTCCAAGGTTGTTGTCGTTGAGTTGTTCAGTCATTTTCAACTCTCTGTGACCTCATTTGGAGTTGTCTTGGCAAAAATATGGGAATGGTTGGCCATTTTCTTCCACAGCTCATTTTACAGATGAGGAAACTGAGATAAACAGGATTAAATGACATGCCCAGTGTCAGAGAGCTAGTAAGTAGTTGAGGTCAGATTTGGACACAAGTCTTCCTGACTCAGGACCAGGACTCTAGTCACTGCACCAAGAACTTCTGTTCATATCCCAGTTCATTATTTACCATGTGACTTGGAAAGTCACTTTGCTTCCTTGGGCCTTAATTTCTTCAAGTGTTAAATGAAACGGTTGGACTTAGTAATCTCTGAGGTCTCTTCTAGCTCTAGATCCATGATACTATGGTGCTTTTATCCATTTTCTCTGAGTTTACAAATTTCCACAATAATTGTATGAGGGAATGAAGAAAAATCCACACTGGTGAATAACTGATGCGTCCATGTGAACTCGCCTTCCATTTCCACATACACAGATATATTCAGCTACAAAGAGCAACTGCCATCCTCTGAGAGGACCCAAAGTCCTGAAAACAAAGCATAGCCCCTATCTCTAGTCCCTTAAGCAAGCAAAGGGGTCATCCTCCTCCCAGAAGCTTTTGTGAACAGACTGCCCTGGTCAATAATGCCTCTCTGCCCATCTCTCCCTTATTTCCCCCAGTTCACTCTTTCCTATCTCTAACACTACTAGAATGGATTTCCCTTATGAGGTATTATATTGTAGTGATATCTGTGTAGAGGCTTGGATCCCCACTGGACTATAGCCTCCATGAAGTCAGGACCTGTCATATCCCAACTCTGTTTCTCCCATAGCATCCACATAATTGTATAGATTGTAAACACCTGAAAGACAAGGACTTTTCGCTTTTGTTTTTTAATGGGAATCTGGCACCTGTGCCACATGCCTCTTGGGTGTCTCCCTATGGGGAGAAGGGGAGGAGCTTGCTTCTAGAAGAGTTGGGGCTCAATACCATCTTCTAACCACATGGTAAATGAGAGGCATTTTGATTGTCTGTTTGACCATTCAAAAGGCTTCGATCAACTTTGTACATCTGTTTCTTGCCTCTTTGTTAATTGTACCTGAGCTCTCAATGTCCAGTGAAAAGCTGGGCTGAAGGAGGAGAATTCTTCCTTCTGGTCCCTGGAAAACCAAACTTCAGTCCTTGGCCTCCATATTTGTTTTTTTTTTTTCCATTTTAGGTGAAGGAGGGACAGAAACCAGGAAGTGTTATTTAGGCTTGGATTTGTGCCAACCTAATACAGTCTTTGCTTGAAGCAACCACAGTTCGGGCTCTGCACTTCTCTTAGTTTCAGGTTTCTCATTTATAAAAGAAGGGGCTGGACTGGGGAATGATCTCAGAGGTCCTTTCCAGCTCAAACACTCTTGAGCTTACTAGCAGCAATATGTAAATAGAGTCCTAGACTTGGAGGCAGATTTCCATTCAAATCTTGCCTTGGACACCTACTAATGAACACATCCTGAATATGTCAATCAAACTCTTCACCCCTTGGTTGTCTCATCAGTAAAATGATTAGAATATTCTCCTCTCCTCTACTTTCCAGGATTTTGGTGAGGTTCAAATAAGATAATGTAGATAAAGTATTTTGTAAACTTTAAATTGCTAAATAAATATCACTTGAGATGACAATGATGATGGAGCAAAGTGGTCATCCATCTTAGAACTGAAAGACTTGAATTCAAGTTCTGTGTCTTCCAGTAAGTCTGTCGATGAATATTTATTAAACCCTTACCCTGGCCAGGCACTATGTTAGGCAGGCTCTGCCCTTAAGGAACTTATATCCTAATAATGGGAATGAGGGAATACATGTGAGTATAAATTAAATGAATGCAAGTAATCTGTAGGAGGAGGACCCCAAGTAGCTGGGGGCATGGGGGATGATCAGGAGAGGTTTCATGAAGAATGTGGTGCTTGAGTTGAGTCTAGAAAGGAAATCAAGGGCCCCAACAAGTGGAGGTGAGGAGGGAGCTAATTCCAGACCTGGGAATCAGTCAGGAAAAAGCACGCTGTGTGTGAGGAACAGCAAAGAGATTAGTAGAAAGTTTGCTGAGTAGAGTGTGAGGAGGGAGGCAATGGGAGACTTCTAGAAAGACCAGAAAGGTAGCAAGGGGCCAAGTAGTAAAGCATTTGAAATGTCAAACAAATGAGTTGGTGTTTTTTCCTAGAAACAATAAATAGGGAGCCATAGGAATTCATTAAGTAGGGAATGAAAAGAATAAGAATGACTCGTATTTATTCTGCAAAGGGTTTTGCCAATATTGTCGGACTTTATCCTCACAACATCTCTGGGAAGTAAGTTCTATCATTATCCCTTTTTACAGATGAGAAATGGGGGCAAAGAGAGGAGAAATGACTTGCCCAGGATCATGCAGCTAGCCAGATGTTTCTGACTCTAAGGTCAGCTCTCTAGTGATGGCTACATGCCACCTCTCCTAGTACAATAATTGTGAATAATAATAACTATTACCTTGTAAAATTTGGACAGCATGATGCACAGAAAAGAGAAATTGCCTTAGAGCCAGAGACTTGAGTCTGAATATTTTGAAATTGTCCATTACACTATAATATAAAGTATGAATTCAAATTTCAAGAAAAGATTTTCTAAAGAAAGGACCTAGCCTCACCCAATAATAACAGAAAATGGTTAGTCTTAGTTTCCTCTTTGGTAAAAACAAAGGAGTTTGGACTCTACAGATCAGACTCCTTAAGTGTCCTAGAAATACAAAGATTTACTCTCATTTAAGGTTTATGGGGGCAGGTAGGTGATGCAGTGGATAAAGCACCCAGTCTGGAGTCAAGATAACTCATCCTTCTGAGTTCAAATCTGGCCACAGACACTTCCTAGCTATGTGACCCTGGACAAGTCACCTTAGCCCTCTTTGCCTCAGTTTTCTCATCTGTAAAATGAGCTGGCAAAGGAAATGGCAAATCCCTCCAGTATCTTTGCCAAGAAAACTCCAAATGGGGTCACAAAGAGTCAGACACGACTGAACATGCCATGCTATGACTTAGGAAAGACGAAGAGTTGGACGTGACGGAAATGACTGAAAAATGACATTCTCTATTGTTAAACGATGTTAGAATTTCTTCCCTCGGGGTGAACTTTAATTGTTCTGCAGGCTGTCTGGGCTCCCCTACGCTCGGAGTCCAATGACTAAGGATTTATATTCAAGGACTAGACTAGAATGAGGGACGAAACCAAATGAAAAGAATTTTTAAAGGGCCGAGTAGAGTTGAAGGACAGTGCCCTCTTGTGGTAAGAGTGAACTCTTCCCAAACCCTAATCAACGAGATTGTAAGTACAACATCCTTGATTTTATCGGCAATGAATGTATAGAGTGCTCTTTTGAAAGAAAACAGGATTTGGAGTCAAGATCTCTTGACTCCTGACTCTGACACAATGCATTTACATTACTGCTGTCAGCTTCAGTCAGTTCACCTGGAAATGACAACAATTCCAGTTAAATTGACGTGGGCCAGACACTGAATGCACTGTGAACACTGATATAGGTAAGTGAAAACAAACTAGAAACAAAGTAAATACAAAGCAATCTGAGAGTTGTTAGAGTATAACAGTAAAAGCTGATGGTATCAAGAATGGCTACATTGTAACAGGTGTGGCCTGTGAAATCTGAAATGACTGAGGAAACAAAGGTAGAGCTTCGAAGGGTATTGCTTTATTAAACAATTCATGCCAATTGACAAATAAATCTGGACCAGGATCCTTAGCTTACCACAGGACCCTGAAGACAAGGGGAGACAGATTTTATTTAAAAAAAAAAACAACAGAATAGAAATCATGATACAAGATTGGGCCATCTGATTTCTAACTGGAGGAAAGATTAGGGACTTTGTAAATTGAGACAGGAAGAGCAAACAGGTGCAATTCCCTGAAATATAAAAAAGGTGTTCCATTTCCTCCCATGCCTAAGTATCTGTATTCATCAAAGGAAAATGGAAATAGTAATTGATTGATCACTATGGGGCCAGTTTTCAGATGAATCATATGGATTGCTAGAGATGCAAAACTGTGAGAAAATTCCTTGCATCATTCCTTGAATCTGACCAAGTCTCTGGGCAGCATAACCCAGGTCCTTGGTTAGGGGTCTCTAAGCAGCAGGAAGAGGTGGTCTAGCTTCCCAGCCACAGAGGGCTAGGTTCAAACAAGGCAATAAAGTTTTCTCACAAGACAGAAATTGAAATTGAATAGAAAAGAAACTGAGCTAGACCCAGAGTTGAGTCACAAGATGGAGTCAGGGTGGTTCACTCGATTCCCTCCCAGGTCATGTTTCAGCTGAGCTTTGAAGGAAAATAGTGAGTGATTCCATGAGGCAGAGGTGAGGAGAGAATTCTAGGACAGGGAACATGTGCAGCAGGAAGTTGAGTGAACAGTGAGATACATCTGGAAAGATAGGCTGAGGTCAAATCTTGAAGGAATTTAAAGGTCAAATAAGGGAAATTTTATTTAATCCTAGAAACAGTAGAGAACTAGCAAAACATATGGAGCTTGGAAATGACTGTCAGGCCCGTATCCATGTGGCTGCATTATGAGTGATGAGAGAAGGGAGAAAAAGAGAGAAAGGAGCAAGTACTACTAGTCAGAAAGCAAGGACAATGACCCAGGTGAGAAGGAATGAGGACCACTGAGTCAATAACCATTTATCAAACCTCTACTATGTGCCATGAGGAGCTCACAGTGTCACAGGGGAGACAAAGTTCCTACAACTGAGCACAAACAAACTACAGAGGGCAAACTGGAAATAATCAAGAAAGAGACGCCACTGACATTAAGTTAAGAAGAGGCCACCTATAAAAGATGGGATTTTACTTTGGACTGGAAGGAAGCCAAGGAAGCGAGGAGGTAGAGGTAAGGATGGAGAATACTCCAGGCATAGGTGACAGCTAGTGATAATGCCCAAACTGAGAGGTGCACTGTCATGTTTGTAGAACAGTTAGGAGGCCAGCGTGATAGGATCAAAGAAAGAAACAGAGAGAGAGAAAATCATCACACAGATGAACTCAGAAAAGAAAGGAAGGGTTCCAGGAAAGGAAGTGATTTTTATAAAGTAAAGGAGCACCTCTTCCCTGGAGTCTGGAATGCATAAGAATATAGATGCCTGATTACACTGCTTCTAAAGTACTATCATCAGTTCTGGCCACCACTGTTTAGGAAGGCCCTTGATATGCTAGACAGTGCCCAGAAGGGATGTATGAAATTCAGACCAAATGAGCATCATCTGAAAGACCTGAGGATGTTAGGTCTGGAGATGACTCCGAGCAGATGGCTGCCTTCTAGAACTCAATGGGCTGTCCCATAGAAGATGGATAATACTTGTTCTGTTTATCTCCAAAAAGTATTTGTCCAAATATCAACTTGAGGTAAGGAAAAATTCCCCAACAATAAGACCTACCCCAAAGTGAAATGGGCTGCCTTTGGTGGTAGTGTGTTTACCATCACTGGAGATCTTCAAGCAGAGACTGGACTGCCACCTCCTGAAAATACTATAAAGGAGATTCTTGCTCAAGTAAGTAGAGTCTAAGATCTGTGATTTTGTACAGAAAAACTGAGTTCTGCTGAATCCAATGTTCGTCTTGGTCATTCCCCTAGGAAGCCTGTAGGCAACTGAGGCAATGGGTTTACAGAGCAATTCCAAGGACTTGGTCCTTTTTTTCTAGGTCCTGGAATGATTGCTATTTCTGGATTCTTTTTTACTCATATGCCCTTGTCACCCAAACACATCTTCTCAGGTGGGTGGATGGGGATAGTGCTGAATGTTAAGTGATTCAAGGAGCTATTACTAAGACAGAGGGAAGAGGAATCAGTTAAACACCCATGTGACAGGCTCTGAGCTAAACTAAGCACTTCACAATTACTGTCTCATCTGATCCTCGTAATAACCTTGGAAAGTAGGTATTATTAGCATGCCCATTTTACAGCTGAGGAAACTGAAACAGAGAGCAGCAAAGTGACTTTCCCAAAGACTCTGCCCACTGTGCCACCTAGTTGCTATGGGGTAGAGGCATAGGAATGAAAAGGCTCTCACCATAAATCCCATAGCTAGTAAACTTCCGAGCTGGGATTCAAACCGAAGTCCTGAGTTCAAATTCAGTGCTCTTTCAATGTGCATGTAGCCTTATGTTCAATGCAGAAACTAAGGCTCAGGTACATCAAATTACTTGTCCAGGCTCACATAGCTAAGGGGCCAAGTCAGAGTGGTAGCTGTCTTTAAATATTTCAAAGGTTGCCCCCTGGAAAGGGAATTAGTTTTACTTTTTCTTTCCCCAGGGAACAGCAATGGGGAGAAATTACAAAGGAGATTAAAGCATGTTGCAAGGAGAGGCATCCATAAGTAGGACTGCCTTAGGAGGTAACAAACCCCTCCTCATTAGAGTCATTTAAACAAAGGCTGGCTAACTACTTCTCTGGTATATTGGGGAAGGTTGGGGATGGCAGGTGTTGTTTGGTTACCGGTTGGATGAGATGCCTCTGAAGTCTCTGTCAGCTTGGAGATAGCACTGACCCACATTCCATGATGATAAATCACTGAAGGATGGCACAGAGGGACAGGAGGGGGGCTTTTAGAAGGGATAGTGTGGTTAAGTAGATAGCTGGCCTTGAGATCAGGACACTCTGGGTTCAATTCCTGAAAAGTCTGACATAGACTGTGTGACTCAAGGTGAATCAGTGCCCAGGCACCCTTTGAAGACTAGAACCTGTAGGGCTGATGCTTGGCTCCCTTGTCAGAGACAGTCCCCTTATGGGTGCTCCCTGGACAGATGAAGTCACTAGTCTGGACAAAGAGCAAAAACTAGAGAGGAAGCTGGTTAAAGCAAAGAGATTTGTTCTGGGAGGGAGGGGACAGGGGACCCTAGGGATAGAGTGGAGGGCAGCTCTCCAGTAGGGGAGATATGTCTCAACCACAGCAATGGGAAGGGACTGGGGATGCTGGGGATAGTGACTGTGATACGTTTGACTTTGGGCCCAGAGCAGGACCCTGAGGTCCTCTCCTGGGAAGAGAAAAATGTTGACACCCTCAGACAGAATCATCTTGTCCCCAGTTAGTTCCTGCTCTGTCATTCTGTCCCCAGATTGAGCCCAACAACAGAATAATGAATGCTGTCCATTTCTGTCCTCCCACCAGGGTTCCTTAGGGAAATAAATGTTTGGTAGAAATGATTGTTTACCCAATGGAAAACCTCCAGGGCCTGAGGTCTGGGACAGCTGCCATCTCCAGGCTACACCTGGGTGGAAGAGAGGTGGGTTCTGGGTTCAGGAAATAGGAGCTTTTGCTTCTAGGGCTAGAGAAGCATAATGTCATGGAAAAAGCATTGGATGTGGTTAAAAAGACCTGAGTTCAAGTCCTGAGTCTATCTTTGGCAAGAGATGAGCTAAGTCAAGGCATTAGGAAATGAGGGAATTGTTCCAAATGTTCTCTGATGGTTTTCAGCTCTAAATGTATGGTATTGAAATAGGATCCTCATTCTGGAGAATGAGACAGGAGGCAAGTGACCTTTCCCAAAATATGCCCGTGAACTTGAGGCTTTGTCTGGTCCAAGTTCACAATCACTTGTAAGAAAAAGACAGGAAGGAACTTGGGTCCAGCATTCTAACACAGTCATCAGTCAACAAGTATTTAAGTCAATAAGCACCACTATGTGCTAGGCACTGTACTTAGCGCTGGGAATATAAAGTCAAAACTTTAGTTGCCTGCCCTCAAAAAGTTTACATTATAATTGGAGAGGAAACATACAAATAATTATTAGAATTGCAGTATTTATAGAACTTTACAAACTGAGCATATTTGATCCTCACAACAACCTTGGAAAGGAGAGATATTACTATCTCCATTTTACAGTGAAGGAAACTGAGGCTAACAGAGAATAAGTTATTTGTCCATGGTCACACAGCTAGTAAATGTCTGAGATAGGATCTGAACTCAGATCTACCAAACTCCAAGTCCAGCACTCTATCTGCTATATCACCTAGATGCTTCTGTACCCAAATAGTTATGTACACACACACACACACACACACACACACACACACACACACACGAGGATATATAGTGTGTATGTGGAAAACTATCTCTGAGGCAAGCCACTAACAGTTGGGGGAAGGGGATCCCTAGGAAAGGGCTCCTGCAGAAGGTGAGATTTCAGCTGAGTTTTGAAAGAAGTTAGGGAAGGTAGTAGGTAATAGGGAGAACACACCAGGTAGGGAGACATCTATTGCAAAGGCACAGAATTCAGATGTGGGGATAAAGGAGACAAGATTCATATTTGAAATTTCTGCTTTTACAATCCTTTCAGAGTGAGAGGGTGCTCTCTTCCAGAGACCAGCAAAGTCAGAGGCTGAAAAGGTCCCTAGGGATGAGCCTCACTATCTCCAAAGGGGACATTTCCTAAGGCGATAGATAATTGTGGAGCTGGTGTGGGCAGTGGTGGCCTGCTGTCTCCATCTCTTAAGACCTCTTTTGATTAAATATATTACAATTAAATATAATTTTTTTAAAAAACCTCTTTTGAAGCTGGACATCCTCTCTGTCTAGCAGCATCTCTCTGCTAGCCTCTAGGGAGTAAGAGCAGATGACTTCAGGTGCAAAGTTGGTCGTTCCTCTTTTATGATGCCCAGTTCAGTTGAGACCAGGTGATAACAAATAGTCCATAACAGATTAAAATATCCAGTAGTCAATTGCTGATGGGAAATAGGAACTCAGGAAAGAGATTAGGGTTCATTATATCAACGTGAGAGTAATCTGTGTGGAAAGGATCATTGAATCCATGGGTGCTTAAGACATCACCTTGGGGGACTTGTCCCATTAGTGAATATGTCCAGCATGTAGATTCAGCAAGAACCCTGAGGAATGGGCAGATTGGTAGGAGGAGTCAGAAGGAAGCAGCGTCATGAAATATCTAGAGAAAAGAAAGTGTCCAAAGGGAGAGTATAGTCAATAGTGTCAAACATCGTAGGGAGATCAAGAAGAATGAAGAATGAGAAGAGGCCAATGGATTTGGAAATGAAGATACCAAAGGATTGCAGAATTTCAAAGCCATAAGGGGCCACAGAGGCCATCTCCTACAACTCCAACCAAGCATTAATGCCCCATACCCTAGAGAGGTGGTCAGCCAGTCTCTGTTTGAAGAATTTCAATGCAGGGGACCCTGTTCCCTTATGAGGTAGCCCACTCCAACCTGGGAGAGCTCCAACTAGCAGGAAGCTTTCCCTTACTGATATAAGATATACAAGAAGCCTTGGGTTCAAATCCCACTTCTGACATCTTCTAGCTGCAAGACTCAGAAGTTATGACTTCACTTGTCTAAGGTTCAGTTTCCTCAGCTATAAAAGAGCTTCAAAATGTTTAAGATCCAAGTGAGTTCATATCTGGAAGGAACTTGGCAAGTGTTAAATTTCTTAGAAAGGTTTGTGTTCATTACCTTTGCTCCACGGGGCAGGCAATCTCCCAGAATGCCAAGTCACTGAGAGTCAGGAATTTCTAGGGAAAGACTGCTGGGTACTGAAAAGTAATTAAGGTGACTCCAAAATCTAGAGGAAAAATTCAGTCATTTCCTAGGTCCCCTGGACATTGCCTGTGGAATGGTTGGCTTTTCAATAGTTCATCACAATTTTTACTTTTTCTTCAGAGGTTTTATGTTTTTATTCCTCTCATGGTCCCTGCACGGGGATGGTGGAAGCAGATAGTGGTATGTCTCCCCAAGTGGCTTGAGTAGAAGAAGCTACAGTGCTAGACCTGTGCCAGAGAAAGTGGTGGGCGTGGCAAGTAACAAAAGGAAGAAGTCCAGCCTGAGGACCATCCTGGTGTCCAGCCTCTCAGCTTGTTCCTGTCTGAAAGATTTTTCTAAGGATATGAATGAGAGTCCCACAAGAGGAGAAGGATTGGATGGGTTGCAATCTGCACCAGTGAAGGGGAGAAGGGTTTTGCGTCCTGCATCCATCCTGGAACCATTCAATTATATAATAAATAGAGTGTCTACAAAGTTGGCTTCAAGAAGCCCAAGCCCATGTGACCCTAGCCTCTCTTCATCCATTGGCCAGCTTCATAAAGCCTAATTAGTATTGTAATGCTTTTGGAATGAGAGAAAGCTCAGCCAACATAAATAGTCATTAGTGATCATGGGAATTAGCATTTGTTATTTCAAAATATATTCTCAGCCTTCCTGCATTTTCAGCTTCAAAGTAGTCCTATAGTAATCATGATCCGACATATTTTTCTAATGCTAATGGACAGAAAAACTTGCTGTCTTCACAGTCTCAATTCTGTACTTGAAGACCAGTTCTTCTAAGTTAAGAAATTATAGGGTTCCCAGGATTCAGGACTGGAAGGGATCCTAGAAATCATAAAACCTAGCCCTTTATTTTGCGTAGTAGGAAACGGAGGCCTAGAGTGTTGGGATGTGACTTATCCAAGGTCACAGGAGTAGAAAATGGCAATGGTAAAATCCTTAGTTGTAGCTCTGAGTTCACATACCTCATTTTAAAAATAAGAAAACTGAGTCTCAGAAGGGAGATGATGTATCTAAGGTCACATAGATATTGAGTCTAACACTGAGGGATTTGAGCTCAAGTTCCCTGGTCCCCAGGTCCAGAGCCCAAATTTCAGTCTTTCTACCAGATACACATATTATTCCAAACACTCCCTTCCAGGATATGAGAGCACAGTGCTTTATAACAGGACATTTCTTTCCACAGTCAGTGTACCCCACCTAAATGCAGTGCTGTTGTTTCTAATGCACAAGGTCCCTGGACCCATCTTCCTTCCTTTGGAGTTTTGGTGCAATGTCCTGCATCTTTGATGCAAAGGTGGTACAATGGAAAGTGTTGTCTTTGGAGTCATAAAGCATGAGTTCAAGTCTCAATTCTGTCGTATGACCTGTGTGACTTTGACACATCACTTTGCCTCCATGGGTCTCAGTTCCCTCAGTTGTAAAACGAGAGGGTTGAACAATATGTGGATGTGGATGCTTCAGCACTGCAGCTCTGACCTTGTGAAAAGTGGAATGGGCTATCTCCTCATGTAGTGAGCTGTCACACACTGGAGACCTCCAAGGAGAAGGTGGCTGACCGTGATGGGGAATGGTATAGAGGAGGTTTGAGTTTTAGGGTGAATTCACCTAGGGAACTTCTTAGAACACTTTCACCTCTAGATTTAGAACATAAACTCCCTGAGAAGAGAATATTCTGGTCCGCAAGAGGCTTCAAGGATTTGCTAGAGAAGGCAGGAAGCCATCTCCTTGGACCAGCACTGGGGTGGGGGTGGGGGGTGGGAATGGTTATCCTCTTTTGACTTGTCCTAAATGTGTGCTCAGTGACCAGAAAAGCAGTGAAATGCAGACATTAAGTCAGAATACATGGGCACTGATCCTACCTGCTACACTTACCCATTGTGTGGGTTGGGAAAAGCCAATATTTTTTCTGGTCCTCAGTTTTCTTACCTGTAACATGGAAAGTCATTAGAGTTGTGTCCTCCTCTCAACTTTTGCAAAACTAGGAGCTGTCCAGAAAATGAATAGTGAGAACTCTCCTTCCATTCATGCCACTATCCCCAGACTATTCTAGGGAGGGAGGGTATAAGAAGTGTCTTACACAAAGCACCAGCATATTTATCAGTTGGGGATAGACACCAGGCAAGTGTAACAGGTCAGATCAGCAGAAGTGGATGAGGCAGTCAGCCCTCGCTTCTAACTTGGTTATCAGTGGAAGGAACACCCTGGGTCAACAACAATGATCCAACTCAATAGTTAAATCAATAATTTAGAGTCAAGGCACTTAGGTTCAGATCCCAGTGTTTCCCCTTAGAGGTGGTGAGGAAGAGCGGGGAATAGAGCTGTTCAAACCCCGCTTCTAACACTCACCAGCTGGGTGACCCTGGGCAAGGGCAACTTTTCTGGGTCTCAGCTCCCTCATCTGTGAAAATGAAAATATTAGACTGGATGGCCTCTAAGGTCTCTTCTAACCTAGGATCTATGAGCTCACATCTTTTCTATCCTTCAGTCCTTTCAGAAATGCCTGGTTTTTCATGACCCTATTTGGAGTTTTCTTGAAAAGATGCTGGAGTGATTTGATGTCTTCTCCTCTAGTTCATTTCACAGATGAAGAAATTGAGGCAACCAGAGTTAAGTAACTTGCATAGGGTCACCCAGCCAGTGTCCGAGGTTAGATTGGAACCCAGGAAGATGAGTTTTCCTGACTCCAGGCCGCCATCTCATAACTGTTTGTGGGTTATTGGGCAGACCATCTCATCTCTGGTTCTTATTTTTTTGTGTGCAAAATGAAGGGAGATTGACTAATGACTTCCAAGGTGATTTCCCCTTAGAGAACCATGACCTTACCATAGATATGAATGGAGAGTCTTCTTGAGAAGTCTCAAAACAAGATTAACTGTAGTTTACTCTCATAAAACATGCATGTATATCCCTCTATGCAAACTATATCCACATGCTTTGTAACAAAGCCATCTCGATAGGGGCAAGTGAGATTGAAATACACTCTTATTCTGCCAAAAGACTGAATTTCTGAATGGACTTGACAATGTCCTTATTGTATAATGAGACATGTGGGGGGCTTTGGGGCCATGTACTACCCATCCCAAAATCACTAGTGAGAAAATAGAATCAGTTAGCTAGTGATTTGGGCTAAAAACACCAAACAGTCCATGAGACATTCTTTTATCTTTCGTCTTCATTGGCTACTGTTAGACAGATTCATCTCAATTCTCTAATGACTGAATTTCTCTGAATTCCAAGGGCCATGTGTGGACTAAGTGAAGGAATTGGGAGTGCTTAAACTGAAGGTAAAGAAATCTCAAGAGAAACATGAGAGCAACACGTCTTCAATGGCTAAAGGGCAGATCCATGGGAAAGGGATTAACTTTGTTCTGTTTGCCCCTGGAGAGTAGAACAAGAAGCAGTGGGCAGAAGTTAAGGTTTGAGGTGAGAATGAACTTCTTAACAATAAGAGCTGTCCTAACATGGAAGGGATCTACCTCGGGAGATAGCAGATTATTCCTTCACTGAAGTCTCCAACCAGTGGCTGGGTGACCACTGATCAGCAATGCTATAGGGGGTGCTCTCCATCAGGGATGGTCCTGAACAGGATAGTCACTGAGGTCCCATCCAACCCCAAGATTCTGTGATATAGTGACCTGTTAAGTGACCTGTTAGTGATCCGGGTAGATCCAGACAGCTCATTCTCACGTCTTAGCATCCTAGCCACTGCTCTCAACTAAATGTGCAGTGAATGGCAAAGCTCACCTATCTACGAACTGATGAGAACTTACTATTATCAACTCCCTAAATGCATTAAATAGTCAACAGGGATTCAGATTTAGGCAGTGTGAGAAGTGATGAGGCTACACTGAGCTTCACTTCAGCAAGTATGTGTTAAGTATCTACTAGTGCCAGTCATGCTGCTAGGCACTGAGGATACAGAGATGCAGTGAAAACAGACCCCGACTTCAAGGAGGGAATGCTGAAGGTGAAGAGATAAGTATATATGAAATAATTCTGGGAGAATGGGAACAGAACTGTTTGGAGAAATAATGAAATCATTGAGAATATCTGAGTTTTGAATCCTAGGCAAAATTTAGAAATGTTTATCTTGTGAGAATTTCTTTAATTGAGTCATTATCTGCTTTTAGTGATCTCTTGCCTGAATGATGAAGATCTTGGTATGAAGTCACCTCCTGTGCTTACTATCCATGTGATCACAGGCAAGTAATTTAATTTCTCCAAAACTCAGTTTATTCATCTGTAGAATGGGGCTAATGATAACTACACTACTTACTTCACAGAGTTGTTCATGAGGCTCAAATGAGATAATGAATGCAAAGTACTTTGCCAAACTTAAATCACTATTCAAGTGGTGGTCATTTCTTAATGAGGAAAACTAAGTAAATGCAAAGTAACCCTTTAGAGGGAGGCATTGATTATTCCAAATGAGATCTGTGAGCCTAGGTTCAGATCTGCCCCCAGTCTGGGGGAAGCCCCAAGAAAAGTTCAGCTCTTTGTCCAACATTCCCTCCCAGTGCTTGTCTGTCCAGGCTATAATATAATCTGCTATTTTGTTACCCAAACATTCCCGGTGAACTGAATTTTGCCTCAACCACAAAGAAGCTGAAGGTTAATTACAGATAGCTGCAAATGTAAAATTAGGCAGAAAAGTCCTTCCTCTGCCTAAATTTTAAGAATTGTCCTAACCAGAGGCTCAACGCAATGGTGACTATTTCTATAACTGCTTGTCTAAAATAAACTCCATTGAGCCAAAGAGGAGGAGACCACGTGGACCTCAGGGACCATTACATTGCTCATTCCTTCAGTCTTAAAATGGGCTAATTATTGTTCCAGGGTGTTACATTACTAAGTATTGGCAATAAATAAATCATGGCATCATATGATCATGGAGCTGGAGCTAAAACACCATCTTTTCAATCCTTTCATTTTATAGGTAAAGAAATTGAGGCTCAGATGGAGTTGATTACTTCTCCAAGGTCATACAGGTTGTGACAGGTAGGACTTGAACCAGACCCTTCGGTTCCATAGCAAGTGTTTCTTCCACCACCACCACCACCATCGTGCAACACTTCTCCTCCTACTCCTGGTATCATAAATATTCAGATGAGTTCTGATTGGATCCCTGCGGATGTGGGTGGGTGCCCCATCCCCATCCAACCAGTTCAGATAGCATTTGGCAAGAAAAAGTGTTCCTACATGACTTCTGATCATTCCAGTCTGAGGCTAGCTCCTTCCAGAACAGCATTCCAAAGGCAGAGCTAGTGTGTCGGTCCACCTATTTCTGGTCTGGGCTTGTTGAGAAGATGTTCGCATAGATTGTTGTAAGTTAAGTGCATCCCAAGTGGAAGATCTGTCCTTGTTCAGTATTGACTCCCTTCATCAATGCAACTCTCTCTCTCTCTCTCTCTCTCACACACACACACACACACACACACACACACACACACACACACACACACAATTTCCTGTCTGGTATTTAGCCCATGGTCTTTGAGAGTTATTCAGCAAGGCATCCCCTAGGAGCTAACTGTGGAGAGGTGTCCCATACATTAGCCAGATTGGTCCTCCGGATCAATACTCAGTCCCACTCCCTACTCATCCTTTCCAACTTGGTGGCACCAACATGGGCTCATTCTTCACTGGCAGAGTCCTGGAGAGCCCCAGGTCACCTTCACATTCTGAGGGTGCAATGGAGATGGATCCTTTGGATCTCTATATACCTAGTTTTTGCATCTTGTCTCTCCAATTTCAATTTAAGCTCCTTGGGGGCTGGCATCCTTTTTTGCCTTTCTGTGTATTCTAAGCATTTTGAATGCCTGGTATATAGTAGGAACTTAATAAATGTTTATTGAAAATGAATATGAGCTACAACAATTTGTCAAGTCTATGCTTTGTATCCCGAAGATACAGAAAAAAGAATCCAGTCCCTGCCCTCAGAAAGTTTATATTCTATCAGAGGAAATAAGTCCCTATATATGAGCATACAAAATATATGTGAAATAAATCAAAAGAAAATGTTGGGGGAGGAGAGGCACTTGCAGCTCAAAGAAGGCTCCCCATATAAAATGGTAGTTGAGTTCCCCTTTGAAGGAAATCAGGGAGAACATTCCAGATCTGGGGTGAATTCCAAGGTTAGCAGCTGCCTTCATGAATGAAGAGTCACATCTCTTCTGTCACTGAGATCCCCAGCAACCTACCTGGTCTGCTGAAAATAAATGACTCACCCAGGGCCATGTGATGAGTGTGTGTCAATGGTGGGACTCTCATGTAGGTCTTCTTGGCCAGCGATCTATACCTTCCATGGTGCTGCCTCTCCAGATATATTCCATTAAAAATGTTCAAGTGGAAAAGCCATACCAGGAACCCTACAAGTAAGGGAGCCTGAGGACTCTTGAGGGGGAGAAGAGGAGAGCTGGGAGAATCTTCCAGCAGCCCGTTAGAGCAGATGGTTCAGATGCTTGAAATAGCCAGAATCACAACAGGTTGGCCTAGTTATCCCAGGCTCCCTAATGATCAGGCAACCTCCAGCTGATTCTTCAGACATGGGTCATTGACTCCAGCTGCCCTACTTTACAGAGAAGGAAATCGAGACCCAAAGAAGAAAGGTGACTCTGTCAAGGTCTCACAGATGGGAAGCACCAAAGGCAAGATTCAAAACTGGGTCCTCTGGCTCTAGAGCCTCAGCTTTCTCCACCAGTGCACAAAAGGTTACAGAAGATGCAGAATGTAAACAGTCAGTCAACAAGCATTAATTGAGCACTTACTGTGTAACTGTGCTAATCATGAGGGTTGCAAAGAAAGGAAAAACACCAGCAACACTAGGCACCAGCTTCAAGGAGCAAAGGTAGCAAAGAGGAGATGATGGGCAATGACTCAGGAATGTAATAGGATGGGGCATCCACAGCTGGGCAGGGACAGAAATGGTCAGTCTGGGAAAATCCAGATTTGAGCTGAGCAAAAACAAACAAACAAACAAACTACAGTGTGACCTCCTGGATGGAGAGCTGGACTTCATCATAAAGCCCTGGGTTTCAATATGTCCTCAGACACATATTAGTTGTGTGACACTGAACAAGTCACCTAACATCTCTAAGGCTCAGTTTACTCTCCTGTAATGGAAATAACAATAGCACTTCCTGATTCAAGGCTGAAATGACAACACTGGAACTTAGAATTAGAGCTGGAAGGGCCATTGTGGGTCAATTAAACCAGTTTCATTTTTTGGAGATGGAGAAACTGAGGCCACAAAGGCACTCCAAGTCCAGGGATTTCCCTTCCTAACCTGCTTAAAGCACATCACAGAATCTTAAAGTGTCCTAAATTGTCACTTCTTTTGGTTATTCTGTTGTCTCTGAAAAGTTCTGGATTTCCAGAAGGGACAATCAGATGGGGGAAGGGGGAGGCTGGTGTGAGGAAGCAGACTCTGCCCAGAAGCAGAGAGGAGGGCCAGACACTGTCTTTATGGGTTGGGTGCCAAAGCAGGACTCCAGGTGACATCAAAGGAACTCTCCCCGCCCACCTGCTGATGGCTTGGGGACTGCGGGGGAGAGCCAAGCCCCAGCCAAGCCTGACCTAGAAAAGCCTCTGACTCACTCGGCTTCTCCTCAAACAAGCAATCACAGCAGAAATTTGGCTCCAAAATTTGGAGATTTGAAGCCTGTATGGTGCATCTTCTCTCTTTCCAAGTAAACTTAGTTGGTGCTATAAACAAAAGAAGGGTTTTTTTTAAAGCCCCGAGTGGAGCCCATTTGGGCTAAGCACAAGATCTTCGGTGGACAGTGGATGGTTTGATCACTGGGACCAAGATGTGGCAGCTTATTATGGTGGCCTGGCTGCTGCAAGGACATGCAGACTGCAGACTCATTGGGTCCAAGGCTGTGGACCCCGAGGCATTCATGAACATCGTAAGTTTGGTTTATCCATGATATTCTGCACAGAACAATGAGTTTCCAGGTCATTCCGTGTACCACTGTCCTGTTTGATGCTAGTGAAGTATGTGTGTGTGTGTGTGTGAGAGAGAGAGAGAAAGAGAGAGAGAGAGAGGGAGAGGGAGAGGGAGAGGGAGAGGGAGAGGGAGAGACAGAGGGAGGGAGGGAGGGAGGGAGGGAGAGAGAGAGAGAGAGAAGGAGAGGGAGAGAAAGAGAGAGAGAGAGAGAGAGAGAGAGAGAGAGAGAGAGAGAGAGAGAGAGAGAGAGAGAGAGAGAGAGAGAGAGAGAGATACCTATTGTGTTGTATCTGGCCAGCCTCCTTTGATCACTATCTCTGGAAGGAAAGGGGCCCTTGTTCACATAAGGGCATTTTCCAAATGACTAGAAGTGCCAGGCCTTTTCAAAATTTGAACTGCTTCCCTCAGTATGTGTCACACAGAGTCTTCTGCCTTTCTATCTGGGTAGGATCCAGAGGGCCTAAGTCAGCTCCTTTCTGGATTCCTCGCCAAGGATGCCCGCTTTGGTGATGTCCTGTGGTACAAAAAAGGGCTTGTGGTGGTGGGAGAGAAGGTCACGGAGGGGAAGGAAGCTCTGAAGGTCTAACACTAAGTATCCTGACTGCTGACTTCTTTCAACTCTTCATGCCACCGCCCCTTCCCTAACCCCTGTGCCAGCTCTCTGTTCTCTCTGGAATCAGAAGACACAGGTTTGAATGGCATCTATTTCTGCAGTCTTTGTTCCTCCTCTTTCAAACTGGCCTGTTAGACTAGAAGATCCCCAAGGTCCCCCCAGCTCCAGGATGTTGGGTCCAGCTCATCTTTTAGGTGCATCACTGTTTCCAGATGCATGTAAGCTCAGCCCAGAGAGGAGGCACTTATTTCAAACTGGAATTTCGAACCATTCCATAATGGTCCAGTAGAAAGGACAGTGGATTGGTAGACACAGACTTGAAGCTAACATCTCAGTTCTGTTATTTTCTATTGGTGTAACTTGGGGCAAGGTCTCTCAACCTCTGGGCATTATGTGAGCTCCATGAGATTGGTTTTCCCCCCTTTATAATCCCAGCAAATAGCAAAGTGCTTTGCAAATGTTGTTGTTTTTTCAGTCATGCCCAACTCTCCATCACCCCATTTGGAATTTTCTTGGGAAAGATACTAGGGTAGTTTGCTATTTCCTTCAGCTCATTTTACAGAAGAGGAAATTGAGGAAAACAGGGTGACGTTACTTGCCTGGGGTCACAGAGCTAGTCAGTGTCTGAGGCCATATTAGAAATCAGGAAAATGAGTCTTCCTGACTTCAGGTCCAGCTCTCCATCTACTGTGTCTCCTACTTGCCCTTGGCAAATAGTAATAAATGCTTTGTCATTCATTTACACTTTCATTTAGTGGATAAAGCTCTGGACCTGATGGCAGGAAGACCTCACTTCAAATCCTAGCTTCTCCCAGCCTCAGTTTCCTCTTCTATAAAATGGGAAAAATAACCTCATAGCATTCTTCTGAGTATCACTCGGTTTAATGTGTGTACAGTGCTCTGAAGACCCTACCATGCCATATAAATGCAAGCTGTTAGGATTATTTATGAAGGGTTGACCTAAATGTTCTCTGCTGCTCTCTCAAGGTCTAAGTCTTAGGCCTTATCTTCTTCCTCTCCTCTCTAACTCATTTTATTCTTAAAATCCCACGGACAATCCTATAGCCAAGATGGTTAGAACATGTCTAAAGTGAGAATTGACAGGCTCTTAGAGTCTGATATCATTTACTTCAAAAATGAAAAGGACATTGTTGCATCTATTTGAGATGCTCGGAGATCTTGGCTTCCTCCTGGGTACTAAGAGATGTTCTAAATAGGTGTGAACACCAACAAGCAAGGCTAAGCTGGGTGATGGTCCAGTGGACAATTGGCTGGAACTCATCAACTTTTAAACAATAGCTCACATCTACAAAGGACTTTACAGTTATTACCGCATTTGACTCTCACAGTAACCCTGGGTGGTGAGTGCTATTGCGGTCTCCATTTTACAGAGGAAAATACTGAGGCACACAGAGGTTGCGTGACTTGTCTCAAGTCACACAACAGTAAATATCTTGGTCATATTTGAACTGAGGTCTTCCTGACTCTAGACCCTGAGCTCCAGTCACTGAACCATCTCCTTTCAAGGCTACCTTACCCCATTTTCTTGAATGTGCAATCATGCCATGACAATGACACATGCAGATACCAGGGTAAGAAATCCATTCTTCACCTGGAGTTATGTTCTCATAATGTCAAGAGGTTTAATAAGCATTTATTAAACTCCTAATGTGTGCATGGTTCTGGGCCATACATACTATATTTCTTGAGGGATTTCAGAAGTCAACTAGATTAACTCTTTCATTTCACAAGGAAGAAGGTGATGTCCAAAGAGGTTTCAATTTGTCTACAATCCCACAGGGAGCAAATGGCCAAGTTCAAATTCAAACCCAGGTCCTCTGGCCCTAAATCCAATACCCTTTTCACTGAGTCAGGCTTCATCCTGGCTCTAAACACAAAGCTACAACTAGAAATGCTTGTGCGGGGTGAAGCAAATCCATGCACATGCGCGCGCACACACACACACACACATACACACCTGTATTCGAGTTCACCTGGGATCCAACCTGCCACATGCTAGATTCCTATTTTAATTAGTCATTGTTGAGAACTAGGTACCAAGCTTAGGTTTTACAAATACTGATAATGTCCTTTAAATCTTGGGCTAATGACAAACTCTAGGTAACCCAAGTTTCAACTCTGAAAAAAAAAGTTAGCTTAACAACTAGAAAGGAGCATAGAGATCTAGTTCAACCCTCCCATTTTACTGAGGAGAAAACTGAGACCCAGGGAAGAGAAAGGGCTTGCATAAGATTGGCAATGCTAGCTAGCAAAGCCCAAGTAAGGCCCATCCTACAGACTTGCCCCCTTGGTACTTGAAGGGGTTGGGAAATGTGGTCCCTTCCATCAAGGCTGAGCAGAAAGTCCTGCTTTCTTTCCATAGAGTGAGATCATCCAGCACCATGGCTACCCCTGGGAGGAATATGAGGTAGTCACAGAAGATGGCTACATCCTGACGGTCAACAGGATTCCTTGGGGCAAAGACCCTTCTGATGACCCAGGTAGGAGGCACTTCGGTTGGTGGCATATAATATGCTTCCCACTTTGAGGGAGCATCGCTGAGTGAACCAGAGTATGGTCTGAGAGTTCCACAGATCCAGGCAGGAACATATCTCAAAGCCTCAGTCTTGAGGACACCCAGGTGGCCGAGTATGCATGTTAAAGTGGCTCCACAGTGGAGACAGGGCCAGATATGGAGGGAGGAAAACCTGAGTTCAAATCCAGCTTCATACATTCATTAGCTGTGTGTGTCCCTGGGCAAATCACTGAACTCCTCTCTATTTCAGTTTCCCCCACTCTAAAGTGGAGATAATAGCACCTACCTTACAGGATTGCTGTGATAATAAAGTAAGATCATATTTGTGAAGTGCTTAGCATAGTGCCTGACTTGTGGCAGGTGTTTAATAAATTCTTGTTTCCTTCCTCCCTCCATACTAGGCAGGCATCCTCCACCTACTTGGCATTTTGAAGATGTTTGAAAAGTAATTTCATGTCCTTCTTGGTGGGCAGAGGGCACATGATAGTTAAAAAAAAAAGGAATTATTTTCAAGTAGAATTTCCCCTTTACAACTTCTAGGGTTTGTTTGGTTGGATTTTTTTTACATTTGTCTGATAAATATAAGACTATAAATCTCAAAGTCCCCTTTCCTACACCTTGTTGTCCACCTTTTAACACTCCAGCAACCAGTAGATTATTTATCTTATTATTTAATAAGATAAAATTTAATGGCGGTAAATTTAAGACTTATAAAGGTACAAGTTTCAGGACTGGGCCAACATGCCCTTGGAGAAAGGAAGAAAACCCAACTGAATTCAACTGAAAGTTGTTGTTCCAGTTTTTTTGCCTTTTTTTTCAGAGAGATTTTTTCATTTCCCCGTGGTTTAAGAAGATAACCTGAATTGCCTGATGAAGTACACCACAGGCTAATAGCCGTGCTAATTTTGATGTCCTGCTGGGCATCCAAAATGCAAATTCTGGAGTTACTTGTCTTATGGTCCAGCATCATTCCTTAGTTCTCTAGCGAGGCTCAACCTTCCCTCTAATATGGCAGTCATTTGTGGCATCTGAACTTTTTTCTTTTCCCTTCTAGAACCAAGGCCAGTGGTGGTACTGCAGCATGGTTTGCTTGGTGATGCAAGCAACTGGATCCTAAATCTTCCTAACAATAGCTTGGGTTTCATCCTGGCTGATGCTGGTTATGACGTGTGGATGGGGAATAGCCGAGGAAACACCTGGTCCTGCAAGCACAAGACTCTCTCAGTCGACCAAGATGAGTTTTGGGCTTTCAGGTAGATGGGGATGTTGGGAATAATGGTGGCACTTTGGTGTGCTGTGGAAGGAACCAGCTAGCTAGCTAAGAGTCAAGCATGGGTCTTTGATATCTCATGTACTTGGACCATGTATCTGGGTAGTGCTCCCCACTCCAATCAATTGTACTGACTAATAGTATCTATTAACATCCTCTGGCCTTAAGAAGTTTATATTCTAAATGCAAATAACTATTTACATGCAAATTATATATATATATATATATATATATATATATATATATATATATACCAAATGAGGTATATTAGAGGGAAGATACTGGGAGTGGAGAGCAGAGCAGGGTGGGTAGGAAAGGCCTCTCAGAGAAGGTAGGATTTGAGCTGAGTCTTGAAGGAAGCCAGGGAAGCCAAGCTGAGTCTTGAAGGAAGCCAGGGAAGCCAAGAGAAGAAGATGAGAATATTCCAGGCAGGGAGGACTCTATGAAAATAGTCCTCAATACAGATAAAATGAATAATCCAGGTTATAACCTCCGAGTGCTCTAAGAACTCAATGAGCCTGTAAATCACAGAGAAGTCACTGACCAACTTGCTTCATTTATTTCTGATATTTTGATGACTTCTTCAATAGGATTGACTTTCTTTCTAATCCTATGTTTTTATTTTGTGCATTTAAAAATAAGGTCCATGGGCTTCTTTATTCAAAGATGGGACCCATGGACTTCTCTAGAGTACCAAAGGGTCTCTGACACACCCATGAAAGGTTAAAAGCCCCTGGCATATGGAATGTCCTCACCTGGAGACCAATGAAATTGAAGACCAGGCCCTAACCATAGCCCTAGCCCTAATAAACAGTCATTACAGAGATGTTTTCAGTGATTCTATAGAAGAGGGACCTACATCTGAATAGTCTGTATTCAGTAACAAAAAGCAGTCATTTCATCCCAGCACCAATGTCTGTAGAACATTAAATACACATTTGTAATAATAGGACAGCGATTTTTCTCCAGGTCAATTCTCTGATGAGAAAGAGAAGTTAATCAGGACAATATAGCAGCATTTGTTTGATACTTTATGACCATGATGTCGAACTCCAATAGAACCAGAAACTCCAGGTGTTTCCTACCTCACTGGGGCATGGTGTGTGCTCTGTAAAAAGGTAGCACGGACAATTCCTGTACTGGGTAATCTGAGAAAACGAGACCAGTTGGGGTCTTGGTCAGTTCTGTAGATCCAGTCAGATGCCTGTTGGCTTGGGCCCTGTGTTGAGGGGCATCTTTGGATCCTGTCCATGGGACTCATAGCTGAACTGCTCCCTCGTAAATATCATTGTAAATATCTTGCTTATGTTTTGTTCTTAAACAATGTTCTGTTCCCAATGCAGAAATGGTAATCTTTACATAAAACTTTCTTTCCCCTTGTAGTTATGATGAGATGGCTAGGTTTGACCTTCCAGCAGTGATAAACTTTATTTTGCAGAAAACGGGCCAGGAAAAAGTATTTTATGTTGGCTACTCACAAGGAACAACAATGGGTATGTTGCATGGGGAACAGATTTGTAAGTTAACCATTTCCAGAGCCTTGACATATCTCTTTTCCTGTCTCATCTTCCCACACCTTCCTTATGCTCCTCAGCCCATCCTCAACACACCTGTCAGTGTTTAAAGAGTGAGACTGACTCACAGATCTGCTTCACTTTAATCCAATTCACATACGCGTGGTGTCAATGGTCCTCTTCAAAAATATAGGACAAACAATTCCTTAAACATAAATCTGAATGTGCCAGCACATCACTGTGGCCTCTAGGTTAAAATACTAAATCTGGAATTCAAAGCCCTCTACGGTCTGACTCCCACCTACCTTTCCACATCTCTATAGCCTTCCACACACTCTCTGTTCCAATCAACCTGGCCTGCTGCTGTTCATGAGTCCATGCCTGGACTGTACTCATTTCTCATATATCCATTAGCTTCTTTTAAAGTACAAACAGCTCAGATATATCAATATAATTCACTGGTAGTTCTCTACATGTTATTCTGTCCTTTTAATTAAAAAAGTTATTTTGAGAAGAGGTCTGGGGAATTCAGCAGACCACCATAGGGGGCCATGCAGACAAAAAAGTCAGAAATACCTTATCTAGATCAACTCTCTCATTTGACAGATATATAAACTGAGGCTCTGTATTTTAATACCTCTTTAGTGTCTTCCTGTGGCTTATTGAGTAAAGTTCAGACTCCTACATTGGTGACCTGAGGCCTTTTGTGATTTGGTATCTCTGAGGCTTCCTGTTCCTCATTATTAGTCCTCTGGGTAACTCCTTTACTTTGCAGAGGACAGTAAGACTCAAAAAGGGAAAATGGCTTGCCCAAGGTCATGCATGCATCATTGAATAAAAACAGTGGAGGCAAGATTTCCCAACATCCCATCCTCTTTCTTCAAGTGCCAAAAGTGGCATGGCCTCCTGGTACCCCCTGTGCCCCCCAGGGATAAACCTGTTCTTGCCAGGGCAGATTGGATATCTAGAGCCCAGAGGCAGTCAGACCCCTAGGCTGGGTCACAAGCAAAGCCTCTGCAGCTTGGTCAGAGTGCCAGGGCACATGTTTGTCTGGAAGATACCTTCTGACCCTGAGTCACCTCTGTGCCAGGATGAGACATCAAAGGCTTAGAAAACCCCTTCCAAATGAACTGCCTGAAGTCATAAACCAGGCTGGCTGAACACAGGCTAAATCCCAAGAGCTTCAGAAATCAGCAAACAAAACTTATTTATAGGAGATACATCCCTGGGTGCCTTAAACACAGTCATGTGCGAGATTTCTCTTCTAATGAACCAGGAGTAAGTCAAGGCTTTACTCTGTTCTAAATAGCTGTGTGCCTCAGTTTCAAACCCAGGATAATGGGGTCTCCTGCAGGTTCTCCTCAGACACAGGACTCTTAACCAGGGCATTGTCCCTGTAAGGAATGGTGAACATCCAAGACAGCTATTTCAAAAAGATGGGGTCGTTGGGTCATCTGTATGGAGCTGGCAATATCCTTAAAGGCCATCCAGTCCATACTCCCTCACCCATCCCATTTTACAGATGAGAAAACTGAGGCCCAAACTGGGGAAGGGGTTGCCCAGGGACATACAACTGGTATCTGAGGCAAGATTCAAAGCTAGGACTTCCCGATTCTTAGGACTTTCCGACTCTATCTACACTTTACCATTCTTCCAGGGCTTCTTCCAGGGCTGTCTTGGAGCTGACAGTAGGACCTGAGGTCTGTTCTTTCCTGTTGTTGATGCTTTCTGAGGTCAGAAAGGGACACTTGGGCTCTGTTTCTGTTGTCTGTTGTTTTCCATGTCCTGGTTTGTATAAAATAAGGTGGGGAAAAGATCCTTACAAAGGCATAGGAATATGGCATATTTCCATCGAGATCCTGAGCCTGCCACTCATTTTCACCAGTGGGAATTTGACAAACTCATAATTAGGAGATGTTGTCATACAGTGGTTAGAGTCAGCCTGAGAGTTAGGGAGACCTGCATTCAAGTCTCACTTCTGCCACATCTGGCTGTGTGACCCTGGGAAAGAGACCACCTTCCATAGTTCCAGGTCTTAATACAGTGAGTGGCACATAGTAGGTGTTTAATAAATGCTTCTTGACTAATTGACTGGGCATGTCTGAGATGAGGAGTTGCAAAGAAGGAGTTTCTCTACTTGGAAGGGAAAGTTACTTCCTGGGAGCTCCCACACTGACAAAATCACATGTCCAATAAAAAGTAAATATAAAAAAAGAAGCAAAAAATCGTGAGAATTGTTTGCTCCCCTAAAGTATTTGACATGCATTATTCCATCTGAGTCTCATTGATGACACATTGGTGAGGGAGATTCTACAGACATTGTTAACCCTATTTTACAGATGAGGAAACTGAGGCTTAGAAGGGCACATAGAGATGAAATGTGAACTCGGGTCTTCCGGGCTCTAAGTTCAGAATTCTACCCTAAATGCCTGTCAGTAATTAATATAAGATGGACAGAAAGCTTCATTCTAATTTGCATCCGATTCCAACCCCAGAACCCTTTGTGAAACCCACCCTCTCACCCCAGCTATTTACCAAGACACGATGACAGAGGAATGCAAACTAACTCATGCTTCTGGGTCCTAACTGTGAGGGATGTGGACAGGCTCACTTCTTGGGCACTACAGGGGCCTACACTCAGGCCTGAGGGGTGGTGTGTAGGGGCGGGCGCTGATAGCCCTTCCTCACCCATCTCTTCTTCCCCTGCAGCCTTCATAGCATTTTCCACGATGCCTGAGCTGGCCCAGAGGATCAAAATGTATTTTGCTTTAGCACCAATTGCCTCCGTTAAACACGCAAAAAGCCCTGGGACCAAATTCTTGCTCCTGCCGGAGATTATGATCAAGGTGAGTGATTCTCAACTCATCCCATGGCCAGTTAGGAAAGAATTCAGCGGGAGCGGGAGGAGGACCCCTGCTCAGTCAGACAAGCCTCTTCACACCCACTGGGACGCTCCCCAAGAGAAACAAGGAGGCAGGGAGGCTTGGCACTCGCTCCCTGCTTCTACCTATCTGCCCACAGGTGTCAAACAGACATTCCTAAAGCACAGTTCTAACCCAGTCACTCCCTCCTGCAAAAGTCTTCAATGGCTCCCTGTGACCCCTGGGATAAAACTGAAAATCCTTAGACCTCCACAATCTCTCTTTTTCAGACTTTTCTCTTCATACGTGTTCCATTCCCCTTCAACTGGACTGCCAGCTGTTCATGAAAGACGTCCCTTCTCTCCCTTCTGTGTGTTTTTCTGTCCTTCCCATCTAAAAGAACATGCCTCTTTGTCTCCCTTGCTTAGCACAGTACCAGACACAAAGTAAGTGCTTAATCAATATTGATTGATTGATTGGTTTCTTCCAGGGTGTGTTTGGCAAGAAGGAATTTCTTCACCAACATAAGTTTCTGAGGCCATTTTTCATCCACCTTTGTGGCCAGACCATTCTGGACCAGCTCTGCAGCAACATCATCCTGCTCCTGGGAGGATTCAACACCAACAATCTGAATATGGTAGGAGGTTGAGCTGTCCAGGGTGGTACCCTGAGGCTCAGGTGGAATTGCCAGGGTAAGGGGACAGTCAGTGTCCCATCTCTCACAGTTAGGACCCAGAAACAATGAGCTAACCTGCATCCCAAGACTGCATTGTAAAGGTGTGTCTCTGAAGACACACTGCAGGAGACAGTCCCTCATTCATTCAACCAACATCAACCTAGCCCCTTCCATAGCAGTATGGACAAGTCATTTAGCTTCTCGATGCTCTGGGTAACTCTCTGAGACTTTAAATTGAAGAGAAAGCTGACATGCATGAGGGAGAATGTTCCCTAATCTGGGAGTTCCCTCTATCAATGAAATCACAAATCTGATCTCTAATGTGATACTGTTTAAGGGTTTAAAAGACACTTTACAGTCATTATCTTATTTGTTCTTCTTATACCCCCACGAGGAATGTGCTACAGATATCATTCCCCCTCGTTTTATAGATGAAAAAGCTGAGTTTCAGACAATGCGATGCCTTGTTTGGGTTCACACAACCATTAATTTTAAGGAGTAGAATTTGATGCCAAAGTTCTACCAGATTCTAAGTGTAGGGCCTTTTCCACTATATCACATTATTAGGCAGCTAGGTGGTACCACAGTGCTCACAGTGCTGAACTTGGAGTTAGAAAGACCTGAGTTCAAATTTTACCTCCAACGGTTACGGGCTGTGTGACCTTGGGTAATGAATTCAGTGTCCCTGAAAAATGAGCACCTGGAGAGTCTCCCCATCTGCAGGGAATGTGGACTTCCATGTGTACTCTGCCTAGAGTATCCTCCTGATAATGGCAAAGCCCTTGGGTTATCATATGATCCCACAATCCACAGACATCTCCAGGTGATGTCTCACCAGGAATCTGGTACAAACCTAACGTGTGCTTATGACTCCTTGAAGGAAGAGAGATGTTAAAGCTAGACTTTGCTGTAGTTAAATGGCCTTAGTGATCAACAAAAAAGAGGAATCTTGCATGTTTTTAATAAATATTGCAAGACAAGCCGGCAGAGACTTGGATATGTTGTTTTCTGCTTGGTTGGCCACTAGGTGGCAGACACTTTGGTCATGGCAGCCCATGAAGTATTAAATTAGGCTACATACATTGTATACACACACACACACACACACACACACACACACACACACGCACACATGCACACACGCACACATATACACACACTGTGCATTATCTGGAGTCTGTTGGTTTAATTGATGTTGGTGCACCCCTCACTAATGCAGATTGTGACCCCTTTCTGCTTAATTCACGGTTTCCAGGGATTGCCACATTCCTGAATTGCTGCCAAAACATACATTCCCCAGCACCAACCTCATGATGCACTGCTCTTAGTGTAGCTTGGCTGGCCTTTAGACAGCGGTCCATTCCCAGGTCCATTCTGAATCCCTGTAGGTTTTGCAGGACCAGCAAGAGCTTTCCTCCACTAGAGTAACCTTCAAGAGCCCAGGGTTGCTTCCACAGGACAGTGAGGCTCAGGGGAAGACTGAGCACACAATTTTGATCAACTTAATCAAGAAACATTCATTAAATGCTTACTGTATGCCACACATTGTACTAGGCACTGATGATATAAAAACAAAAATTAAGTAATTGTTATGCTGAAGGAACTTATATTCTATCACAGATTACAACATGTCTGTAGGGATGTGCCTAAAATAAATTGGTCATCACAGGTCTCCATGGCCCTTTCCAATATCCTTCAAAGCTACAACTGTATTTCTATGCAGAACGGCTGTTGTGAATCAAAATATCCATGCCTGCTAATTAAATATTATAGATTTTTGGGCTAGAATGGACCTCAAAAGATACCTAGTTCAAGTGCCATATTTTACAAATGAGGAAACTGAGTCATGGGGAGGCTAAGGGACCAACCCAAAGGTACCACATTTTGGGTTGAACCTGAATTCTCTTATCGCATTTATACAAAATCATAATCAAGGGCCCAGAGACATTAAGAACAAAAGTTTTTTGTCATTAAAAGTCAAAGGAAGTCAAACAAAAACTGTGAAATCACAAAAAAAAAAAAACCAAAAAAACAAAAACCTTAAAATGTCTTAGGCTCTAAAAGAAGTTTTTATCCTGAGGTCCAGAGACATGTATTTCAAAATTATTTTGACAGCTGTATTTCAATTTACTTCAATTTTATAACCCTTGGCATTTTATTATATGCATTTAAAACCTTTATCCTGAGAAGAGGTCCTGTGACCCCAGTGCCTGAGAGCCCAGGAGTCCAGTACATAGCAAAGAAGCGCTCTGCTTTAGGGGACCTCATTTACTAATGGTCCTCCTCATTCTTCTTTTAATTTCTTCCTACTTTGATCTGCTATTCCTTTCCTAACCTGGTGAGAGCCTTTCCATACATGGAGATACTCCTAAGGAGAAAGAGATAGCCCTGGAAAGTTGTGAGGCAGGGCCTCGGCAGCAAGGATCCAGCCCAGTTTGCTGTGCTTCTACCCAATTAGTCACTCAATGATCCAGGCTTCCTTCCTGCTTCCTTGCAGAGCCGAGCCAATGTCTATGTTGCCCACACCCCAGCTGGAACATCTGTTCAGAACATACTGCACTGGAGCCAGGTAAGGCTGCCAATGTCTACATCATTGTCATAAACTTTTGCATGGGCTCTGGTGAATATTTAGGGGATTGAATCACATGATGGCCTTTTGGAGCCTAAATATTTATTTATTTGAGTGTATGTAGATATGTAGATCTGTACGTGAACATTCAAAGGAGAGGGAAGACACAGCCACCATCATATGGGGTTAATCTTAGAATTCATCACAGTGCCTGGCACAGAGTAGGTGATTGCTAAATTCTTGTTGACTTGACTTAATCTGTAAGGGACCATTAGCTGCATTAAGGAAGCTTTGCCTCCAATAGGAGGGGTGGGTCAGTGCACTAGACCCTGGCCTGCACAGGGTTTTAGGACAGTCTTAAGCCAGAGTATCCAAATGACAGCAGCCAGGGTGTTGAAAGACTTTGAATTTATGTTTATGACACATAGTAGGCATTTAATAAATACTTGTTGATTGATTAACTGACTGATCAATTGGTAGATGGAGCTGAGCAGTTTTAGTGCAGAAAAGGAAAGACTCAAGGGAAACCTGATCACTGCCTATTTGAAGAGCAGTTTTGTGGGTCAAAGTGGCTCTGTTAGGCCCCAAATGGTGGATTCAGGAGCAGTGATGGCAGAAGGGCCAAAGCAGTACAACTCTATGTAGAATGGACTGTCTGGAGGGGCAGTAGGTGCCCCCTGATTGGCAGTCTTAATGCAGAGGTTGTATCACCAGCAGTTGGGTTTATCAAGTGGGAGAATGGGTTGGCCCTGCCCCTGAGGTCCCTGTGATGCTGTGAGAAAACTGACCTTCAGGGTTATGATGTGATCCTCAGCATTGGTGTGTAACTGGGATGTTCTCAAAGGGGATGGGGCACTGCTTCCATTCCCTACATCCATGTGAGCTCAGTAAAAGTGCCTTGAAAGCCATCTATTCATTGAGCATATCCTCTTCCATTCCCAGGACAGTGTGACAGCTTTATGGGGGAAGAAAATGTGTGTTTTCAATTCCCATACACACCTTAACAAATAAACAATAGTTTTATATGTGTGTTCATTTTTTTCAGTGTTGTCAGTGGTCACGTTGGCTGGTTTTGGTCAGCTTGGGTTAATCTCTCTCTCTCTCTCTCTCTCTCTCTCTCTCTCTCTCTCTCTCTCTTTCTCTCTCTCCCCCCCTACCAATTGGATGGAAGAGTTGCTTCATGAATAGAATCCCAACCACTTGACACTTCACAAACTTCTATTAGGAAGTCAGAGAATCAAGGGCAGCTTGGTAGCACAATGGATAGAGCACTGGTCCTGGAGTCAGGAAGAACTCAGTTCAAATATGGCCTATACACTTAGTAGCTATGTGACTCTGGGTAAGTCACTTAATCCCAATTGCCTCCAGAAAAAAAAAAGAATGATTTTTAAAAAGTCAGAGACTCACAGAAACGAAGTTGGAAGCAACCTCTGAGGATATCTAGCCCCACTTGTAGATGAACAAGAATTCCACTTATAACATCCCTGACAAATTGTTCTCTATCCTACCTTGACTTGAGGATGTCCAGTGACAGGGAAGCCAGCATCTCCAAGACCAGGCCAGGCCATATGGGGACAGCTCTCAATGATGAAAAGTCTGTCCTAAGACCAAACCCAAACTTGCATTTTCATATCTTACACCCATTATCCCTAGTTCTGTCATGGGGGTGAGAAGGGGGTGCAAACAGAAGTCTGGTCCATTTTCCCCAAGATAGCCCTTGAGCACTTGAAGTTGCAGTCATGCCCCCTCACCCACTATTTCTCTTGTCTACTGTACACATCCCTTTTTCTTTAAGTCAGCCGGGGTGGAGGGGGGGGGAGGAAGGAAGGGGGATAAGGTGAGCTCAAGGCTCTTCACCATTTTTACTTGTTGTCTTCTTCTAAAAGCTTCCCAGAAAATTAATATCCTTCCTAAATGTGGTCCCAGAACAGAATGTCACAATCCAAGTGTGGCCTGAGCAGGACCCAGTGCTCAGTCCTCAGACTCAGTGAGCTCTTTCACCATTCTGGGACTGGATGCTAACTCCCCCCACCAGGCTGTCAGTCTTTTAGCTGCCACATCACACCATTGACCTTTTTTTGAGCTTGTGATCCACTGAATCAGATCTTTTTAAAAAACATTCTCTAATAAGCTTCTCCCATCATACACTTGTAAAGTCAGTTTTTTTGAACCAAAGGATGAGATTTTACATTTCTTCCCAGTAGGTTTCACCTTATTTCATTTACCTGAATGCTCTAGTCTGTCAAATTCCTTTGGAATCCTGACTCTGGCAGCCATTATGTTATCTACCTTTCCCAGCTTAGTGTCACCTGTAAATTTGATAAGGATGCCATACTATACCTTTGTCCACCATATTGGTTACAAAAGACCAGTGTGGGACCAATAGCAGATCCTGGGGGCACTCATCCAGAGACATCTTTACAAGCCAATGGCAAACTATCAAGTGAAGTAGCATTAATTAAGCACCTACTATGTGCCAGCTACAATATTCAATGCACTAACTTTTATTCACCAACTATTTGATCTGCTTGGTGCCAGGTGCTGAGAGAAGCATATAGCTGAAAAACTCACATCCCTCACCTTCCATGAGATTGTAACTGAGGAGAAGAAATTAGACCTTGGTTTCCTGATTTTATATCCTCTCTTGGTTCATGTCTCTCTTACAGGGAGCAGATTGGTGTTCCATTTCCAGTCCCCAAGCATTTTGTGATAACGTTTCCTTCTTTTTCTTCCTCTAAGTCAGTGAATTCTGGAGAGCTCCAAGCATATGACTGGGGAAGTGAAACCAAAAATCTGGAGAAAAGCAATCAGGTAGGAAAAAATGCCACCTTCTGGAAGTATGTCCCCATCTTTGGAGAGTTGTACAATTGAGCATCCCAGGGGAAAAGGTGAACTACCTGGAGCCCAGAGGACCAGGGATGCTTTGGGCTTGACTCCAGTGAGACCAGCACAGACAAATCCACTCAGCTGGGCTAAGTGGTCCCTGTACCCATCATCAAGCTAGGTCAGGAGGCTGCACTTGGAGGAGACAGGAAGGAGCAGCATCCAAGGTGAGACATCAAATGTCTGAGGTGCAGGGGACCTTAGAATATATTGAATCCAACCCTCTTTTACAGAAGAAGAATTTGGAGACCAGGCAGTGAGCTAGTAATTTGCCCAAGGACATCTTATAGCAATTAGAAGAGCCAGGAAAGATATTCAGGTCTTGGTTCCAGATTCAGTGTTCTATTTTTCTCATTTTATTCAAATAGGGCAAGAGACTTCTCCTATAACTTGAGTACAAATAAGGAAGTCCGGTAATTGAAGAATCTGACTAATTGAATCCCCATTACTTGGTTTATTAGTCAATCGTTAGTGTTTATTAAGCCCTTTGCATGTATTAGGCATTATGCCATGCATTTGGGATACAAAGAAAGAGAAAGACAAAAAAATAACAGTCCCCATTCTCAAGGAGCTCATACTCTATCATGATTTCCAGAGAAAGCTGAAGAGATAGAAAAATGAGAGAAGGGAAGAAAGCAGATATCGCATGAGTTTAAAAAAACATTTTTTTAAAGAAAGAAAAATCCCTTCCCTTCCAAGGAAAATGAATTTGAAAAATTATTTTTCCTGTAATTTTTTTTGTTATAGGTAAGATAATTTATGGTCATTTACAAAGAAGTACAAGATAAAGAATGGGGGAAATTGAGAATTAGACAGGAGCTTTGGTGTAAAAGATGTTATCAGGGAATATTTGATTTGAGAAATCACAGACTGGTCATACAGTGAAAGCATGTGATGTCAGGTGGACGGTTTCTGTATTCCAGTGGTTTTCCTTTGATGAAAAGAGAATTCAAAGATTGCTGCTAGCATCTTGACCAGTGACCCTGGGGCAGATTTATGGTAGGACATGACCAAGAGTTAGATGGCATCAGTGTAAATGTGTTGTGACCTATATTAGAAATGTCTACATCAATATTGGAGTATTGGCTAATAATTTCAAATTTTTAAAATTTATTGCACTTTATTACTATTCTTTATTTTATTGTTTTTGCTTTTGTAGTTTGGGAATGCAATTCAAGAGAATATTCTTTTTTCCCCTAGCCAACTCCTGTGAGGTACCAGATTAAAGACATGACCGTGCCCATAGCAATGTGGTCAGGAGGCCAGGACTGGCTTGCAGACCCTGATGATGTCCGCATCTTGCTCACTCAAGTGACCAATCTTGTGTACCATAAGAGCATCCCGGAATGGGCGCACACGGACTTCATCTGGGGACTAGATGCGCCACAGCAGCTGTACCAAGAAATCATTGAGATGATGAAAGAGAAAGAAATGAGTCTCTCTCTGGAAAATATTGAAAGGCCCCCAAGGGAAATGCTCTGATATGGAGAAACCCCAGGTCCGTGGGGAACTAGGGAGGGGAGAAGGGAGATTTTAAGAAAAGAGGGTAAGGGGCCTTAGACGGTGTCTGTCTTCCTTGATGGTTTTCTCAATTTGACACTAGAGCTGACATTAGTACATATTTTGTGTTAATAAAATCATCATTCATCTTGGGGGGAATGAGAGGAAGCCCTGAGCTGTGTTGTATTCACCTGCCTGAGAAGTGTGACTGCTCAAAATAGCCCGAAGGAACAATCAAAACAATCAGCTACGTTAGGGGTGAGGGAGCCTCAATTATCCAGATATTTTAGGGTGAAAAGACCTGGAGCTCCTGAGTCAGAGACAGGTGGGAACTGATTTAAAAGATCTGTCTCTATAGGAAAGTGATCATTCTGACCTAATCTATACATTGAGAATATCAGATCAAGAGAAGGAAGTAATGGCAGAGGTCACTTCCTCATGGACTCCTAGGGCTTCTGAGCTGGAAGGAACCTCAGAGATAGTCTAGTCCAACTCATACCTGAAAATGAATGCCCTCTACCACCCCCAATTCAATAGCCAGCCAGACTCTATGCAGGGGATGCTCATGTAAGGGCAGCTACTCCTGAGATGTCAGGATCTGGATGTCAGATAGGTTTGCTTATTATCCAGCCCAAATTTGGCCAAAAAGCGGGGCGCAGCTAGGTGGCACAGTGGTTAGAGTGCTGATGCCGAAGTCAGGAAGAATGATCCTTGTGAGTTCAAATACAGACTCAGATACTTACTATCTGTGTGACCATGGCAAGTCATTTAACCTTGTTTGCCTCAGTTTCCTATAAAATCAGCTGGAGAAGGGAATGGCAAACTACTCAGGATCTCTGCCAAGAAAACTCCATATGGGATCACAGAGAGTCAGACACATCCGGAAAAAAATTGAACAGGCCAAATTTGTCTTTGTCACTGTTCCTACCGCTGGGACCCAACAGGACAGGCTGTTCCCTCTTCCACAATCTCTTCATTTTATAAATGGAAAAATGGAGGAGCACAAAGATAGTAATTTGCTCAAGGTCATACAGGAACTAAGAGGCAGAATCTTGACCCAGACCTAGCTCCCCTGACTTCATATTATCTGTTCCCTTACATTGCACTGAGATCTGAGTCCCAAGGATGGTTGTTGGTACAATAAGTAAAGAATGTAACTGGAAATGTAACTAATTTTAATGACAATCATTCTTTAAAAAGAAAAGTCAAAGTCTGCTTTTGACTCACAACTAGGTTGTAAGCCCTGAAGGTGAGGGACCTCCACCTGCTTGTGTCCTCTCAGCAGATTTTTAACAAATAGTTGTTTATCTAACCTACAGAGAAGTGATGTAGTATAGGACATAGGGTGTTGGACATCTGAATTCAAATTCCACGTCTGACACTAGTTGTCTGGGGTCTCTCTGGAAATTAGGAAGTTCCCTACTGTCTCCTAAAGTTATAGATTGAAATCTGATGGCAGACAAAGACTACATATTAACATCACTCAACCTACATGAGCAAAGTGAAGAATGGAAGCCAATATTCAAACTCAATATTTCCCCTCTCCTGGTCAAGCTTGTCTCCATTATCCAAAGATTTCAATTGTGCAGTATGTGTGAGGGAGTGTGTGCACGTGTGTGTGGCATGGGGAAGGGGTAGAAGAGGGAGGTATGGTTGGCATTATCCAGGTTAAATACATCAATTCTCTACCTGGACACATCTGAAGAGGTGAAATCATGACAAAATCTTAAAACATGGAAGATAGGAAATCTTACATTTCTCTGAGGTGTTGTTCAGGACACAGGGAGGCAGGATGGTACATTGGTAAGAGCCCTTGCTCTGAGACCAGAGGACCTGGGTTCAAATCTCACCTCTCCTACTTGCCTGTGTGCACCACACATTATTCTAAGAGCTGAACATACAAAGAAAGACTAATAATATTAATCATTCCTGGCCTTCAGGAGTATAAACAGGGACAAAGGGGCCATTCAGACAGGGAGAACTTGAGAAAGAGAGAAGACTTCAAACTGCAAAGATCCGCGGGGGAGGCAGGAAGTGAAGGAAGAGAAAGATTTTGACAGGCAGTGGTGAGGAGGGTGGAGAAGCCAGGAATCCAGGATGATCTGAGCTAGTGCCCAGAAGCCAGGGATAGCAGGACGCAATCAGAAAAGTGCCAGGCAGTCCAGTTTGACTGAAATCTAGCAGGCAAAAAGAGGGAGAACGTGAAATCATCTTGATTGAGGGTGTTAAAACACTTGGTTGAGTGCCTCAAATACCACACTGAAAACTTCCTCTTTATCCTAGCACAATCAGGAGTCGCCGGATGGTTCTGAGGAGAGTGACAAGGTCAGCCCATTGCCTTTTGACAGCTGCCACCTCCTTCCTTCCAGCAGCACTGGACAGCTCCCTATCGGCTGAGGGGGCCACTTCAATTCTCCCCTCCACACAGGCTCTCTTCCTCCACCCCACTTCAAACCCCAACTAGAAATCGACTCCTTCCTCGCCTCTGCCACCTCGAATCTCTCATTTCCTTAGTAGCTTTCATTCATCTCCCACAGAAAATTTTCCCTATTCCCTTGATAATCAATATTCCCTCCTTCCTCCCTAAATTATCAGGTATGTACTTATTTGTTTGTTGTATCTGCCCCACCCCGCCCCCAATATAATTCCAACTCCTTTAATCAGGAGCAGATTTTCTTCTGTCTCTTCAGCCTGAGTGACTGATTAAGTGCCTTGGATACTGTAGGTGCTTGGATTGGAGTCTGGGAAATGAGTGAGGAAACTGTTGCAAGGGGAGAGGTGAGAAGGGCCAGCTCTAGGATAACTCTGTGAACAGGAAAGAAAGAATCGGTGTGAAGGGCACCATAGAGGTGGAAGGGACAGGACTCATCAATAGCCTTTACATGAGGGGGGCGGGGCATGGCATGAGTGGGGGCATGCATAAGTAAAAGGGGGCTCAGGAGATTGCATGGAAAGTTTTGAAGCGGGGATGGGAAGATGCCCCTGAGCTCCTAGTTCTTGATCCAGTTCTGCTATCAAAAATAAGGATCCATCTGCTACTTCTTAACATGGAGCCCAGTGGTGGAGGAAGTTTGTGACACATTCTGGAACCGTGTATCCTGAACTGGTCAAAATCAGAGTCAGACACTTGTTTCACGCATCTCACTTTATTTCACAATTTTAAAAAATGCTGACCAGCATTCACACTCAGAACTTCCAAGACAACAAAGTAATAAATTAAATAAACAGTGGGAATCTGTGGCCCCTGCATCACTAGACTAAGAGGAAGCTTCGTGATGTGTGATTCCCACAGGAACTTTCCAGGGTCCCTGCTGGTTGCCATGGTAACATCATCATCATCTAACCAGAAACCGGCATCATCAGGAATAGTAGTTAACATACAAAGAGCTTTAGGGTTTGCAAAGGGCTTTACATGTGTTAACTCCTTGAATCCTCACAACAGCCATGAGAAGTAAATGCTATTATTATGCCTATTTTTAGCCTACATTTTGATCCTATTTTATAGATAAAGAAACGGAGGCAAATAGAGGTCAAATGGGTCACACAACTAGTAAGTGTCTGAAGCTGGATTTGAACTCAAGTCTTCCTGACTGGGTCGAACATTGCTCCACCTCACTGCCTCCGCTAATCGGTACCAATGCAAGGGTAGCAAGGCTGATGTAACCAGGGGTATGATGGAAAGAAAACTGGACTCAGTTATAGGATCATAAATTTCTATCTGTAAGGGATCCTCGTTATCCATCTACCTTATTTTATAAATTGAGGAACCCAAGTCTGAAAGCAAAGGAACTTGCCTTTCAGAGTTATCCAGTTTTTAGTTTAAGGGCCAAAATTCTAGCCCAAGTCCTCTATCTCTGAATCAAGCACTCTCTTACCCAAATTCCATTGACCAGGAAGACACTTGGGATTCAATCCTAATTCAGATAATTCCTAACTATGCTCCCTTGATCAAGTGACAGCTTCCCAATTTACTCATCTATAACCCTGACACCAGTTTCCCTTAATCTCACAGAAAGTACTTTGCAAACCTTTAATTGATAGAAAACTATGTCCAGAGATCATTAACATGTCCCCTTTGCCTTCCTTTGGCAAATGAGCTCAAGATCTATCTGGAACTTCAGCTGAGACTGGACAGGTAGCCAAGGACATGGTGGGTAATTGGGATGCTCACTTCTCAGGGATCCCACCTGACTCATGCCAAATATTGGACAGATGTGTGTTTATTTGTCATTGGATTTTGAGCAGACTATCCATGATTCTTTTGGTCTGGGCTGGGACTGGGACTGGAGTCAGAACTTAAACTGTAGATTTGTGTACCTGGAGCAAGCATCAAGAAAATGTCAGGGGCAAAAATCTCTGAAATGGAAGAAAAGGCAAAGGACCTCATCCTATGACATAAGAGAAGGAGCCAGAGATCCTAAGACATCAGTATCAGGCCATTTCTGGAGAAGCTGTATAAGGCAGGGTGACAGAGAGGGCAGCAAAGAGGGCAAAGTGAAGGAGAAACAGTCCAGCTTCCCACAGAGGTAGCTACTTAGTTTAGCTACTTATTCTTGCAAGTTAGGCACTAAGTTCTGTTGTTTCCATGTGCTAGCAAGTTGAAAAATATATACAACACTTTCAAAATTCAGTACCCTCTAAATTAAATACTGTTAAAGCAAAAGTCCAGTTGCCCCATCCTAGTCACAGCTCTAGTTGGTCTGCCTCTGTGGTGGTGGGAGGAGGGGGTGAGCTTGATTCTACAGCTGTGCTCACCCTTCTCATAACATGGTTGGCAGCTGTTGAGTCCAAAATACAAGGAGAAGCTACCACCAAGCCTGGTGGCTGTCCTACAGTTTTAATCCCTCTGTTGAATGACAGTTTTGAAAGATAAGATCTTAGGAAGCCACAGATTTGTAAACTGTAGAGGAAAATGCTCAGTGCTTTCAAGGATCCCAAGCTGCCCCTGCCACAAATGGCCTCTTTTGAAGACTCTCATTCTCCTGGTAACATTCTGTGTCTTTGAGTCACAGGACGCGAAGAGCTGATGATCCAGAAGGCAGTGGTAGGTGGGAATCACTGTGGCACGTTGCTCAAAGAGGGTGGCAGGTCAGGTATGGCTCAAAAGGCATCACTGAGGACTTATTGCGACTGACTGGACACAGAGGCAGGCTGGGCATGTAGAATGAAGGAAAGTAGACACCAGTCTAATTCATCTTGTCTGTTGCTTTGAGAAAACCTGAGTGAGTAAATCTGAGAAACAAAGTTCACCAAGGAAAATGGGGCTTTGAACAAGCTTGATGTTAGTCTTAGAAAGAGGATGGTCACAGCGAGTCCTTCCGAGGGAAACAATTGGTACAAATACCAAACACATTATTTTTATCATCCCTGGTGACCAAAAAATCCCCTATTTACAGATGGAGAAACTGAGGCACACACATTGAGAGCCTGGTCTGGATCAGAGAGTGGATGAATACAGGGATCCAGCCAGAGTCCTTGACCTCAGTCCAGTGCTCCATCTATGATATCAGGAAGGTTAGGATACTTTCCGTAACATGCTTTCAATCTGAGGAAATTTTAATCTCTGCACAATGTCCAAAGCACTCTCACCATGCTGGGAAGAGGAGAAAAGACAGGAATTACTCCCTCCTCAATGAATCAGACTCATCAGCAAAGCTACAATTCTTCCTAGCAACAGACATGTATTAAATGCCTGCTCTGTGTGGGTGGGTGTTGGGGGAAAAGGGAAGGGATACTGTGCCAAGTCCAGAGGATGAAAAGATGAAAAATTACCCAGTCCCCACTATCAAGTAGTTTACTTCTCTCAGGGGATGAAGGAGGAATCTGGCAGGCATTAAGTAACTACCATGTGCACTATCCTTGGAGCTATGAATCCCAATACAAATATGTTCTGTGACCTCCCCTCAAGGAGTTTCCAGTCTAATGGAAACAGCAGCCCTGAGTTCTAAGAGAGTATTTTGATGGTGGGACTCTTGGATGGTGATGCGATCTCACCTTATTCTTTATAGTGGGGTCTGCATGGGCCTCCAGAAGTAAGGGCACAATGCTTTGATTTTTCATTTCACACGCATAATGAAGAGGTGTGCAGCCAGCCTGAAATAGACAGTCCAGCAATCAACAACATTTACCAAGTGTGTGCAAGGCATTCTCATGGCAATATGAAATAACAATAGAAAGACATAGCCCTTTAAATATATGCTCTTGTTTGAGCTGCCCAGTGACGCTAAGAGAGGAAGCCTATAGGCATGATTAACCGCATTTTACAGAAGACGTGACTGAGGCTCTAGGCAGTGAAGGGAATTGTCCATGGTTTCACTGCTAGGAGATGTGAAATAGGATACAAATCCAGCTCTTTCCCATTCCCAGTCCAGCCATCTCTTCACTAGGCCATGCATCTCTCAGGGGATGCTTCTCAAAAAGCCACCTGTCCCTAAAGTTCTGGGTTCACATCCTTGTCCTGCTCTGCCTAAAAGACTTTGGTTCATCAAAAATGAACTGGTGAGTGCAGGTGATATGAGAACCTCTCTGAGGGTGAATTTGGAAACCCCGAAAGACTAGTGGGGAGGCAAGGGCATCTCTCAGAGAATCACCTAGAGAGAAGAATGGACACAGATAGCCATGGGTCATTAGGAGTCACATTAATCATTCCCAGTTGGTGTCCCTGCTTAAAGAGAACTGACTGAGAATGGAAAGAATTCTGGGCTTGGCATTAGGAGACTTCCTGGGCTGAAGTCCACTGCAGTCCTGTCTTGTGGTCACTCTGCCTCTGCATCTCAGTTTTCTCCCCTTGAATCACCCAAGGCTCATCATCCTTTGCTCTTTAAACCTTGAGGTCCTGAAGCAAGAAGACATACAGTAAAGCTCAAGGGACAGAGCACTGGGTGAGGAATCAGGCAGATCTAGATTCAAATCCTACCTGAATTCTCTTGCTAGTTATGTGGCACTGAGAAATCTGCTTAAATGTGGATTCTCACTTTCCTCATCTCTACCATCTCCAAATGTGCCACCTTCTCTCTGGCCATTCATGCCATTTCCTCCCCACTTGAACTCAGTCCCTAGAATGACACGGAGCTGTCCCCTTAGCTTGCCCTGGTCCAGGCCCCCACTCTCCCAGACACCTGCTCTGAAGTACATGGTTCCTTGTACACAAGCTCCTTCCTTTCTAGCTCCCCTTGAAGTAAGGGGGCTCCTTGCTCCTCCATTGACCTAGGAACCCACGTGCAATCTGTTAGGCAAGCGACAATCATTCCTGAAGCACATGATGCATGCCAGTCACCCACCCTGCTAGGTCCTTGGGATCCCAAGCCAGAAAATGAAAACTCCCTACTTCCAATGAAAACGTACTTGGTTCCTCTTTTGAAAACATTAAGACGAGTGTGTCAGTTTGAGACAAATACTCTAATTAATTAAACTCTATTCAATTAACTAAATATATAAAAAGAATCTACTACTCTGCTCAGTTCAGGGAATCAAAGACCTTTATATTTTGGCATAGGCCCTGCCTTCTAGGAGTCTCCATTCTATAGGGACAATGCCAGGGCCAATCAGAATATGGTCTGTGGATAGCAGAAAGATTTATTACCTGCTCTTTGAATATGAGGTGGCTGGCCAGCTGTTCAGAACGGTCCTTCCTGGACTTGGAATCTATTAGCTTTTATATGAAATTTTACAATTTATATCTTAAATGTCAGCTTATTGATTGCAAGGATTCCAAATTCATTTTTATATGCCAGCTAGTCTACATTTTAAAATTTTATTTTGGATTTTAAATCATAGGATTATAGATGCAAAGCTGGAAGGGACCTTAGGGGTCACAGAATCCAATCCTTTCACTTTTCAGAAGAAAAAAAACAAAGGCACAGATAGATGAGGTGACTTGCCCAGGAGTGAACATCCAGAAAGTGTCTTAGGGATAATTTTCCCTGACTCCAAGTTCAACAGTGGGTCCACCATACATCTAACTGATTCAATGAGTCACCTGACATTTATGCATTATACTATTTCTCTTGCTCAAAGCCTCCTCCATCCAAAATAAATTAGTCAGTTATTCACCTGGTTGGACCTTAGAAAAAAGAATCTGAAGTTGAAATCCAAAGTAACAACCAAACACACACACACACACACACACACACACACACACACACACAAAACCCTAAGTAGAAAAGCCTTTAGGATTAAATGAATTGTTCAGAGCTCTTCAATCACCTTTTAATTAAGTCTTCCAATGTTCTGGTCTGCTTGGGATAATAACTGCTGCCTACTAACAGGAAACATTGCTTCGGGCTAACATACTGCATCCAGAGCTCTATTCACTCAAAAGCTAACCGCTTCAGGCTGGCTCAAAGGAAGTGAAAGTTTCATTTCCCATCCCTGAACTAAAGAAACTGGCAAGTAAAGTTCAGAGAAAGCCAAGCGAATTGGGCCAAGAGGTTTGTTTTCTTTGATGTCTCCACATCCAAATTATTTGCAAATGTGCCCATTCCTGTGAGCTCAGAGCTGACACACCCAGAAAATTCAAAAACAGCAAAGTCTTCATAGAGTAGAGGTTTGCAGGCATCTGCTCCGATATGCATAGAGCCTCTTCCACCTGCGTTCTAAAACATTACAACTTTGTGGCTGTGTAAGAATGACTCGAGGTCTGTCCTAGGAGCAAGAACATCCCACTTTCGACTCATACTAACTGTGCCACTCTGAACAATACTTACCCACCTACCATCCTGGGATACTGCCAAAGACCAAGGATCAGAGTAGGGAAGGATCAACATTGGTAAAGGGAGTTTCCTTTGGAGGAGCTCCCAATATCAGTAAAGTCTCAGATTTAGTTCAAAGCTTTGTCCTTTACCCAAATAAGGCCAAATTTCATAAAAAGCCAGGGGAATGATTTGAATGGAAGCAAACAAAAATGATGTCTTCGTCAAATTTAAAATGCTCTAGAGATGTGAACTCTTTCTATCTACATCCAATCCATCTCTGCTGGAAGACCCCTTTATCAGCTCGCTTCAGGTACCAGCTAGAGGATCCTCCATGGGGATATTCTTTGTGGGAAATGGGTCAAACTGGATAGCCTCCAAAGTCCTTTCCCATTCTGGGTCTTTGTGACTACGAACGACAGAGGGGTAGTTTTAGACCTCATGTCAAGAAACAAAAACCAACAGGACCAAACCACTTCCTAGCCTTAGAAGCTGTGGTGATCCCTCCCTCCTGAGACATCCCCAAGGGAAGGCAGAACGACCTTGTCTTGGATGCTGCAAAGGGTGAGACTTCTTGCCCTGTCTGGATAGATTCCAAGACCCTTCCAGTTCTGAGATCCCAGGACAAAGTTCTTCATTGTTCTGAGACAGACAGCACTGTACACTTACATAGTCTGTGGCATTGACATCTGCACCAGCACGGAGTAACATCCTGACGAGATTCTCATTCTGTTTTGTCTTTGATACCTAAGCAACACAGGATGAGCCAATATACATTAATTTAAATATTTTCCCCAGCACATGAATCTTGGAAGAGGGATGATAAGGTGTGACATTGAAGGTAAATTTGTTTATCGAGACAATTTAAGTACTAGGGTACATCTTCTTGTGACTCAGTGAAAAGAGCAAGCAGGGGTGGAGTCAGGAAGATGTGAATTCTAATCCTGCCTCAGACATATACTAGCTGTGTGACCTTAGGCAAATCACTTAATCTCTGCCTCAATTTCCTCATGTGCAAAGTGGACATAATAACAGCACCTCCCAGAGCTGTCAGAATCAAATGAGATAGTCTATGTAAAGTGCATTACAGGAATATTAATTGTTATAGTAATCCCCTGTATTCCCTTATTCCCCCATTCTATCTCCCACCATCTCTCCTTTTTCCCTTTCCCCATTGTTTGATAGCCATAAATAATAATCCCCATTTCTATACTGTCTTAAGGTTAATCAAGCACTTGTCCCACAAGAAAGCTTCATGAGTAGTATTACCTCCATTGTACAAATGAGAAAACTGCTGCTTAGACACATTGAGTGAGTTGCCTAGCATCACATAGCTAATAAGTCTCAAGGAGGGATTCAAAGTAAGAATTCCTGATTCCCAAATCTGGTCTCTTCCTGCTACAGCAGGAGGTAAAATTAGGGGGAAAAAAATCATTCCTCAAGCGCCATTGAGGCATCTACCATGTTACCAGGTGCTGAAGTCACAAAAGCAAATGGAAACAGTCCAATGCCTGGACAAAAGCCCAGAGTCCTAGAAAGCCTCATCAGAGGGTCAGCACAGGGCAACGAGAAGCTTCATAAATGTCACTGCAGTTGAAAAAACACATTTTCTTTTTCCTTCCCTGGGCTGACTCATCCAAGAGATCTAAGTTTACAAATGGAATAACTAGCCTCAGCGAGCTGAGCTCTGCCCAGTACAGAGAGGAGTCCATCCCCCTTCTCCTGAAGATGGTACATAGGCATGGTGACAGCATGGTGGGACGGGCAGGGTGGGGCAGAGACAAAACAACCCACCAGGAGCACAGGGCTGGGCCACTGTCAGGAGAGGGGGGTCAGCTCTACTTACCATCAGGAAATAGCCAATCAGAAGTACAGGCATCAAGAGAATGATGAGCAGATAATCAAGGAAGGTGAACCTTTTCCTCACCGCATAATGTAGGCTGGTTCTCTCTTTCTAGGAAGAAAGCAAATTTAAAAAAGAAGAAAGTCACTTTGTCACCATTTAGAGACATTCATTTATAGCTAAAATTTTGCATTTTCTAATGAACATATATAGAGGATCTTCATGCTGTTGGAAGGTCATTGGTCACTTACTGATCTCTGTTATCCACTTTTGGCTTTAGTTGAAGAAAAGTTTTAATCTCAGGGCCATTACCTCCCCCGCCACCCCCAACCTCCCCTTTCCCCCCCCCCCCCGCCCCTTCCCCGTTACAAAGCAGTTAGTTGGGCTGCCTTCTCCAGCTAGTATCCTTAGCAAATGAAAAAGGGTTAACATTAGCCAAAGCAGACCTCAGTTAGGGAGGTAAGCCTGCCCCTCCCCAAGGGGAATTCCTAACTTGGGGCAGCTCAGAGGGTGGGAGGCTCATTACCAATCCCACATGCATACAGAGAACAGGCAGGAGAGCCAGGAGCAAGACAGAGGCTCACTCTCCTGGCTTTCGTTTTGGTCCTTGCTCTGGTTCACTGATGTGGGACAAACAAAGAGTCTGGGGGCAGGAAACTGAGAACAGTATCAGTGTTCAAGCTGTCCACTAGCAGTGCGTGTATTTTTTGGAGACGGTTGCCCAGGCTTATGGGGGATGGTTCTTGGCTGATCTTACTCAATCACTTCATTAAGCACTTTGAACAAGCTGTATCCTCTGGGTCGCTGTGGTTAGTCCCTGTTAGCTCCTTTGGACATTCCTAATGGCTTCCTCAGATCATTTCAGGGATTGCTGTTTTCCAACAAACCACAAAGACTTGTTTGGGTCTGAGGAACTGATGTTTACCACATCCCCCAAAAACCTGTGGGGCTCCCATGAAATGAACCAGAGCAGGCATAAATCTAAGTCGTCTCCTTCCTGGATCATGTCCCTGCCTCTGTTATGGAAAGATGGCCAGTACCAGCCTCCAGGCTTTGAGCCTCCCTCCACTTCAGCATGTGCTCTTTGGGGATGGGGCAAGCTTCCATAGCTCAGTTCAGTGGCCTTCTCCATCCCATTCATCATTATCAACCATGGAACATTAAATGACCACAGGCGGTCATTCGGCTTTGTGGTAGAACAGAAGATCATGGTGCTAGAACTGGGAGGGACCTCTCTGAGGTCATAGAATCCAACCCTTCACTTTGAGATGATGAAACTGAGACACAGAGAAGTGGCCATAACTTGTTCGTGGGTAACAAGAGGCAAGGCCAGGATTCTTCCCCTTCTTTTCCCCTATCACATTATAGGAGGCTGTGTGGTAATAACAGAAAGAGTACTGACTTTGGAGTCAGCAGGACCTGATGCTTACTCCCCATGTGACCTTGGATAAGTCACTTGACCTCCATGGGCTCCAGATTACTCATCTATAAAATGAGAAAGAATCATAACACAAGGGTTTTCCCAGATGACCTCTGAGGTCCTCTTCAATTTCAACGAACACTCCCTTCACTCCATTCAACGATCTGCTTCAGGTCTGAAGTGAGACTAACTTCCTCCATCCTCCCCACTCTCACAGATGTTCTCACCTGATTTTTGGCATTCACATTGGCATTTCTTCGTAAGAGGAATGCAACAATCTTCAGGTGTCCCCGTCTGCAAGCACAGATTAGAGGGGTGTCTCCATTGAAGCTATCTTGAATGTTGACATAACTATTATCTTCTTTCACCCACTTCCAGACTTCAGCAAAGTCATTCTGATAGGCTGCTTGGCAGATGGGCTGAGGGAAAAGTGAAAAAAAGCACATTTTCAAAGGTGTATGATATGAGACCAGTAAAGTGCCCTAGATTCCATTTCGAGTCAGAAATTCTGGGTCAAATCAGAGCTCTTTTTTGCTAAATTCTGGGGATATAAAGAAAGGCAAAAATAATCTTTGCCTTAAGAAGCTTTCATTATATTGGAGGTGACAATATTTGATACATATGTACATACAAGATACAGACAGAGTAGGAGAACCATAACCGTAAAGGAGAAGGCTCCAGAAGGACTTGGGAAATACCTCTTCCAGAAGGTAAAACATGAAGGAAGTCAATGATTCTAGGTTTAGAGTTAGAAGGGACTCTTGAGGGCACCTAGCCCAGACCCTCAGTTTGTAGTTGAGGAAACTAAGATAACATAGGTTTTTATACCCAACAACTTCAAAAATAATATGGATTTATAGGAAAATAAAAATGACAACAAAGTTGAAAAGTTTGATTTGCATTTAAGAAATGAAAGAAGGCAATTTTTGTAGACTACGCAAAAGCTTCATGTTTGTGAATCATGAGCACTTTCTTCAGGAAAAGTCTCAGAAGGTATATGGAATGCTGAGCACTGACCAGCATCACCAAAACTAAATTGACATTACATTAATGTCCAGGAACCAACTGGGAATTATTTAAGAATCAGCAGTTTGACTAGTTGCAGCAAGGAACAAAATCAGTGTCAAAATGGATACAGATGAGAGAATGACATCACAGGCAACTACAAAGGAACCAACCCAACTTATTTAAACAAGCATCTGACTCTTAAAAATTAGAAATTGTTTAAACATAAATAGACTCTCTTTATTACTATATTTCAAGAAGTTTAAAAACTTGCTACAGCAAGGAGGCAAAGGAGCCCAGAAACTGCATCAACCACCAAATATTTGATCATTGCAAGGAGAGAAACATGGTGATCCAAGGGCATTTCATGGGTTAGCAGATAAGCTTATATGTAGGTCAATGTATAGGAAGGTTACACAGTATTGACTCACAAAATAGCAAAAAGCTGCCAAGATGAAGGACGCTACAGAAGACATGATATGGGGCTCAACTAAGCCAGATCATGCCAAGAGCATTTTAAGATGAAAGTGAGAGGAAAACAATGAAATGGAGAGAACAGACTGTCCAAAATTTCCCTGGAGGTCTATCCTCATCATTGACAGAAATGGTACCAACACATCTGAATTCTGACCTCAGTAACTGATATATGACTACATGAGGAATGAGGAACGTCTTGTAAGAAGATAAATTAGGCAAAATGACCAAGCCAGACACAGAACAAGCCCATTATTAAAGGTGACACAATTTCAATGATAGATTTTTCAAGATATCTCAAAGAAAGATTCCTTTTTCAGATCACAAGAATGGAGAAAAAACTCAGATGACATCACCCAAAAGAGGCGACCAAAAGGATATTTACAACAAGCAAAACTTATGTCTGATTTCTTCTTTCTCTAAGACATATGAGAATGAAGTATGTGCATGTCAAGGACAGCTGTGAAAATATGAAGAAGGGTCAAAGAAGGTATCTCTTAGACAGTTCACTACATCAGGCAGTGAAATTGTGAGACAGATTCAATGGGATACTTTTCTTGTCAATGAGAAATGACAAATGTGAAGAATTCAGAGGAACACATGGAGATGTGTATGATATGATATAAAATTAAGTAGAGATTTGAAAGGGTCCTATGGGTACAGAATGCTGCAAACACTTTTAGATATAATCACTGTGCTGCCTGACTTCACTTAATTGCTTCTCTTTGTTATAAAGAGGTATATCAGGAAATTATATAACAATCAAAGCCATCAGCAGAACTTTAAAAAAAAGGACTCAGGGTAAAACTACATAGGAGAGGTAGTCCAACTCAGGTTTTTAGGTTTTCTGTACTGACCAGTGATGAAGTCCATTTGCTGCCTATCGATAAACACCTGGGGCAAGGAGGTCATAGGAATAGAACTGTGCAAGAAAACTATAGATGTGGTTGTTGAGTTGGTTGGATTTGCTTCACTGTTTTTGTTAAGGCTCAGTAGAGGTGGGGGTAAATGGGGAATTGACTGTGATATGAAAAACAGAAGGCATCAATAAATTTTGGTAATAAATATTGGCAGGAAAATATACTCACTACTTTTTAGAATGTGAACCACCAGTGCCATAGTTGTTTTTGTGACTTTCTCAAAAGTAACATTTGAACTTATATGATCATGTATTTTAGGAAATGGAATCCATAGCCCACGCGCTCCTTTATCTCTAATAATTTTTTTAGCCTTATTCATTTACTCTGAAAGTTTGTTATTTATTAGACTATCAATGACAGAAGGTTTGCTTCAATAAGAGGTCTGCTGGTTGGGTACAGCACTGACCATAGTTGTCCCTGGGGCACCTAGACATAGGAGGTGGTAAGAGTTAAGTGAGACTGGAGAAAAGGGAAGGCAATGGGGTCCATCTCTTGAGTGGATGAAGGAGACAATTGACTTGGAGAGTCCCAGAGCTGCTACTACCCTAGGATGTTGGTGCCCAATGTCCATTTCTCATGACCACAGGATCATGCATTTGGAGCTAGAAAGATCTTAGAAATCACCTTGCTTAACTTCCTCATTTTGCAGATGAAGAGATGGAGGACCTGAGAAGACAAGTAGTTTGCTGAAAACAACCTCACTAGTTGTTGGCCAGCCCTCTGAGGGCAAATCCTCCCCCATGACGTCTACCAGCGATTTAACTCATAAAACATAGGAAATGATGTCACAATTTAACTCATGAAATGTATATGACTTGTTCTTTCCCCCTTGCAAGCCTCAGTTTCTTTCTCTGTAAAAAGAAGGGGTTAGACTGAGTGACTTCTGTAGTTCGGCTTTGACATCCATTTATTTGTGTGATGGACCATGCAAGAATAACGGATAACCACCAGGGGGCAGCCCAGCCCTAGAACTGGAGCTTCCCACATTCTAACTAGAAACCCCATCTTCAGGGAGATAAAGCAGTGCCTCACTGGGAAAGAGTGAGAAGAAGAGAAGTGACGTGCCCTGTTTGGTCTCCATAACTGCTGACAACCGGAGGGTGCTGGTGTTACTGAGACAACAAGTCAGAAAGTCTTGTTGTTGACTAAGACCAGTGGGGCTCACTTGAGGCCAACCAGATAGTAAAGTATACAGCTCAGGCAGAGCCACCCACAGTGTCTGAGAATGTCTGAATTACCAGCAAGAAATCTTCCCTTCCCCGAAGGCTGGTGCCTTCTCTCTGCTGATTTTCTCCAATCAATTCCGCCTGCTTCTTGTTGGCACATAGTTGCTTGTGTGTTGTTTCCCCTGTTAGACTGGGAGCTCCTCGAGGACAGGGACCATTGTTTTGTTTCCTTTGTATCACCAGAGCTTAGCACAGTGGTACATAGTACACAGCAGGTGCTGAATAAATGCTTGTTGACTGACTGACTCATTACTCTATCCAATATTCTATGAGGTTTGCCAAGAGACTATAATAATCCAGATATAGGTGTACTGGGAAAAAAGCTAAGCCTAGAGCCATGAGAGACCTGGGTTCTAATCCTGCCTTGGATATTTCCAAGCTGTATGTCCACAGACAAGTCATATAACCCCTCAGTTTGCTCGCCTCTGAAATAGGAATAATAATGCCCATAATACCAGCCTCACAAAGGTAAATACCAAATATGATGATGGATGTAAAAGACTTTGAAGGCCTAGATAAATATCAGTTTCCACCCCCCTGGTGGTTTTTGTTAAAAGCCCCAGTAAAGAAAAAGACCCTGTCCCTGTCTACTCAGGAGGCTCAATCTGCAGAGGAGACCTCATATAAGTCATGTATATACAGTAGAGGCAGGGCAGCCTTGGGTGCTCTGGGTCCAGCCCTGCTGAGGAGCAGTCTTCTAGTACAGAAACAAGGGTTGCTATTGGCTGAGTCTGTAGAGGGAGGAGAACAAGGCCTTGGGAAATGTCCCACATCGGGTGGCCAGGGAGTCACTGGAGACTTTTGAGAAAGCATTTGGGGGGGCCAGGTGGGGTGAGAATGAATGGAGGCAGTGGATGGAGGCTACTTGTTTGAAAAGTTTGACAGGGAAAGAAAAAGCAAAAATGAGAGAGAGGGAGGGAGAGAAATAATGCCAGGCAAAGAGGTGTGTGTGTGTGTGTGTGTGTGTGTGTGTGTGTGTGTGTGTGTGTGTGTGTGTGTGTGTGGTTTTCTTCGCCAAGATAAGGGAGGACTGTTCTTGTTATAAGGCCATAGGGCTGGGTCACGGCAGCAGGGTGTGAAAAGTGAGAACAGAGCTAAATCTAGGAGGGGTTTCCAGGAAGAGGCAGAATTGAGAGGGTGGGGAGAGCTAGCCTAGACAGAGAGGAGGGAGAGAGAGACAAAAAGGGAAACAGAAACATAGAGACAGAGAGAGAGAAAAAGAAGTGACATTTCTTCCTTCAAGTCTTTGAGGAAGCACAAGGGGACATTTGAAGCGGAGGAGAGATGAGCTCACAATGTTCCAGAGGGACCGTCTCAGGAGGGCGGGCTGTCTGCTGAGAATCAATTCTATAAACCTCTGTTAATCACTTGCTCTATGCAACGCATCATTTTCAGCCCTAGGGATTTGGAGGAAGAACAGTCTGTCCTCTAGGACTATACAGTCTTTGGAGAGATGGAGGTTTCCATGGAATTTGGGTGGATGAGAATGGGGGCAGCCATCTCTGCACCATACAAAAGCTACACATTTATTTTAAAAGGGGGGTCTCTTTCCTGTTTGGTCCAGGCTAGATGGCCTCTGGAGTAAGTTTTAACTCTTGAGATTCAGCATCAAGATGATCAACCATGGAATCCAAAACTGGCAAAGTTAAGTGTAGACAGAAGAGGGCTGGTCAACTGGGTGAAGAGACAGGAGCCCAGGAAATACAGGTCCCAGAGCAGGCCCAATAAATGACAAGGTGCAGCAAAGAAAAGGACAAATGTGGGAGGGAGGGTAGAGAATACCAAATTTTAGGACTTAGAGGTAGAATCTAAGGCCCTTGGTATGGTTATGTAGGGGCAGCTAGGTGATGAAGTGGATCAAGCTCTGGACCTGGAGTCAGAAAGACTCGTCTTCATGAGTTCAAATCTGGTCTCAGACACTTACTAGCTATGTGACTCTGGGCTAGTCACTACAATTTTTTTGCCTTAGTTCTTCATCTGTAAAATGAGCTGGAGAAGGAAGTGGCCAAACACTCCAGGATCTTTGCCAAGAAAAACCGACTCACAAAGAGTTGGACACAACTGAAACAACTCAACAATTGATTATGTAGTGAGTAGAGATGAGGGTCATTGAATGGGAGAGGTAAGAGTCGGCAGGGCCAAGTTGCCCTATGAGTCATCACCGCAAATGCTGATGTCAAAGAGATTATAGCAGGCAATTAACAGCTAGCCTTCTGAGAAGATAATTAGAGCCAGTTATTATAGCAGGGTGGGCCTGGTGCTGAAGTCACTGGCACAGGGCACATGGGCTGTGAAAGTTAGTAAGGAACAGTGGGCCATGTCCAGGCTGGAAATAAAGAAGGCAGTAACAGACTCAGAGAAATGGCCCCAAATCACAATCACTCAGTAGAGAGCTGAGTGTTGAGAGTCCTAAGAGGTCGATGAGTCCAGCCCTTGCCTGACAGGACGCATCGCTCCAGCAGGCTTGACAAGCCGCCAAATATAAACTCCAGCTGCCATTTGAAGTTCTTCCAGGGCTGACCCTTCCTAAATCTCCAGCCTCTTTACCACACAACTGACTGTCAGGCATGACAGTTTCCTCTCCAAACATCATGGAAGATGCTCCATTTTTGGGCTTACATAGGCTGGCCCAATCTTTACAATTCTCTTCCCCCCCATCTCTGGTTTCCTTTAGGACTCAACTCAAAAGCCACTTTGTCAGTGACTTTAATGGTCCTACTGAGGTACCAATGCCTTCTCCTCATATCTACTTTTTATGTATCATATATACACCAGTGGGCAAGATGAAGTGGGGCAGCAGAGACAGAGAGGAGGGACGTTTCTTCCTTCAAATCTTCAAGGACCCCAATCCTTGAAGCAATGAATGTGGCTTGCCCTGTCTGCTGCCAACACACAGGTAGTGTGCTTGGACCAGTCAGAAATGCTGGTCCCTGATGGAATACCTGCTAAGACCATCCAATTCACAAGCATGGGCACCACAGACTCTCCTGGATTCTGGCACCATGGGGTCATGGTGTATGTTCAGGAAATAGCTGATGATTGAGTGCTGCCCTCTTTTTCTATAGTATCCAAGTCTTGCCCTAATTTTTTTTCAGGGAAAGGAATCTGGTGGATGAGGGGAGAGGATGGACAATGAGGTAACAGTAAGGTCCAGAATCCCAAGAACCCCTGAGATAGGGCGGCCCTCAGGGACCTGTCCTGGAGCAAGAATCCTTTCTATAAAATCCCTGGTGGGGATGCACCCAGATTCTGCTTGAAGTAAGTAGGATCCAATGACCCTTCCCCCTTCCAACCACATCAAGGATAAACTGCAGGTCCCTCTAATAGCTAGAATCTGACTCCAGGTGACCTCTCCCTCCTCCTCTCAAGCTCCTGCTCCTCCCCTACAAATCACATCTGACTCCCCGTAAGTCTCACCGCTTCAGTGACTGACCACTTTTGCTCTCCTTTCACTTTCTCCCTTCTCCATGCCTCTTTTCACACGACCTCCTCTCCCCCCCTTAGCTCCCTCCCTCCCACATTCTGGGAAATCAATAGACTCTTCGTCCCACCATCTCCTGGTTAAGCTCCCTGTCTTCTCTCAGGACCCAAGAAGTTTAGAGGGTAAACATCCATCCTGCCCAGTGCCAGCTTTCAAATTCCTAATTCACTGTCGCAGGACCTCAGGGCATTGGGGTGAATTTGCCAGCCAGGTCCTATTTCCCACTACTCAGTTAGAAGGCTGAAAGCACCGAAGGATGAAGTCCTGACCTTGCTCCTTTGCTTTCCATCTCCTCCATCTGACCATCACACCGTGCCCCTCGAAATTGTGTTTAGGGAACTGCAGGCAGCGAACGCTGCCAATGATTCGTGAATGAAAAGGGCCATGGACTTAAAGTCCCAGCACATGAGTTCAAATCGGGCTAAGCCTCTCCTGGCTGTTTGACCTCGAGTAAGCCTCTTCCCCTTTCGTCTCTGAAATGATGGAACTGACCCAGATGGCAGACCCACAGGGTGATGGATAGAGATAATCGCCACTACTGCATGGTCCTCCTTAGTGCATATTAATGCCTAATGCTCCGACCCTCCCCCTCGAGTGCTTTGGAAATGTGAGATTGGGCGGATACAGGTCCTCCTGTGCTATCACCCTTCGGCCACTTCAGCTGCAGGAGGCGACGGCGCTGAGGGCTACCGTAACTGATAAAATACTCCCCTTGCTGATAGTCTCCGCCCTTAACTGCTCCCGCACGCCTTTACCTCCTATCAATGACTTGTTGGAATGAAGTGTTGGTCCCCAGGTGCGTAGCCCATCCCTGGAACTCCTTCGACCTGCTCAGAGCAGAACAGAACCCCTCTAGACTCATGCAGCATCCTTTGACACTCGCTATGACTGAACCAACCCTCCTCTCCCTGGGGCCAGGATCCTAGGGATGACAATCTACCCCAGCAAACATTTATGAAGCTTCTCTGATGTGCCTGGACACATCATTCCTGGGCCCCTCCCTCACAGCCGGGCTGTAGAGGTCACACTGACTTGCATTGAGGAGGGTATTTCCTCCCCTGGGAGTTCCTTAAGTCAGAAAATCCTAGGTCATCTTAGATGCCCTCCCTGCCCCCAACTCTACCCACACCTATTCCAAAAGGAAGGACTGGGGAAACAAAGATTCCAAACACACAGCCCCTGCCCCAAGAAGCAAAGAGGCAGCCAGAGTGGCCCATGGGACAGGAAGATGTGAGTTCAAATCCGGACACTGGACCCTGGACAAGCCATTAACCTCTGCATCTAGTTTCCTGTCTGTAAAACTGGGAACAATGACAGCCCCTACCTGCCGGGGTTGTTGTGAGGACCAAATGAAATCATGTTCGTTATGTGCTTGGCACATAGTATGTGCTGTATAAACTGTTACTGTTGCTATCATTACAGGGAGGCTCCCCCACACCTGGAAAGGCCAGTCCCTAGATCACAGACCTTCTGTCCTTTCCCAAGCCTGTACTCAAAGCTTTCCCAGCTTGGTAAGGCCTGCTGGGGCTGGCATTCCAAAGGGTGCAGCCCAGGCAGGAGGCACTCCTTTAAAAAGAAATAGTTATTTTGCTTTTCCAGGTACACGCCCCTTCTAGAGATCTTGGTCTTCTGTTTTAATCAAATGAAAATTCCCAGATTGTTTCTGTCCCTGTGAGGGGATATGTCCTCTAAGGACCAAGGAATTTTTTTTAAAGTTGTCCAAAAGGCATAGGCAAACTCCACTTTGTTCACAGTGGGGAGAGGAAGGATCTTCTGTATCTGCTAACATGGCCTGGGCCCTTTGGGGACTGCTGTTCCACGGCCTTAGACTGAGTCCAAGCTTGCTTTCTAGAGTCATGGTCTTGATGTCACAAAGACCAAGAAGAGCTCAGGCTGAAGGTTCTCCTACCAAATGCCTAAATACAAATCTCTAAGGAGATGTGGAACCTAAGCTTTGGAGAGGCCCTCGGAGGCCTGTGGTCTATCTAACAGAATGGAAGCTACTTGAAGTCAGGGACTGCTTTGGTCTTTGAAGGTCCAGGCTTTAGCACAGTGTGCAGCATATTGTAGGTGCTTCATAAATGCTTGTTTACGAATTGATTGGTGTTGTTCAGCCTGTACCTGAACAAGACTCCTCTACCATAGATCTGACAAGGGATCAATTAGCCTTGATTTGACAATCTGCAGAGGCAGCCTGCCACTTTGGGATGGCTGTAACGGCAGCTAGATTGGACACTGGACAAATCTGGGGACCTGCAGTCAGGAAGCCTCAGCTTCCTCATCTGTAAAAATGGATTAATTATAGCACCTTTCTCTAAGGGTGGTTGTGAGGATCCAGTGAAATAACTTGTGTGAAGTGCTTTGTAAATCTTAAAGCATTGCTTTATAAGCGCTTTATTGTTGTTAATATTGTTTTTATTCATTAAATAGCCTGACTCCCTCTCTAAAAGCCCCACCTTTTCACTCCTGGTGGTATCTGAGCCTCCTCTATAGGAGCTGCCCATCTTAGCCCTTAAGATGCCAGACTCGACCCCTCTAAGCCTTCTCTGGTTTCTCCAATCAGTCCTCATGTGGCAGCATTGCTCAATGTCTGAATTAGCCGTTTCCTTCCTAAAAGGTGGAACTGAAGGGAAGAAAACTCACAAGCCATTGTCTATTGTGTTTGCTTAGCAAAAAAGGCAAAAGGGGATTTTGTTTACAGATCAGTGGGGTCTTGAAGTCAGATAAAACAAGCACTTAAGACAGAGGAGAACTTTGTACACAGCAACAACTACAGTGTGTGAGGAATTTTTCTGGTAGACTTAGTACTTCACAGCAATGCAAGGATCTAAAAAATTCCCAATGGACTCGAGGAAAAATGCCTTCCACATCCAGAGAAAGAACTATGGAATTGGATTGCAGAAGGAAGAAGACCATTCTCCCTTAGGTCATGTTTTGTTTTGTTTTATAGTTTCTCCCATTCATTTTAATTTTTCAATACAAAATGACTAAGGTGAAAATGTATTTGTGTAGAACCCATATAAGATTGCAAGCCCATCTCAGAGAGGGAGGGGGGAGGGAAGGGGGAGGGAGGGGAAAAAAAATCTAAGATGCATGGAATTGCCTGTAGAAAACTGAAAACGAATAAAATATTTTTTTTAAAAAGAGAGCTTGTTAAATTTTCAGAGTGGAAGTTACGCTTCACACATCATCAAAGACTGAATCGGGATTTGATTTGTTGTTTGGTTGATTGTCTAGATTTAAGAAAGTGATGAAGAAAATATGAATAACTCCCCATGATAAAAACACTGATAATTAATAGCGCAGAAAATATTAACCATTATTAATAATAATGAAAAATGTGTCGTGAGTACTTTTTTTCAGAGATATGGTCATTAAATCTTTTTCAGCACATCCTACAGAGGATCACCCCAAACACAAGGATCAGGGGCCACAGCAGTGCTTAATGTAGTAGGATTACAAACCATCCATCCTGCCCTCCCTCCCCGGGATTATACTTCAAATCCTACAAAAACATTAGCTGAGATTTTGACATCTCTAGAAAAAACACCCAATCCTGGATCTCACCATCCTTTACTGTCAGAAAACTCTTTGTCAAGAATACCTTAAACCCTTACTGGTATAATCAGAGGGTGGTAGGGGGCAGCGGACCTTCTGCGCATTACCTGATGTCTCTAAGACTACTTCAGTTTCCTCCTCAGTAAACAATGTGAGGATTAGTTTTCCTTAATACAAAAGTTTGATATTTCTTTGTTTTTCTTTCTTTTTTCCCAGTGGATGGGGCACAAAAAAAGTTTGATAACTGAAAAACATAAACATTTACTTTTAAAATTAATAAAATGAGGGGTTTTAACTAGCTGACTCCTAGGGTTCAGCCAAATCAGAGCATTCCAAGCTGATCAGGAAGCCATGTGACAAAATCATCCTCTTGAATTCATGCTTTGGCAAACATTTAGCAACAAACATTGGCTTCTAAATAGGATTATTTCCCAGGAAAATAGTCAAGAGTGTTAAGAAACACATCCTCACAATGGGAACCCAAGAGAATGGGGGGAGCAGAGATGACCCGGGGAGATAGTGAGCTTCTCAGTCATGGAAGGGCTTCAAGTAGACGCTGAACCACCACTTGTGGTTCTCTAGGGGAGGCTTCTGATTCAGGTATGGGTTGGCCTTTATGATCCCTGATGTCGCTTCCAGATCTGAGACTGAAATATTTGACTTTTACTGTGGATGGTTTGAAGAAATGAGTGAGCAGTGAGTAGCCTTCAGGGAGGGCAGAATGAGTGTGGTGAAGAGATGGGATGATTCCAACGAATGGGAGGAGGGAAATATACAGAAATCCCCCTCAAAGCCCCCACCCTTCACTCACAATTCTGACCAGCTTTCTTGGGGCGGCAGAACAACTGGGACTCCTTCCAGGGAAGGAGGGAGGTGGGGGGAGAACAGTTGGTTGGCGCAGTGGATAGAGCTCTTGGACTAGAGTCAGGATTTTAAATCCTGCCCCAGACACTCACCCACTGTATGACCCTGGGCAAGTCACTGGCAAACATCTGTCTGCCTCAGTTTCCTCATCTGTGAAGTACAGATGATAATAGCACTATCTCCCAGGGTTGCTGTGAGGATGAAGTGAGTAATAGTTGTAAAAGACTTAGCATGGTGCCTGGCACATAGTAGGGGCTGTACAAATATCACTTTAAATATTAAATATTCATTTCACCAAAAAGGCACCTGAACACACACACACACACACACACACGCACACACACACACACACACACACACACACACACACACACACACACACCACTTGAAGGGGAACCATACTGTATTATTATACAGTAATAGCTCTCCTTTATGTAACATTTGAAGATTCTCAAAGCTAATACCGAACATATATTATCTCAGTTGATTCTCAGAACAACCCTGTGAGGTAGGTGCTTTTATAATCTCTATTTTACAGAGGAGGAAACTGAGGCTGAGGAGTTAAGTAATTATAAGAGCTAGCATTCATATAGTCCTTTAAGGTTTCCAAAACAACTTACAAATAGTATCTAATTCAGTGACTGCTGTTGGTGTCTCTGGGTCCCTGTGTGGTGGTCTACTCACTGCACCCCCTAACTGGTCCAAGGCTGAGGAAGTCATAATAGATTTGTTCTGCTATGCCATGGAGGGCAGAAGTGGAGGGGAGGGGCGGAACGCATGGTAGGAGTAATGGGGTTAGGACAGGTTGTTAAGGGGCAAAAGTCCATTGAGATCAGGAAAAATAAAAACTCAGCTTCAGGATTAGAATCCCTTAAAAATGGATCTGGTTGCCCCCAAAGGACTACTAGACGTCTTTAAGGCCCAGTTTGTATTAATGGGTATGCGATGGAGATTTTCATTCAGATGTGAATGGGGCTAGTTAAGAGCACTCTCTGCCCTGAAGGCATGCTTAACATGGGCCAACTAGACAAACAGTGACTTACTTAACAATTCCACAAAACTATATGGTCTTTCTAATACTTTGACCCAAAGGGATGATGTTAATAGTGGTGCTTCCAGGCCGTCAGTGCCTCTGAATCTTGGGATGTAGGCTGCTATCTAAAGCCAGACTTTTCCAGGGGCTGACTTCATCCCAAAGGGGCTTGGTTTAATCTTCAGGTTGGACAGAAGGGAGACTTCTGGGAGTCTTTGTCCCCAGTTAGCAGAGGCAAGACAGGGAGGCAGTACTCTATTACAAATGGAGAAATGTGTTGTTCATCTCTCCAGAGAAGGCATCCAAGGTCATGTAAATGGGACACACCCTGGTTTTTGGCCCCTCTTCCTTGTGAAAGCATTTATTTGGTAAAGGGTCCCTCCAATCCTGGGAGTGGCTCAAAATCTCTGGTCTCAGACCAGAAAATTTTCTTTCCATTTGCAAACCTTGCAATGATTTTAATAATACCAGCCTAAGGACCAAGGCGGCAGGAGGTGCTTACAACAGAGTGCAAGGTTCAAGTCCTGGTTCTGATTCAGGTTCCCTGGGTGACTTTGGGCAATTCACTGTCCCTCAGTGTCTTCCTCAGTCAAGAGGACACTCACTTTTCTATGCCTCACCAGGGCTTTGTGAGGGAAGTGCTTTGAAAGCCACCATGAGCAAGGCTGAGCTGTATCTGTGGGGTTCTCCCATCACCCCTTGAGTTCCTAGGAAAAGAGAGCAGGTGCTCTGGCCATACACCTCATTCCCTTCCTTCTTCATTCCAATATTTCTTGATGACTCACTGACATCACTGGATCCTAGATTTTGAGCTAGGAGGGACACTTGAGGTTTTCAGGTCTGATCCCTCATGATATGCCTGAGGAGACAGAGGTTCCCAGAGGCCTGGTGACTTCCCCAAACTCACACAGGGAATACACCCCGAGGGCTGGTCTTTGGGGGTCCTAACTATACCCTCCCTCCAATGCTGGGCAGGACCCTGCAGGAAGTGGGCATTCCAGGGCTGAGGGAAGGCAAGTTGGGTAAAAACTTGGAGAGTCAAATTCCACAAACTCTTCCCCATGCCCACCCCCAACCACTGAGGTATTCCCAGTGACCTCCACCTCCCAGATGAATCTTCAGGATTGGCTCCCACCAACCATCAGTTCCTGCCCTTTCCCCCTTGCTTCTCCTCCTGCCTTTCTGGTTACTGTCTTAGTCTTTAGACTGTCTCCTTTCCCTCTTCCTAAATATCATGTCCTCTCAAGCATCTGCCTTGGACCCTCTTCACTTCCCTCTTCTCTATCCTCTTCATTGTCCCAAATATCCAGATTGTGAGTGCCACTACACCTGGGCAGGTTCCAACCATGCTCCACCCCATTCCCCAGTCACCATCTCACCACAGAGTGTGCACCTTTTCGAGTCTGCAACCAAATCAAATCAACACTGCCTTTGGCACTAGAAAGATTGTGTCAGCCTGCTCCTGCACAACTCCATTCAGCATCCCTGTAACCTTCTGATCCAGAGCAGCTGGACAGAACTACTTATCCCCCATATAGGGGCATACACAGAGGGCTGGACCTGGAGTCAGACCTGAGGGCAAATCAACTTCAGATAATTCCTAGCAGTGTGACCCTGGGCAGATCATGTAACCTCTGTCTGCTTCAGTTTCCACAAATGTCATATGGGGATAACAATAGCACCTGCTTCCCAGGGTTTTTATGAGAATCAAATAAGATACTATATGTAAAGTGTTTTAGCTCAATGCCTGGCACATAATAGGTCTGTATAAATGTTAGTTGTTATTATTAATAGAATATAAGCTTCCTGAGAATAGGAAATGTCTTTTGCTTTTCTATTTGTGTCTCCAGCACTTAGTCAATAATCAAAAAGCATTTATGAAGTGCTCACTATATGCTAGTGGGCAGCTGAGGGAGGTGCATAGAGCACAAAGCGCTGTGCCTGGAGTCAGGAAGACTCCTTTTGCTGAGCTCAAATCCCGTCTCAGACATTTATCAGCTGTGTGACCCTGGGCAAGTCACTTCACCCTGTTTGCCTCAGTTTCCTCATCTGTAAAATGGAGAAAGAAATGGCCAACCACTCCAGCATCTCTGCCAAGGAAACCCCCAGTGAGGTCACAAAGAGTCAGATACTATTGAAAAATTATACAATAACAATATGTCTGGACATTGATCAGCACAGTGCTTGGCATATATTTTTCCCTTAGTGACTTTACATTTCTTCCTTCATTTATTCCTTCATTTGTCTTGGCCACATCCATGACTTCCATTATTGCCTTGAGTTAGAGCTTTCCACATTTGTCTTACTAGCCTAGATCTCTCTCCTAAAGTCTGCTCTCACATTGTCAGCTTCTTACTGGAAATCTCCACCAAGATTTCCCTTGGTAACTTCAGACTCATGGTGACCCAGACCCAGCCCTGTCCCTCCCTCACTTCCTCCATGCCTGTTGATGGCTCTTCCATTCTCCCATGGACCTTTCTAGGCAGAGTCTTTGACTCACCTTTGACTCTTTTCCCTTCTTTACCCTGTATGTTTAATCAGTTTCTAAAATCTGTCTGGGCCAACACCTATCCTTATCTCTCCCATCTTCCCTTCCTCCTGACAATATATTAACCTAGTCCCATTACCTTTCATCTGGGCAAATGCAATAGCCTCTGAACTGATCCGTTCCCATCCCTACCTTGCACAATTCCCTTCAACAACTCTACATTATACAGAAAAAAAAATACATATATTGTATATGGAGAGTTAGCAATTCCTACATCTCACCTCGTTTCTATGTGTTCCTCCAAGCCCAAGAACAGATTCCTCTGTGTCTCCACCTATACACATTTTTCTATAAGACAAAACTTGGGAACTGCTTCCTTCCTCTATGAAACCTTCCCAGTATCCTCCAGCTAGAAGTACCTCCTCCAACCCCAATTTTACAGCTGTCTGCTGATTAATGAGGGGATCAGAGTAGCTGACCTCTGAGATTCCTTCTACTTCTAAAAGTATAAGCCTAGGTTTCTATGACTTCTCCTGGACATGTCTAACATTGTAACTTATGGAATGGAAATCTGTGGACTTGATTTTTCCTCCTTGTAGACTAAGCTCTCCAATGGCAAAGACTATATGACATTTTAAATCTACGCTCCCTCCATAACTGATGGTGGTATGCTGCCTGTAGCTGATGCTTCAGCAATATTTATTGAACTGCATTATTTGTTGAATGGTCTCTGACCTCAAGAAGCTTACAGATGTATTAAAAGTTTCACAAAAACACAAGATGCATCGCAGAAAAGTAGATACTAAAGAGTCTCTGAGCTCAGTTGAGATGAGCACGGCATCACAGTGTGCTGGGGCACTTTTCAGATACACTTAACCATCCATAAGCCACTTGTCCCACACATATTACACCCACCAAAAAGCCAAACATTGAGGTCAGATGAGGGGAGGGTGAGAGGGTGGGTATATTTTTGCCCCATGTATAACAGTCAATATTTGCTAGCTTTTTACTGTAAGGGATAAGAAACCTAGACAAAACACAGTAGGGTCTCTGAATCAGATGAAAAGTTGGTCATTATCCCAGAGTGTAATAGGCTGACTGGGAAGATGGGGGTGTCCTTCCTGGCATGGACACTAGCAAAGGTGGGATGATCATGTGTCAGAGATGTCTTATGGGGGCAAAGATCTGAAGAGATAGTTGCTGATTCTGAGATTTAGATTTCTTTGTAGTTACAGAAATCCACATTCTTCCACATCTGGACAGGAAATTTCAAAAACCTTCTGTTTCTCTGACATCTGTGAATAATATAAAAGTGAAAAAGGGCTCTTGAAGGCCCTTATGGCCAAGTCTTCATCTTATAGTGTGGAGAACAGTTAACAAGAACAAGAAAACAATCAAAGCTATATGATTTATAAGCCCAACAAGCACAATAAATGGGTGTTTGGATCAGGTCCAGAGACAAACAAAGGACCTTGGAAACGGAAGGTACCTTACAGATCACCTGGCCCAACCCCCTCCTTATACAAGTGAGGAAATGAAAGAGCGTAAGGCAGGATTCAAAGTCAAGTCCTCTGATTCTAGGAGCAGAGCTCATTCCATCAGGAGTCATGCTACTTGAACTCACCTTGGAGTCAGGAAAACCTGAGTTCAAATTCTGCCACAGATACTTGGTATCTGTGTGATCCTGGGCAAGTCACTTAGACTCTGTCTGCCTCAGTTTCCTCATCTACAAAATCGGAATAATAGTAGTGTCTATCTCACAGAGGTGTGAAGAACAAAGGAGATAATGTATGGTAAAGTCCTTTGAAAAGTTTGACGTGCTATATAGATGTCAGTTAAGAGAGGGGTAAATCCTGGCTGTCCTGAGCTAGCTACTTTGGGAATGTAAGATAGTTATCTGTAGATAACTTTGGGCTGACAGGAGAAGATGTGACAGTGTGCACTTTGGGGAGGACAAAAAAGGTGAGGTTCCTCAGGAAACAGAGGCAGCAACACATAGTAGAGTCTTGGAGCCAGATAGTCCTGGGTTCAAATCCTGTGTAACCCTAGACATGCCACTGCTCTAAGAAAAGCTCTAATACTTAAGACTATAAGTTGTAGAGAGAGCTGAGTGAGATGCATCAACAGATGGAGTTTTCTCTATTACAAGAGGCATCTACCAATGGAATTACATATCTAGTCCTTGTTCCTATCATTTCTCTAATTTAGCAATTGGATTGCCTGTGGCACACACATGGCCCAATAGAACATCATACTTCAGTTTCCCCCCATCTTCTTGTAATGGTAATGCAATTTAAGATCCTCCTAGCCCATTTAATAGGCCTGGAGCCCATTAAGGGAAGCTTGCTTAGGGGAGGCTTACTTGCTTGAAGGTTTTCATACTGTTTGGTAATTAGGCATTGAAGCACCTGGGTTGTGACTCTATATAAACTCTGAGGTGAGGTTTTGCTTTGGAAGACTGTTCCTGGGATTTAGCCAGATGAAACTGGGCAGCTGTTAAGGAGCACCCTGACTTTGAAAACCCAGGTGTCGGTGCTTCTGTCTCTGGTAACTACGTATGTGTGATGGCTAGACAGTTGGATCTATCTGTTGATCTGTGATGTATGTATTGCTTATGGTCAGACAATTAGAAGCCCCGGTCTGTAGGTCTTTATATTATTTTCTCTATTTGTAGTTTCTGCTTGTAATTTCTGTCTGTATTTTCTCTGAAGTTCAGCATCCTGGCTTTTCCCTTGAACTAAGTGAATGATATATATGTTTGATTAAAGTAAGATGGTTGTCCCCTTAAAAGTTGATTTCCTTTAAGAAAAGCAAATCCAAGAATCTGGACTACCAGGTCAACCTGGTATGCTAAGGTGCTTGTTATTACACTTCATGGGAAGCAGTTGTCAACTATCCCAAAATATGAATGTCCAAAGAACAGTTTTCTAAAGAACAAATAGGAACTATAAATAACTATACAAAAGCATGCTTCAAATCACTAATAACAAGAAAAATGCAAATTAAAACAATTTTGAGCTTTCGATTCACATCCAGAAAAAATAACAAGAATGGACAAAATATTGAAATAGTCACTGATCTAACAGGACATGCATGCCAATACACTGTTGATGGAATTGCAAACTGATTAAGAGATCATATATTAAAAGTTAATAGCAACCTCAGAGGCTATTGAGTCCAACTCCCTTGTTTTACAGATGAAAAACTGAAATGCAGAGTTTAGGTGATTTGCCTAAGCTCACATTGTAAGTGCAAGAATGAAATGTGGTAATTTCCCTAAAGTATTTGCAAACCTTACAGCACTATTATTTATATTCTCTCTCTATCTCTCTCTGTCTCTCTCTCTGTCTCTCTCTGTCTCTCTCTCTCTCTCTCTCTCTTTCAACAATCCTTTGCACTCACCCTCTGGATGCTCTCACCCTTTGGCAAAATAACATAATCATTTTATTGTTTTGACCAGCACCAGGTGTTTTCTGAGCTTGGAGAAACATCTGCTGTACCTATATTCTGCTCATGAAGCCCTGTTGTGAATCAAACTTGTGTCATTGTTGCTGTGACCCCTCATTGTCAGGGTTACAGGTCACTGCACAGCCGCTAGTACAAGCCCTGAGATCTGCCTGCTCTAAAGCAGATTCCCTCACTAGAGGTGGGGCTCTGATATATGTGATTAATCTTCCTCCTTGTTTGCAAGACCTTTCCCCCACTTTGGAATTAAACTTCTGTTTGATTCCTGACTCTCCAGTCTCTAGTCTACTCTGTTCAGTTCCAGCCATTCACAGGTTAGAGGTTGGTTTGGTCTGGTTGACAGTGTGTTTGTGTGTATATGTGGGTGTGTAGTGGTAGTAGTGGTAGTAGTAGTAGTGGTGGTAGCAGCAGTAGTAACAATTGGTGCAGTAAATATCTGAAGTAAGATTTGAACCCAGATGCTTCTAATTCCCAGTACAGGAACCCTAATGACCACGTCAGTCTGGAAAATAGCTTGGAGCTATTCAAGAAAAAGGCACTAAACTTTCCCCCTCTTAGACCCAGTGATCCCATTACTAGGGATCTACACAGAAAAGAGGTTCAAAGACAGCAAAGGGAGTCTCTCACATACCCAAGTATTGATAGTTGTTTTGGAGTAACAAGAAGACCAAAATAAAAGACATTGTCTGATGATTGGAGGATGGCTGAATAGACAGTAACCTCTGAACATAATGGAATATCATGTTGCACTTTAAAAAGTGGAAAATATGAGAAATTCAGAGAAATGGGAGAAGTCAACTCTTAGGAACTAATCAAAGTCAAGATAGTAGAGTTATGAGAACAAAATACACAGAATCTTCAATAACATAAATAGACAAACAAATAAAAACCCTGCACAGCAGCAGAACTCAGAGCTACAATGAACAGAAAATGAAATAGACCTTTCTCCTCTTGGAAGAGAAGTGGGGGACTTCAGATACAGAATGCTGCACACGCTGTTGGAAATGGACACTGTTCTATTTAGATATTGGTTCTACTTAGATGTCTTTTTCTTGCTGTTAAAAAGGGCAAATTCTATAGGGAAGAGGCTTATGAAATGACACTGATGTCAAATCAAAGTAAAAAAAAAATTTCCTTAGAGTTTTTTTTCATGTGAAGTGCCTCTCTCAATTCAGACTCAATTCCCCTAAAGGGGAATATTTTATTCCACCGCGGAGGTTCCTGGTACCCACTCACAGTTGTATTAAGGGAGTCCAGTGGCATTCTCTGTGGAGAGAGGACGTTTGGGAAGATAACACCACCAACAAAAGGGGATCATGGTTACATTTTGTCCACTGGATGCAGAACTTCCAACAAGATGAACACGGATCCATGGAAGTACTGAAGACAGGATTTCTCCCCGGTGCTAATGAAGGAAAAAACTGTCTTTTTCCAAGTGGCCCAGCCAGGCTCACCCTTGGAATTCCTTGCTCCTTCTGCCCACTCAGGCTCCCCACAACTGTCAGAGTGGCACCAGTGCTATTCCCATTGATAAATGAACTGTACACCAGAAGGGTGTGTCTATTTTAATGCTCTGGGCAGGGAAAAAAAGAGCAAACATGCAGCAGGGCACTGAAGAAAGACAAAAAGACTGGGCCCCTGCATCAGGTAAATACAGACCTAGAAAACAAGCCCCCATCCACATCCCGAGAGAGAACTATGGAGTCTGAATGCAGACCAAAGTAGACTATTTTCTATTTCTCTTTTTTTTTCCTTTCTTGTGGTGTTTCCCTTTTGTTCTGATTCTTTTTTCATCGCACAACTAATGTGGAAATATATTTAATATAAATGTACATATAAAACCTTATATCAGACTGCATGTCATTTTGATGAGGGGGAAGGGAGGGAGAGGGAACATTTAAAACTCGAAATCTTATGAAAGTAAATATTGAAAACTAAAAATAAGCTAATGAAAAAAAGGGGAAAATAGGCCCCAGTAACTGGAATGAGTCTCGAGAGTCAGATAGGACTTCTCTGTGAGTTTGCAATGCAATGTGGCCTAACTGGTTGGGGAAGTGGCTGAGGCAGGGCAGACAGGAAGGAAAACCTGCCTAGGATGGGTGCCTTTTCTTTTTCCTTGTGCTGTCTCTCCTTCAAAACTGTCCTTGGGAAGTTAGTTATTTACCTTTAAGCCATTTTGCTTATTGAAAGTTAACTTGTATTTCAGAAAAAGTCATGTGAGTGCAGGGATTGAGTAATTCAAATTGGAGAGGCTGCTGAAGTTTCTACAAAAAGGAGTGAGGATGTTGGCTCCCACTTAGAGAATTTCTGCACCCCAAAGGCTCCTGGTGACCCTCTTTTTTAAAACATTCCAAGGAAATAAGTCCAATTGCATGTGAACATTGAAGCTCCCCAAACCAGGACAGGAAGCCCAAACACTCAAATGGAAGATGAAAAGTTCAGGCAAGCCTCCAGGGCTTCACCACTGTGTTAGAGAAAGTCCAGATGACCCCCTTCTCCCACTTGGCCCCTGGACTTCTGAAATGGAGAGCAAACACCCTGCAATCTCTGGTTGCAAGGGACAGAATGATTCGCAACCATATTTAAGTGGCAAAGCTTAGAATGAGAGGGATCACTGATCAAAAGATGCACACATCTTAATCAACCCTCATTTGACACATGAGGAAACTGAGGCCCAGAGAGGGGTGAAGTGATTCCAAAGTTACATGGGCAGTAAGCAGCAAAAGATCTTAGTATGTTAAGGTCCGTGGAATCCCATGGATAAGTTCCAGGGGGTCTATAAACTTAGATAGAGATGGGGGATCATCTTTTAATTCTCATTTACCCTCAACTTAAAATTTAGCACTTCTTGTGATTGTGAATGCAGGCAACAACCATTATTCCAAAAAGGGCTCCCTAAGTTTCACCTAAATACAAAATGAGTTCATGATACACACACACACACACACACACACACACACACACACACACACACACCGTTTAAGGACCCTGGTCTCCTTCAATATCCCTTCACTTGACAGAGAAGGAAACTGAGGTCCAGAGAGGCAAATGTCACTCTACCAATTTACCTAGGCAGTAATTGGCAGAGGTGACATTGGAACCCAAGCCCTCTGGCTCCGGAGCCAGCCTCTCGCCTGCCCATCCCACTCCCAGAAAGAGCACAAGCAGACTTCCCTGAGCTCACACAGGTAGAGCATGTTGGTTCCTAAACCCACTTCCCCTTTTTCTTTAGTTGAGTAACACAATCAAGGAGTCGAGTAATATCCTGTTGTAAAAATTAACAAGATGTTTAAAAATACAAAGGAAGGTTTTTTCTTCAAATTTGACATTAATTTCCAAAGTAAAAGAAGGCAAGGAAGACGTCCAAAGGAGAAATGCCCATGGCAGGGGAACGGATAGACGGGAGGGGAAAGAGGGATCACTGTGATACCTTACCTCGGAATACAGAATGCCCATGGTACTGACTCTCGGCAGCCGCTGACGAGCCCCGCGGCTGGCTTCAGCTCTCCTCCTTCTGTGCTTGGGCTGGCCTCCGTCTTCTTACGATTCACATTCAAATCCTCGGGCAGAGATCGCGCCCACAAAGACAGCAGATCCGTGCTTCAGTCACCCCTTGCCCTGAGTGCTTTCCCAACCCTGGTGCACAGACAGAGCCTCAGCCCTTCACCGCCCAGCCCAACGAGGGAAAAGCCAGCGGTTGCTCACCACTGAGCACACAAGCCCTTCGAGGTCCTGCCCACAGGAGCCAGTTTCTGAGTCATCCGCAGCAGCAGGAATGGCTTGCCTGCCTGAAGCCAAACACGTTTGGTAGGAGGAGGAAAATCTTGTCATGTACGGAACCACGGGAGAAAGGAGACTAAGGGGCCACAGCTGAATTGGGACCCTGGGAGCTGTAACAGTTGGGGCTAATAGAATCTGCCATGGCTCCCCAGTGTCTTGGGATAAAATAATATGAATAAAATGCAATGATTATAAAATGCTTTGCAAACCTTAAAATGCTATAGAGACGCCAGCTAGCCAGCTTAGTTATTACTAAAAAGTAAAACACAAACTGTGGACTGGCATAGCACCCTCTACAAAATGCCTCGACCTTAGCTTTCTACTGATCTCTCTTTAATCACATTAATATTTTACACGTAGCCCTTCTCAGGTACCTCCAGATTCCTGTTACTTGTGGCCTCATTTTTTTTCATCTCACTCTATTCCCCATCTGATATATTCTATACAGACTAAGTCTGTCAATGTATGAATTCCCAGCACAGAGCTTTAATTAAAATGGCATGGCAGATGATTATGGTAACTAAATTAAAAGAACAATAAAATAGTTTAATGTGAGTGATAATGACCAAAATAGGTCCCAGAAAAGGAGTAAGGAAAAGGTACTCACTCACTTCTTTCATTGGAAAAGTGGGGGACTTTGGGTGCGGAATGCCGCATATATACAGGAAGATAGTCACTAGATGGATTTTGCTGAACTGTTTTTCTTTGTCATAAGGGAAGACTCCCTGCTGGAAGCATGGGAATTATAAGAAGCATTAAAATGTGACATTAAAAATACATCAATAAAACTTTTAAATTAATTCATTAAAATAGAATAGTAGGGTAGTAATGAGATACTGAGTCAGGTATTAAAAGTTCTTAGCAACTCTTCACAGATGACTGTTAGCACCTACACTATTCTTCCGGAGAGGACCTATCTCATCTTCCTATTAGCCATTCTTTCTCTAAGAAGCTTGTAAAAAGTGGCTACTGGGACAGGGTGCTGGGGAAACTCTCTACAATCCTTAGGAGATGTGTTTCTCAGCAGGGGAACCAAAGGTTAGAAAACACTGGCCATCTCTTAGCAAAAAGATTGAGCTCCTTGGCCTGGGCACCAGAGCATCATGGGGATACTATTTCATTCACCCTCATAGTCCAAATCTGCATAACATACCAACACTTCAAACATAGTTGCCACTTTCTTTTTCTTTCTCTCCAGCTAGAAAACATCCTTTTCCAATCTTGGCTCTTGCCTTCTAAAGACTTTCCTCAGCACTTCTTTTCAAAACTTTTTGCCCTTGGAAGCTTCTCATATGGCAGTTTCATGAGGGTTTGGGTTTTTTTTTGTACAAATATGTCTGGAGGGCTATGCCTCCAAAATCAGCCTAGTTCCTGGGCCTGTTTATACACCCACAATTCCTGAACTTTGAAAGCAAGTTCTTGGCTGCTCTGACCCTGCTCTCTCCTGCCTCAGAGCAATCAAGTGGGCTTCCCTGGCCACTCCATGCCTGGAAGGAAGATTTGCTTCATGTTTCCCTGGCAAAAATCTCTCTTCCTTCAAGGGTTAGCTCAGGTCCAACCTCCTCCAAGAAGCCTTCCCAGAGATTCCCAACTGAAAAAGTTATTTCTTCCTCCTCAGATTTCTCAAAGGTCTGTCTGGATCTCTTCTTTGCCCCCAGGCACGCTGCCTTGTATTATACTCATCTATGAATATGTCCTGTGTGCCTCCTTCCACCAACCCACTCCCCCAGTAGATTATTAGTGCTTGGAAGAAAAAAGGGGAAAAGACATATTTATATAAAAAAAGTATTTATAGCAGTTCTTTTTGTGGTGGCTAAGCATTGGAAATCAAAGGGCTGCCCATCAACTGGGGAATGGCTAAACAAGCTATGGTATATGATTGTAATGGAATATTATTGTGCTATAAGAAATGACAAACAGGATGATTTCAGAAAAACTTGTGAAGACTTACATGAACTGATGTATTGTGAAGTGAACAGAACCAGGACACATTGTACATAATAACAGTAATATTGTTCAGTGAAAAACTGTGAATGACAGTTATTCTCAGCAACACAATGATCCAGACAATTCCAAAGATCTAATTATAAAACATACTATCTGACTCCAGAGAAAGAACTGATATTAATTGGATACAGATAGAAGCATATTATTTTTCACTTTCTTTCATCGTTTTATTCGAATCTTCTTATACAAAATGACTCATATAAAGTATTTTATTTAGTTGCACATGTATAACCTATATCTGATTGCTTATCGTCTAAGGGAGAGGGGAGGGGAGAGAGGGAGGGAGGCACAGAATTTGGGATTCAAAACTTTAAATTTAAAAAGTTCCAAAAACATTTTAAAGTATTTGGAAGTTAAGGGCTATGTTTATTCATCTCAGCATTTCTCCCAGTACCTACCACAGTGCCTAGTACAAAGTAAATTTACTCATTGGATATTTGTTGGGCATATATATATATATAAGGATGAATGAATGAATGAAGCATGAGTTAGTTTAGTCCTCTGTATGATAAGAACGTCAATCAATCAATCAATACTCATTTACGAAGCACATTGGTGATGTGCCAGGCACTCTGCTAAGCCCTGAGGATACAAAGAAAAATAAAAGCCAATCCCTGCCCTCAAGAACCTTACAATCTAATGGGGGAGACGATGCAAACAAATATATACAAAGCGAACTATATATGGAATGAATAGGAGATAATTAAAAGAAGAAAGGCACTGGAATTAAGAAGAATTGGGGAAGGCTTCCTCTAGAAAGAGGAATCTTGGCTGAGTCTTAAAGGAAACTGGGGAGGCAGCAGGTGGAGATGAGTGGGGAGAGCATCACGCGTATTCAGGACTCGAAACCAGGTCTCTCTTGAATTTTGTCTGGGACTATTTCCTCTCTCCCGGTCCCCCCACACCCACTCCCTGCCCTGCACAAACTGCAGACAATGACTGACCCGCCTGAGTTAGAGAATTCAAATCAGGAAACTACAAAGTATTTAGAGAATGGAGCTTAAGTCCTGGAAAAGGACTGAAGATTTTGCCTGGACGCGACTCCACAGGTAGAAGCGATTCGATTTTTTGTTTTGCCTGAAGGAAAGGCGACCCCGTTAGATAGTGTTAGAGATTTTGCCTCAAGTTGACCGTGGAGGAGTTGACCAAAGCTTCTAGGATTAAATAAATAATTCAAAGGAAGTCAGAGTGGAGAACAGAATCTTATCTAGTTCTGAGGCAGTGGTGCTTAAGGGAGACGCACTGAGAAAGACGGGGTTCGAATCTTGCTTCTCACACTTAGCTGTGTGACGCTGGGCGAGTCACATCTCTAAAATGGAGGTAACGGGACTTACTGCATTCAGTCGACTGCTGCTAAATGTTCTCTGAAAATAAAAGGTAAGGGGCTACAGGCATTTTAAGGTTTTTTTACATTTTCGACATCACCTTCTTAAGTGTAAACTATCTACAAAATGATCGATCAAGCCCTGATTTAGGGACATTTGTTGATTTCTGAGGGGCAAGTGCAAATTTCGGGAACACACCTTGGGCACCGTGACCTTGCACTCTGCCCAGGGATTCTGGATTAATCTTGGCCAGAACCAGGCGTCCATATCATTTCCTCACCCTTTGTAAAGTATATCACGACCCTTCAGTCTCATCTCTGACCTCTTTCCAGCTCTTGCTTTTATGGTTTCCCAGCATTAGAGTGTGAGCTCCTTCAGCCTACAGCGCAGAGACTGACTGACTTGCTTGCAGCTGGGTTTTTTTTTTCCCCTTTGCTTGCATTTGTATTCTCAACCCTTAGCACAGTGCATGGAATTAACATATTTTTACCAAACGCTCGCTTCATCTATCTGTCTTTCTGTCTATCTATTTATCTATCATCTATCTGAATTGCTAATTAGTTTACGAAATTATAAGATGGAGTCAGGCAAGTCTGGTTCTTTGAGTACTCTCTGGGGGAAAATGGTGATGGCAACAAGAAGTGAGGCCGTAATCACACAGGGATGAACAGGAACAGACAGTACATGGAAAAAGGTGTGTGTTGGGGGAGGGGTATAGAGGCAAGATGGGATGGGATGGGATGGCAGGCAGTGATGGGGAGAGGGGAGAGGCAGAGTTTCACTTACATGATCAGGGATTAGAGTTGGGGCCACTGAGCAGCATAAATCAAGATGGAGCAAGAGGGCTTGGGGAATGGAGGGTTTTGGAGTCTTATTTTTATAGTGCTTTTGTGAGGAAACAGCCTGTTGTCTGTGCTGCCTTAGGGTTAGTTCTTTAGCACATCCACATCCTCTCCAAATTATCAGTGACATTTGGTGTTCGGTGGCCTGCTCTTACTGGATGCCTGAGCTTATCAGAGGTTTACAGAGCATAGGACCAGATGTCACTGGCAGCAAGGGCTTAAAGGCTTTCCCTAATCCAGCATCGATGACCAGAATATGATTTTTTATTAATATATGATACAATTTGTAAATTATGTTCCTTTGATCTTTGGGACAGTTTGTGTACAACATCTAGGTTCCTCTATGCAGTCTTACTTCTGGCTATTGTTCCTTTATACTGTCCATTTATAAACTTCCTATACTGACTAAAAAGGGGTGGGGTGGTCAGGGGAACCAGAACAAGATAAAATTTTAACACATACCTATCCATCCATTCATTCATTCATCTTTCCATCTGTCCATCTGTCCATCTGTCTATCTGTCTGCCTAACTACCTATTATTTATATCTATGTCTGCTATCATTTATGTTTATATCATCTATCCACCCATTTATCTTTCTATCTACATATCTCTATTGTATTCCACTGATAAGCACGTCAAAGAATAAACTCTCAGTAAATGTTTTCATGCATTTATTCATTCATTCAGGATCAAGGGAGATGCCTTCATCTCCCAAATCCCATGTGTTCTCTCTCTTTCTCTAGTTTTCCTTGTGCTGCACTTATCTATTAGTACCTATTATATCCCCTCAATACAATATAAGTTCCATGAGTATTATCTTTGTACTCCCAGGCCTTGGCACAGCTCCTGGTACAGGTAGACATCTTATAAATGCTTGTCAAATTGAATTGAGCTGGAGGCGTGGTCATAGACTCCTAGGACTAGGCCCTGAGTCTCTGTAGAACTCAGACTCCAGCTGATACATTCCATCCAATTCTCACCCAGTCCTCAAAGGGATCCAGGTCTGAGCAACGCACATGGTTTTCTCTTAAGAATATTTGTTAATCCTTGGCAGTTGCTCCCATGCCATGTCCAACTACTTTGGTCATATATGTTTTATTTGGGAGCACTTGGGTATCTGACACATTTCTGAATTCCCTTGGGTTTTCTCACAGCCTCATCTCTCAATCACTGATAATTAAGTTTGGGGGTCTATATAAACTAATACCAGACAGCAAAAGCAGAGCCAGGAGGATGATCGATGCAGTTCCAATACTGGAAATTGAAACAACTCTAAAAGACCATTGTACTCACTAATTTCAATGACCAGTCTTGGTCTCTGATGAAAAATATTCCTCTCCTATCAGCTGAGAGGTGGAGGACTACAGGAGGGAAATGGTATACATGCTGTCAGATGCAGCCACTGGGCCAGTCAGTTTTTCTTGCCTGTTTTGCTTCATTTCCAGGTAGGATTTTGTGATGGTTGCCCGTAGGGAAGGCAATATCAGAAAATATCTTCAGAAAAAGTAAAAAAAGGAATCCATCTTTTTATTAGGTCTGGGATTCTGAAATCAGGTTATAATAATATTTGCTAACAGAGACTCTTCTAACCCTTGAAGAATCTTGAAATTTTAAATTTAATTTTAATCATTTTGGATCCAAAGAAAACTCTCATGAGAGGCCCTGGAATTTTCACTTGAACGTTGAAATTAGCCAACCAAATAAATGGAGCTGGCTATAATTTTAAAGTCTAAAAAAGAATTCTCACATGAATCTGAAAGGGTTCCAAATGCGGAGATTCCCCTGATGATATTGACTGCAGTCAACCATGCTTGCCCTACTCATATAACACTTATTTGTTTATTTTAACAATATTTTGGGTTTTCCAACTATGTGTAAAAACTATTTTAAGATTTGTTTTTAAAAATTTTGAGTTCCAAATTCTCCCCCTCCACCTCTCCCTCCTCCCCTCTCCCCCTTTAGAGAGCAAGCAATTTGATACAGTGTCCCTATGTGCCCAGTACACCCCAGAAAGCCCCACCAACAGCTTGGGGGTTATTCTCATTTTCCCATAACATTAATAGGGAGTCAGAATTTTCATTGTTGCTTCTTTGGAACCTATTAAAATAAAATTATTTTAAATTTAAAATGTATCTTAGGAAATGTGGCCCCCAAGAGGGAACCAAAGGGTCCCCTCTCAGAGAGCATCTCCTAAAAATGATCACTTTCCAGAAGAGGAAGCTGAGCCTCTGAGAGGGCAGTGATCTGCCGAGGCTCACACAGCTGGTAAGTGGAAATACATTCCTTTAATTCCCAGGTCTTTGGGCAGATACTCCTGGGGTCTTTCCACCATGATGTATTTTTATGACGTCCATTTTGCCAATATGGTACCAAATTCAGAGAGAGAGACAGAGACAGAGACAGAGAGAGAGAGAGAGAGAGAGAGAGAGAGAGAGAGAGAGAAAGAGAGAGAGAGAATATGATCCAAGACTTAAACAGGAAAGGAACTCTGACACTCACACCTGTTTTACAAATAAGGAAACTGAGACCCAGAAAGAAGAAATTCATTGCCCAAGATCACACCTCCACTAGAAATTCAGCACTCCAAAACCCCAGTGTGTGAGCTACTTTGAGCGTACATTTGCCCGGAATCCATCACACTACTGAAAGAAAGAATTCAAGATACAAACTACCAGTGTCATTTGTGAATGTTGAAAACTCATTTGAGTGACAGAGTGAGGATGTAGTCACACCCTTCAGATTCAGGAATCTGTTCTTGGTGTTCACTGACAACCTGTTTGTGACCTTGGGGCTAAAAAAAAAAAGTTCTATCATGTTAAAAGATGCTTTCCTACTTATGGGTAAATTGAGTAGTGAGCTCTCTGGACTCCCATGAAGCAGTTTAGAACATTTGTGTTAATCTTCCTCCCTTGAAGGATCAAAGAAGGAGTTTTCCACATCCTCACCCATTTCGGAGCCCAATGGACATAGAGAACCTCTACAATTTCTGGGGATTAGTGTTTGGGAGAACTTTGCCTCTGACTCCTTTGTAGGTCTATGTGTCATTCAATGTAGGGTCTCCCAACGACCACAGCCCCATGAAAGGGCTTCATGAATTCAAGAACCTTTCTCTTGGAAACCAAAAACCTCTTGGAACCTCTTTCTTTTGTCTACTTCTCAGTGATGCTGACCTTACTTCTCCAGACCAAGGCCAAGAACATAGCTCAGTGTGTGAATTAGGCCATGAATGTAAATCCTTACCAATATCAAGAAGACTTAGATGACTACTCAAAGGGCACAACTACTCCAAACTTTAAGCAAAAGAATGTGCTGTGTTCATCTTTCATTGCTGAAGAAAACCATGTCATCAGACAAATGATGACATGACTTGTACTTCACTTTGTTTTGAGTGAGGGAGGGCTGTGCAGGTCACCAGTCTCACTTCTCCTCTGGAGCCATCTGAATCCAGTGACCAGACATTCATCATGCCTGGAGATGGCCCAGGATGAGGCAATTGGGGTTAAGTGACTTGCCCAAGGTCACACAGCTAGTGAGTGTCAAGTGTCTAAGGTGAGATTTGAACTCAGGTCCTCCTGACTCCTGCAGGTGCTTGATGCACTGCACCACCTAGCTGCCCTCCCAAAGCTTGTAGAACTTGAGGGGAGGGTGACAAATGCATTGTCTTGTTCCCATGTGATTTTGTTTTCTTCTACTTTACAAATGTTATCTCTTAGTTGTTGTTCTCAAATGTTTTATGGATCAGTGTCATGTCCAGGTGATTGTCAGCAATAACTTGTCTGAGACAGTGAGCTGCTTTAGTGGTGACCTGTCAGTGACAAAGCTTCAGTTTATCCATTGATTTCTCAAGGATATTACCTACTATCTGTGAGTGGTCATCTGTTAGTTTATGAAAGATAATGAGTTCTGGATATAGAATTCTGGTCACTAAAGCCAATCTTCTTAGATATTCAGTCAAAGCTGATTTTTTTCTCGCTGCAGTGATAAATTTCAATTTCTCCCATTTCCTTGCAAAATCTTCATCTGTGAATATATCTGAAATCCCTAAGAATGACCTGTGGGTTACAGCATCAATGAGCTAGTTTAACACTGTTATCATAAATAACTCTGTTTCTGCAAACAAACCCAGATGACTCAGTCACTTGTCAGATGCTTCTGTGTTGACATGTTATTATTTTCATGACTGTAATTATTATAACATGTGGGAACTCCCTTTGCCAACACAGATTGCCATTCACCCATGACTCCACACTTAAAGGGTTGTCTGAGGCTCAAGTGACTTGCCCATAGTCACACAGCTGGTAAATATTACAGAATAGAACTCAAATCTTGGTCTCCTTTCCTCCAAGTCCAGCTGTCACAGGGCTGCCTCATGTTATAGGCACTTAATCAGTATTTGTCCCATCAAAACGTATAAGTCCTAGAATTTCTCATTCTGGGAAGACCTGTCTCTTCTTGGCCAAACTCAAACCACCAGGGAGTAGAATGACTTGTTGGTGATTGTAACCAAAGTGAGAAGCTTGTTTAGATAAACCAGAAACATTATAAATGTTTCTCTTTTGCTATTCATTCACCTGCTTGCTAAGTACCTACTACGTGCCAGATTTCATGCATAGCCAAGGGAATACAGAGACAAAATAAAACAAGCCTGTCCCCAAGCCTGCCCATACTGTATTCTTCCTGTCGGGATTCTTCCTTTCTGGGTCTCTTGGCTGCAGAGGACAGTGATAATCACCTCCAGTGAGTACATACCTTCCTGACCTCACCCACAGCCCCCAAGATGGCTGTAACCAGGAGGGAATGAAGACATGCTGTGGTTTTGAGGACAGAACTTGCACTCTTTCCTGTGCTGATGCTGCTTCTGAGACACCATCGTCTTTCTTATGTTTAGTTTGCCCTTGATTCCCTGCAGGTGGAGTCGTTAAAGCAGACTGGTCCACCAAGCAGCATCCCTGGGCTCTGGGTGGTCTTGGCAAAGCCCTTACAGACTAAATGTTAGGATTCAGAGCCTCGAGGACCTGGAAGACCATCTAGTTCTATCTACCCTTCCTGTCAAGTTACAAAGAAGGAAATTCAGGGCCAGGGAAGGAAATGATTTACTCAAGATTTCATAGTTGGCAAGAAACGATACCTGGGGTGAGCTGACTTGAACTTTGTATCAGAGTGCTGAAATGTAGAGGGTTCCAATAGCTCTTCTAGATAAGTCTGCTTCCTCCCATCCCCCCTTCCACCCAGACACCCAAGCGGGTACCTTCCTAACCTGGTTCTACCTTGCTCAAATCCCTGGCAGCTGCTTCTCCTCATCCCAGGGACCCTGTCTTCCCATCACAGGGCTGGAGTCTCTCTCCTAGGTCTCCCAACCCCCTAATCTGAACTGGATTGGTCCTGTATGTATTTTGTGGTACACAACTCCAGTACCAGCATGGCCAATTAGGACTTTGGTCCTACCCCACATTCTTTGGCTCAAAATCCAGGACTCCTTCCCCTGCGTCACTCAGGAACTCCTGTTCATCCAGCATAACACCACTTATAAAGAATGCTACACTCAGGGACCGTATGAAGTGGCTGCTGATAGCCGTGTTATCTCTTGAATTGAAGTGAATGCCCATTTTTGCAGATTCAGAGACTGAGGGCTCAAAGAAAAGTGAGGCAGGATTCTAACCCAGGTCTCAGGTTCAGAGCTCTTTTCACGGCATTCAGTTCCCTCCTCCCTCTGTAAAATGAGGGAGTCAGGTTGGCTGATCTCTCAGGCCCCTATAGGCCCTGACCCTCTTAGCCTGTGCTCCCTTGTGTAGCTTCAGAAAGAGGTCCCTTGATGGGACTGATGAATCAAGGTGGCAGCTGGTGGGGAGGGTCAGGGACCTTCTGGGTAAGAGGAGATGCTTCTACCAGCTGGTGATCAAAGGCCAGAGATTAGATCCCATTGCCCCACCATCCCTTCCTCCAGACAAAGCGACTCAACCAATCCAGTCCAACAAACATTTATTACAGTCCACCAAGCGTTTATTAAGGGCCTATGTCAGACCCTCAAGATGCAAAGACAAAAACAGAACAGTCCCTGCCTGGTGGTAATCAGGATCTCAAAGTAAAAGCTAAACCAGATTTAATCAAAAGAGAAAAATAGGGAAATTACACTGTGTCAGCCACATTCATCAACCTTGATTTACACTATTTAAGATGTGTGTTCATCCTTTGTTGCCAAATAAGACCATGTATATCATCAGAGAAATAATGACATGACTTGCACTTAACTTTGTTTTGAGTGAGGGAGGGCTGTGCAGATCACTAGCTTCACCTCATCTCCAGAACCATCTGAATCCAGTGACCAGATATTCATCAGGATGACTGGAGATGGCCCAGGATGAGGCAATTGGGGTTAAGTGACTTGCCCAAGGTCACATAGCTAGTGAGTATCAAGTGTCTGAGGTGAGATTTGAACTCAGGTCCTTGACTCCTGTACTGGTGCTCTATCCACTGTACCACCTAGCTGTCCCTCAACTATTTAAGATAACTAGACAGTAGAAGGTTGGATTATTGCTGTGGTGTAAGAAATGATGAGTTGGTGCACTTGGAAAAATATAAAAAACCTCAGACTTAGGAAGGAAGATGTTATCCATCCTCAGAGAAAGAGGATAAATAGGTATAGGATGGTCTTACATAGATGCATATGGATGTATATGTCTATGTATGAGGATGATTATTGATATCTAAGTATAGGTGTATATATATATATATATATATATATATATATATATATATATATATATGTACATGTATGTATGTAAGGGTATATGTATGTGCATATATTTTTGTGTGAGTGTATGTCTACATAAGTATGTATGTCTGTCTGTATATATGTGTATATTTGTACATACACATAACTATGTGTGTCCAAACTTAATTGTAGCCTTCTGGGGAAGGGAAGAAAGAAGGGGAAAAGAACAAAGTAAGAAATTCATACAAAGAACAAAAGAAAACTTGCAAAGAAGCAAAGGAAAGATGGAGAACTCTGAACACAAGGCATAGCATTTATCACACAGGCTTTCTTGAAACAGAAATCTCTTGCTGTATATTTTGAATCCTCTTACATTCTGCATGAACATGGCAATGTTTTTTGTTTTCTTATTTTGTATTTAAGTTTTAAAGTTTATAATATGTTTCTTTTTCTTCTTGTGTATTAAAGTTTCAGTATTTAAGTCTAATTTTTTTTCCATCTTTAAAAAAAGAACAGTCCCTGCTCTCAAGGAACTTACATCCTCCTGGGTAGGATACAATATGGAAACAGGTAAGAGAATACAGATTAACACAAGATAATCTGCAGAAGGAGAAACTGGGGATTCTAGAAAATGGGGAGGGATCTTGTAGGCTTCCTAGAGGAGACAACAGTAGAGCTAGGCATGAAGAAAGCAGGAATTGGTGAGGCCGAGGTGAGGAGGAGTGGTGCAGACATGGCTGAGATCCCCTGTGCAAAGTAGGGAGGTGGAATACTGAGTACAGGGAGTGGCAAATGGGCCAGGAGAAATGGAACAGAGAAGGGTTGAATGGGGAGGCCTCAGAATTGGCTGGAAAGGCAGATGGGAGTCAGATGGCAGAGAGCTCTCAATGCCAAGCCCTCCCCCTGTCCCTCCTCCTCTTTCTCTTCTCTCTCCTCCTCTTTGCTCCTATGGAGCTTGCCAAGCTTACAGTGGTTATAGTTGGATCTGGGGGGATGGGGGAAACCCCAGGATGACCTGGTCCAAACTTCTCATTTTCTAGCTCAGGGAACCAGACAGCCAGAGATGGACAATGGTCCCCAAGATCCACTAGGAACTACGTGGCAGAGGCAAAATTCAAATCCAGCTCTTGGACTCCCATTTTGTCTGACTTTGCCATTACATCAAATCTTCTCCAACTGTGCATAGCTGCATCCATAATGCTACGTGAATGGGAGACAAAATAGAGGCAGCTGCTTGCTGGTTCTGCCTTCTAGGCATCCATCCAGCCTGTGGAGATCATCCTCCCTTCTCTTTTCCTGGAAAGATTGTCAAGTTCCAACCTGTCCTTCACCCCAGGCACACCACAGGAAATGCCTCATTTCTAAACACAAGCAGGAGGAAGCAATTGTAAATTTCCACCCCCATCCCTCCCACCCACTACCATCTGATGTATTTATGTCAAGGGGCACCAATATCTATCTAAGTGACCTTGGGAAAGTCCTTTAACCTAGAATGGTCCTCACTTCTCTATCTGTAAAATGGGGTGTGAGGTGATCTTGGACTAGGTGGCTTCTGAGGTCCTTTCCAGAAGAAATATGTGGTCTTATGGTCTATGTTTCATCTGGATGAAGACCCTCAGGCATTTATTCAACAAACATTTATTAACAGCCTACTATGTGCCCTCTACACAAATTATTAAGCATCTACTATGAGCTATGCATTGTTAGGCACTGAAATTAAATGAAACCGTCCCTGCCTTTGAGCATTTTATCAGCAGCAGATCATAGCAACTGGGAAACAATTCCTGTGCAGTTGACTTATGACTCATAAACCTAGGCTCCTCCAGTGTGGCAACTCCCTCCACCCAGGCTGAACAAAACCCTGCTGTGGTTTAATAGATAAATCCTGGGCAGTTGCCCAGAGCACCAAGGAGTTAAATGACCCTTGGAGCTAGTAAGTATCACAGACAAGATGTTTATCAATCTTCTTGACTCAGAACACTAGTGACTCTAACTACTAGACAATATTGCCTTTACAATGGTATAATTCATATATAATCCCAATGGTGGAGTAGATAGAGCACTGGGCTTGGAAGTGGAAAGACCTGAGTTCAATCCAGTCTCTGAAACTCTAGGCAAGTGACATAACCAGTTCCCTTAATCTGTAAAATGGGAATAGTATTAATAATAGCACCTCCATCACACGGTTGTTAGAGAATTGAATGGGATTTAGGGTGTGTTCAGGGAGGACTAGTACCTTGGTGTAATGGCCGCCAAGCCCTTTTTGGGTCTCTTTCCACATGTGGTGTTCACCTGTTACACCCAGCTCTCACCTGTGGCTCCAAGAAGCTTCAGCATGTGCAGTGGTCATACCCTGGTAAATCATTTAGACATATGGGCCAAACCAGGTTGAGGGCACTAAGGGGTCTCGGACTCATTGATAAGTTGGAGGGTGTCTACCTCAAGCATGTAAAGACTTCCTCTGGTGGAATGGATGGATAAAAACAATTTGTTCCAAAGCCCATGAAGGAAGCTGAAGCAGGTGATGTGGAGTGCTTAGAGCTTGGTTAGACATCGAAAACACCAGGGTCATCCACTGCATCCTGAGCTATCACCAGCCATCTTGATTCTGTCCTGTCACTGGACTGTGATGGCTCTGGAGGAGAGAGTGAGGCTGGAGACTTCATGCGACTCTGCCTCACTTAAATCCAATTTATGCACGAATAAAAAGACATCACCTATACCATGTTACTATTATGCCTCAAAGTCCTGTGGAAACAGGCAAGTGATGAAGCAGCAGAAGCTGATACACTGGGATCTGTACTCACAACCCTACACGCTGTCAGCCCAGGCCATAGGGTCATTTCTCACTGGAAGCAGCAGTGGGACTTGATAGCCCCCTGGGTGTCTGAGCAGCCTTTTAAGGATTTCACTGTTCACCTCTTGGTGTGAAGAAGGGGCTAGAGAAAGTGCCCTAAACATTGTCTGCTTACCCAATCCTGGCCTGATTACCAGGGCAGGTGGGGAATCCTACTCTGTGGTGAGAACACACAAAAAAAATGTACAAAATGTACGAAAACATCTGCAAAGATGATTCCATTCACCATTGGCACATGGAACATGCACACACTAATAGACAACACAAACTCCAGTAGATATGAAAGATGAACTGCTCTTGTTGTAAGAGAACTCAACAGGTATCACATCCAAATAGCAGCCCTGAGTGAAACAAGGTTGGCAAATGAAGGCCAGCTTACTGAAGTTGGAGCTGAATACACATTTCTTCTGGAGTGGACACAGTGAAGGGGAGCATCATGAAGCTGGCATGGGTTTTGTAATCAAAACTAATCTAATCAGCAAGCTGGTATACCTGCCAAAATGAGTGAATGACAATGCAATTGCCATTCACAGGAAAACACCATGCCACCATCATCAGAGCCTATGCTCCCACCAGGACGAACTATGATGAGGTCAAAGAAAAATTTTATGAATACCTAGAGACCCTTATCATCAATGTTCCAAAAGAGTACAAGCTTATAATTCTGGGTGACTTTAATGCTAGAGTAGGCTCAGACTACCAGACTTGGCAGGGAATCCTAGGGAAGAATGGAGTTGGAAACAGCAACAGCAATGGTTACTTACTGCTGAAGACTCATGCATCACATGACCTTCTCATCACCAAAACTGTTTCCATTTACCTAAACACAATAAAACTTCATGGATGCACCCTCTCAGCCAACATTGGCATCTATGTGGTTGTAAAGAGAAGAGACAGACAAGATGTGAGAGTGACAAAGGCAATATGTAGTGCAGAGTGCTGGACTGATCATAGACTTATCCTTTCCAACCTAAATATTCGCTTTCATCAAAAGTGCCGCCCCCAAGGCAAAATGACTATCAGAGGAATCAATGTTAACAAATGAGAACACTTCCGTGAGCATGAACAGTTTGTTGCTAACTTGGAGGGAAAGTTGAGCCAACACATAGTTGGCAACAGTGGAGTAGAAAAGGAGTGGGTAGCTTTCAGAGATTTGGTGTACAGCACTGCATTTGCTCATCTGGGTCAGAACACTTGCAAACACCAAGACTGGTTTGATGAAAATGAGGGGGAAATTCAGAAGCTGCTAAATGAAAAATGAGAACTCCACAGGATATACCAGCAGGATGGTTCATACACCTCTAAGAAAGCAGTATGTAATTGCATCAAAACCAAAGTACAAGCAAAATTTAGAGAGATGTAGGATTCCTGACTCAGTAAGAAGGTGGAAGAAATTCAGTTTTCTGCTGATAGTAACAATCCAAATCTCTTTTATGATTCCCTGAAAGCTATTTATGGACCAAAAACCTATGGCGCATCACAACTACTCAGTGCTGACAGAGTCACATTGATTAACGATAAGGACATGATGTTAGAGAGATGGGCTGAACACTTTCATAGTATTCTCAACAGACCATCATCAATCAATGCTGACATTGACTGTTTACCCTAGGTTAAAGTCAATCCCTCCTTAGCTGAACTTCCAACTAAAGAGGTTTTGAGGACCATAAGGCTCTTTTCATGTGGCAAAGAACCTGGTGCTGATTCTATTCCAGCTGAGATTTACAAGGTAGAGGGACCATTGCATTTACAAGGTGGGGGACTGAAATTTTCCAGGTTCAATAGCAAGAAGAAGTTATCCCCCAGGAGTTCAAGGATGCCTCCATTGTCTGTCTTTGTAAAGGTAAAGGGAATAGCTTGTCCTGTGACAATCACAGGGAGGTCTCTCTATTAGTCACTGCAGGCAAAATTCTTGCTAGAGTTCTCCTTAATAGACTGATCCTTCAACTAGAAGATGGTTATCTACCTGAGAGCTTCAGAAAGTGCCAAGGAACAGATGATGTGGTGTTTGCTGCCCAACAACTCCAGGCGAAATGCCAGGAGAACAGAGGTCTGCACACAAAGTTTGTAGATCTAACCAAGGCCTTTGTTAGCCATGAGGGCGTATGGAAAATTGTCAAAATTTGGCTGCCCGGAGAAGTTCTTCAGTATTGTACATCAATTTCATGATGTCATGTTTGACCAGGTTTTGGACAGTGGACAATGTTCTCATGCTTTCCCAGTCACTAATGGAGTGAAACAGAGCTATGTACTTGCTCCTGTGCTTTTTAGTATGATGTTTTCAGCCATGTTGTCAAATGCTTTTGATAAGGATGAACATGGCATCAAGGTTAACTACTGTACTGATGGTAAGATCTTCAATTTGAAAAGGCTACAAGCCAAGACCAAAGAGAGAGGGCTGGTGCATGATTTTCTATTTGCAGATGATTGTGCACTCAATGCAGCCTCTGAAGCTGAGATTCAACTAAGTATGGTTCGATTCTGTGCTAATTTTGGCCTAATAATTAACACCAAGAAAACACAGGTGTGTCATCAGCCATCACCACACCATCCGTACATGGAACCATTGATCACAACAAATGGAGAAGTTCTGAATGCTGTGGATAAGTTCACTTACCTTGGTAGTGTACTTTCCAGGGATGTACACATTGACAATGAGGCTGATGCATGCATTGCCAGAGCTAGCTCAGTGTTTGAGAGGCTCTGAAGAAAAATTTGGGAGAGGAGGTATTAGACTCACTACCAAACTGAAGGTCTACAGAGCCATTGTATTGACCTCATTGTTGTATGCCTGTGAAACATGGACAGTCTACCAGCACCATGCCAGGAAACTGAATCACCTCCATTTGAACTGTCTTAGAAAGATTCTGAGGATCACCTGGCAGGATAAGGTATCAGACACTGAAGTCTCTAGCTGAACTGTCAACCATTCAAACTATGCTTCAGAGTGTGCAGCTCCTATGGGCTGGCCATGTTGTTAGAATGCAAAATATACGCTTGCCAAAAAGACTATTTTGTGGAGAACCCACATGGGGCAGGCAATCACATGGTGGTCAGAATAAGTGATACAAGGACACTCTCAAGGTCTCTCTTGAGAACTTTGGATTTGACTATGCAACATGGGAGACACTGGCACAGGACTTCTCAGCATGGAGTGCCCACATCAGAAAGGGTGTTGTGCTATATGAGCAAAGCAAAATTGAGACAACACACAGTAAATGTAGGATGCACAAATTTGGAGTATGCACCTCAAAAATTCATATGGACTATCTGTGCCCAACTGTGATAGAGCATTCCAAGCTCATATTGGTCTGATCAGTCACAGTGGGACACATTGAAACTTCACTTTATCATGGTGATGTCATTTTGGTCCTCTTTGTAAATGAAGGACAACAACCAAGAGAATTGAGTGAGATGATGAATGCAAAGAGCTTTGCAAACCTTAAAGCTGTCCTGGTATGTGAGTGTGTGTGTGTGTGTGTTAACGATTATTAGGAGGTCTTCCCTTTTTCTGAAATTTCCAATGATTGAGAATCTGCCTTGACGTCGGAACACCTTCAGATCCTGCTTCTGACATAACCTGGAAGAGTCCCAGGCACCCTCTACCACTGCCAGCTGCAAAGAAGCCACCTACCTGCCTTGGAAGGAAGACTTCTCTCACCACACATTCCTTTTACTGATGAAAAATCACTGATGGGGACAACACAAGCATCTTCCTCCCATTGCTCCTGGCCACTTCCTTGAGGACCAAAGAAAATGTGTTTTATCAGTATGGTTCACAGAACGGAGTCAAGAAGATCTAGATTCAAATCTGCCCTAGTCACTTACTACCTGCCTGGGCCTCAGCTTCCTCATCTATTAAATGAGGAGGGTCACCATTTCCAGGCTTAAAGCTATGACTCTGAAGTCTTTCATCTCTTCAAATACTTGAGGACATCCATCATGTTTCCCCAGAAGTTTTTCTTCTTTAAGCTAAACATTCCCCATTCCTCCCATTCATCTTCATGCTTTTGCTCCTTGGGCTCTTTTCTCATCTCTTTTTTGCCACAAGTCATGAGTTTTGGGGAACAGTGTTGAGTCATGGGCCCCCAAAACTGCCAAGATTATTGTAACCATAACCATGCCTTGGGTACTCCTCCTTTTCCATCAGAAGTGTTGACTAGACTATCCCCAGATTCTCCAGAAGAACAAATTTCAGAAATTCCAAAATCGGCTAACAATCAGCAATAATTTTTGTTGTCAAATTGAATCTCATAAACCAACCAGGTATGGATTTTTTTCCTGAGTCATGTTCTTTCCCCAAAGGCCAAGTTATGAACCCCCAAAAAAGGAGCTGAGTTGTTTTGCCCGAGGTGTTAGAAGAGAGATGTTGATTAGAGTTAAAGTGGGCCTCTATGTCAGGAAAGTGAAGGGAAAATGTATCAGAGTATCCCAAAATCTCAATGATAAAGGCTAAATGAGCAACACAAGTATTCAGCGGAGCAGCCTGGACATGAAAGGATCCCATCCATCCAAGGTCTTTAGATGCCCTACTCCAGGGACAACTTCAGCTACCTTTCCTTGGTGTGGATTCAGGGGGATATCTAGGAGGAAGATAGAGGACTGCCCAGGCCCCAGGTCATCCCCTCTCCCATAAACTTCCTCCATAAATCAGCCTACTGGTTGATTCATCCCCAGATACTGTGCTGGTGACTTTTCCAAAGAGTGGGATCCTCTAAAAATTAGGGTGCTGATAAACACAAATGGAGATGATTATAAACAGTGGAGAGAAGGGCTAATTACCTCTGAGGAAGGAAAGTGACCAGCTGAAGGGCATTCAGAGAAGTGTTTCCAGGAGGGTAAGGAGGACTGGCCACATGAAAGCTTTAACCCAGCAAAGAAAAGACATAGAGGATATAGGATTGTCTTCTTCTGATAACTCATAGAATTGTAGATGTAAAGATACAGTCTAAAAAATTTACATATGAGAAAACTGAGGCTCAAAGAGGCTACAGGTGATGTGACCTGCCAAAGGTCACAAAAGCAGTGAGTCCCTAAGGCATAATTTAAACCCATCAAACTCAACCCTCTTTCCCTGCACTGAATGCTCCCTTTAGCAATCTCATTTGTCTGGTGCCTTTTCCAAGGTCCAGTCTGGGTCCACTAAGGGGAAGATGCAGTCAGGTAGATCTCTACCCTCTAGAAGGAAGGATCAGCTACCAGAGATGCTAAGGAAAACAGCTCAAAATGGTGGAGGTGGTCTCAGTCACTAGTGAGTTCTCTGACAGTGATGAAAAAGAAGGTGAGTAACCTCTTCTTGTTTATTTTCTTTATTTATTTTAACCTTTTTATTATTTTGAGTTCTAAAAGTCTTTCCTCCTTCCCCTACTCACTAATAAGGCAAGTGATATGATACCCATTATACATGAGAAGTCATGCAAATATTTTTGCATTTGAGAAGTGGAATAAGCAAGTCTTTCTTCTAAGAGAGACCCTTCTTGGGGGCACTCAGGGTTGGATGTATTCTGCTTCGCCATCCAGCTCCAACTTTCTCTAATTCTTTATTGGATGCGGAAATGACTGATACTTAATTTTCCTGTTAAATCTAGAGAAGCAATGAGATTGAGCCTTAGGGCTGGGGTTTCCCTGGATTCTGTACTGAAGCTGATGACCCTGGATTAATGTCTAGTCCTCTGGGGTGAAAGGATAGAGACCTGATGCAGAGGGAAGGGGTCCGTGATGAGGACTAGCTCTGGGAATAAAACCTGAGCAAGGAGAGGACTCTCAGCTAAGGATCAGAGAATCTGGGAACCATAAACCCCAAGGGGGAAGAGGCCATGTATGCAGTCCAACTCCTTTATCTTATAAATTAGGGAACTAAAGTTCAGAGGAGAAACGTGCTTCCCTAAGGTCCCATGGTGAGTAAGTAGAATTATAGACTTAGGGCTGGAAGAGACCCAGAGATGAGAAGTTAGTTATCCAAATCCCTCATTTTACAGATGAAGAAACTGAGGCCCAGAAAAGGGAATTGACTAACACATGATCATACAGGTTGTAGAAGAGATGATAGAGACCATCTAGTCCAGCCCCCTAATCTGAAAGATTGAGAAATTAAGGCACAGGCAGGATAAGTGACTTGTCTGGGCACAGCTTCCCAAAATCAGACTGACAATGGGAGCTGTCCATTATAATAGGATTAAGAGACTTTCCATATCTACTTCACCTTCCGCTTTCCTTAATTATTCAAAACCAGTGTGCTCCCTGTAGAGACTAGAAGAAAAGCCCTTTATAAACCTCAAGAAAGGCTTACTTCAGAGGCGGGGGGAAGAAGAAAGAAAGGGAAATGATGCCCTTCCTACGGGGCGGAACTATGGGGACCCAGGCTGACATTTCTACATCACTCTAAGGATTACAAAGTGCTTTATACACACACTTCTATTTGATTCTGCCAACAATCACAGGGTAGAGGGTGCTACCATTATCCCTATTTTTGCAGATGAAGAAACTGATAATGCCTGGCAAGAGTTTCAGGTCCAGGTCTGCCTGGTTCTAGGTCCAGAGCTCCATTTGGTTCCGATATAGACCACCAACATGATGTGGTATGCAAGGTTCTACCCCCTCATACCACCCCTGGGCCACATTTTCTCTAGTGTGGTATTGGGGAAAGAGTGTTTCATTTGGGGTCAAAGGACCTGGGGTTCAAATCCCAACCCCTACTTAGCTATCTGTGCAGCCTTGTGCAAATCCCTTAAATCTTCTTGGGACTCAGCTTTCTCATTTAGAGAATGAGGAGATTGGGAAAGATGACTTCTGAATTGCCTTTGGCTTTAAAGCTATGATCTTATGATTCTCAAGTCACATCCCATCTATGGCTTCAGTTTTCTCATTTCCAAAATGTAAATGCTATAGCATCTGACCTCCCTGGTTCCTCCCAGCTCTAAATCTATGAGTGCATGAGCCCACAACTACCTAATCTCAAAGTCTCATTCTAGTTCTGTAACATGCTGGGGGAGGCGGGGGAAGGAAAGATGTCCAATCAACATTTCAATATAATATAAACAATATTTTTTCAATTTATTAATTTATTTACTTTTGTTTTCAACATTCACTTCCATATGTTTTAAATTTTCTCCCCCTCCTTCCCCTCTCCTTCCCCAAGATGGCATGCAATCAATATGGGTGCTACACATGCATTCTTATTAAACATATTTTCACATTAGTCATTTTGCATAGAAGAATTGTAATGAATGGGAGAAACCATGAAAAAGGGGAAAAAAAACAAAGAAAAAGAAAAATAGTCTCCTTCGATCTGCATTCAGACTCTCTAGTTCTTTCTCTGGATGTGGATGGAATTTTGCTATCATGACTCCTTTGGAATTGTTTCAGGTCCTTGAATTGCTGAGAACAGCTGTTTATCAAAATCAGGCATCACACACTGTGACTGTTTATATGAACAAGGTTCTCCTGGTTCTGCTCACTTCACTCAGCATCAGTCCATATAAGTCTTTCCAAGTTTTTCTGAAATCCACTTGCTCATCATTTCTTATAGCACAATAGTATTCCATTACATTCACATACCACAAGGTGTTCAGCCATTTCCTAATTGATAGACATCCCCTCAATTTCCAGTTCTAGGCCACTACAAAAAAGAGCTACTGTAAATATTTTTTTGCACGTGGCTCCTTTTCCCATTTTTATGATCACTTTGGGATACAGCTCTAGAAGTACATATTTTTATAGCTCTTTGGGCATAATTCCAAATTTTCTCCAGAATGGTTGGATCATCTCACAGCTCCACCAACAATGAATTGGTGTTCCACTAATTTTTTTTCCCACATCTCCAAGATTTAATATTTTCCTGTTTTGTCAGGTTAGTCAGTCTGATAGGTGTAAGAGGGTACCTCAGAGTTCTTTCAATTTACATCTCTCTAATCAATAGTGATCTAGAGCATTTTTTCATATGGCTGTAGGTAGTTTTAATTTCTTCCTCTGAAAACTGCCTGTTCATATTCTTTGACCATTTATCAAATGGGGAATGACTTGCAAACAATAATATTTAGTAAGTGCCTATTATGTGCCAGGCACTAATAAATCCTAAGGATACAAAAGAGCCAAAAGACAGAGAGATGATATACAAACAAATATATCAAGCTCTAAACAGAATAAATAGGGAAAAATTAAGAGAGGGATGGCACTGGAATTAAGAGGGGTTAGGAAATGCTTCTCGTAACAGGTGGGGTTTTAGTTGGGATTCACAGAGGACATAAGGAGCAGACATGGAAATCCTTGGGAGTGGATTGGGAGGAGGGGGGAGGGATGAAGAAAGGGAAGTCAAGTGGAAAGAGAACCAGCCTAGGACCTGGAAATGTATCTAGAAGTTGCACCCAAACAGGGACCTTGACTATCAAAGGTGGAAAAGAGTCTAGGTGGCATAGAGAGGAAGACTAGAAGATGTTTGGCTTCAGATACTTACTAACTGTATGACTCCGGGCAAGTCACTTCACCTCTCTTTGCCTCAATTTCTTCAAATAAAATGGGTATAAGAATAATACCTACCTCCAAAAGTTGTTGTAAAGATAGTAATTGTAAAGCATAGTAGATATTCTATAAATCCCTTGTTTCCTTCCTTCCTTCTTTCCTTCCTTCCTCACAGGTCAGGGAAAAGATCTGGGGCTGCTCTCAGAAATTAAAAAAATCAGCCCCATGGAACATCTCAAAGAGCTGGCTGGGGACAATAGGATGGTTTCCACTAGAAAAAAATATAACATTTGTTTGGCATTTAAACCCTGGGTCTTTAACTCAGACGGACAGCTGAGACTAAGCAGAGACAGGAAGGAGAAAGCTCAAAGCAGAGCCATTAATCAAAGCAATAGTTGATACTGGCCTTTATCACCGTGAAGAAGGACCCAGTGTTCATACATGCACACAGAGTCTCTTTGATTCAGGTTTCTTTTTCTTTTTGCTTTCCGGGGTGTGGTAGGAGTCAAGGTGATTTTAATTTATATTTTACAATCCTACATAAATCATTCTATTTCCTGAATGAAACTCAGTGGAGTGTGTAAGATTAGAGAGTACTGGTCGACCAGGCTAGGCTGAGCTTTCAGCCGATCCTTGACAGAAGGGGGACAAAGGATGCTGAGGCTGAGGCTGAGGATGCATGTGTTGCCCCATCTCCTACCCTCTCTCTGAGTCCCAGCTCACACAATCATAGATCCCATCTAGGAGTGACCTCAGAAGTCACCTTTCTAGTCCAGCCCATTCACTTTTCCTTTGAAGAAACTAACACCCAGAAACACTGACTTGCTTAAGGTCCCACCCCTGCCAGGTAGGTGCTACAAAGTGTTCTCAACCCATTTTAGAGATGAGGAAACTGAGAAACAGAGTTCATTGACTTGTCTAAGGTGACCTAAGTAGTCAGTGACAGAAGTGAGACTTGAAATTAGGTCTGATTTAAACATTAATTTTAAGTTAAATTAATTTGAGGGGTCATCAACTTGGTCTCTGGTGTTATTCAGAATAATTCTAAAAATAATAAGTCTCCTCTTATCCAGTGCCCTTATTTCAGAAGTAAGAATCCTAAATCCCAGAGAAAGAGGCAGTTCTAGGTTCTCTGGAAATCTCTCCTTGTAGACTAACCCGGGGTGCCCCCTTCTGGTGCTGGGATGCTGCACAATCCCTACAACACATAAAGCTGTGTACTCACCAAGCTGGGAGGGACACAAAAGGAACAGGGTGCCCTTGTGAAATCCCTTCGTTGCAAATTCCCAGTGACCATAGAGATGGGAGGAAGATCTCCTTATGACAACAAAATGATGAGGGTGTTTGCATGTAAAGAGAGGAGGAGCAGAGGTTTGGAGCTAGATGAGACTTTAAACAATATCCACTTTACCTGGAGGAAAACTTGGGGTCTTTGTCAAGAGAAGTCAGAGAAAGAATCCAGCTCTTGAAGGAATGGTAACGTGGGGCTGGCAGCCAGGCCCTCGCCTGCCTCCCCACACACTATTGGTTCAGGGTGGAGTCCCAGCTTCCTCTACCAATGCCAAGGTCACAGTAGCTGTGGCCACCTGTTCAGATCTGGAGGATCTCCAAGAACTGGTCTGTGTCTAGACCTTACTCTCTGTCCAGGCAAGTCTCAGTAGCCCATCTACGCCATGGAAGAGGTCTGATCAGGCACAGAAGTAAAATCTCTTGGATTACCCTCATAGAAAGGGGAGAGATCTTGCTCTGTACTTGCATGGCCCTGGAAAGAACAGTGGGTGGTGCGTGGCCTTGGGTGAATGCCATCACCTGTCTGAGACTCAGTTTCAATGTCAGTGAATCAGAAGGATGGTACCAGCTGTGAAGGCCAGATGCAGGCTGCACAGCATGCAGGATGGAGCATGGCCCCTAGAATCAGAATGAGCAGTGTTCAAATCCTGCCTCAGAAACTTATGAGCTGCCTGACCACAAGTAAATCATTTCTCCTCCACTCTGTCCTCTGCTAAACTGAAGGTGCTTCCTTGTAGCTTCACTCTCTGACTAAAAAGAGCCATCTTCCAGAAAGCACTTTTGTTTGGTTCAGTTGTTTTCAGTTGTATCTGACTCTCTGTGACCCTATCTGGAGTTTTCTTTGCAAAGATGCTGGAACGGTCTTCCATTCTCTGCTTCATTTTACAGATGAAGAAATTAAGGCAAAGAGGGTTAAATGACTTGCCCAGGATCACTGAGTGTCTGAGTCTGGATTTGAACGAGTCTTCCTTTGTCCCACCTAGCTGCCCACAAATGCATGGTCTCGTTGACCCCTCTCAATATCCCCATGAAGTTGGAGTTCCAGGCCTTATGATACCCATTTGACAGTTGAAGTAACTGAGATTTAAAGGATAAAGCAATAAGCCACCAAGGTTGGATTCAAAGGCAGGTGAATCCTGGTTTGTGGTCAGCGTTCCACCACTACCCCATCTGAAGCTGTGCAGCGGCTGCTCTGTTCTGGGTAGGTCCAGTGGCTTCAGATGTCTTTAACGCCCCCCCCTGCCCTGAACCCCTGAAATAATCTATTCTCATCGACACATTGATGGAATGCCTGTGAATCACAGGAGGCAGTCAGACAAAGTAGTGGCAGCAATAGCAGATCGGCTTCAGCTAAAGGAACAGGCCCGTAGAACAGGATGAGTGAAATGTGGTGCCTAGGGCCTGCCTTGGATGCAACTGGGTCAACAAGCCTTCACTAAGTACCTACTAAGTGTAAGACACTATGCTAAGCTCTGAAGAGACAAAGGAAGGCAAAATCTTGGAACCCTCAGTCTAAGCCTGAGACAGCATCACATGAACAGGCAAATACAAGACACTAATTACACAGTAAAAAAGAATTATCAGGGGTGAAAAGAATTGGAAGGTGAGCTGATAGGTGCTTGGAAGAGAGCTGGGGAGCCCCGGAGACAAAGGCAGGGAGGGCGAGAAGCCCGGTGATACACGTCTCCAATAATCTTGCCTTGAGTCACTGCTGATTATTTCACACAACATGGCCCAGAACAGTGTCAGTGAAGAAAATATTTGGAGAATGGAAATAGGACAAGAAAGAGAGGAGATAAGCATGAAGCATTGAAAATGAAAGGATTGGGTTTTCCATAGCCATGTCAGCTCTCCCATCTCCAGCTGGGTCTCATTCGCAATGAGAAATTATTCAACAATTTTTAAAAATCAGAGAATGATATTTCCAGGCAAACCATAGGATGTTTTCAGGAGGCCTCACACCAAGTATGGCAATAGAATTCTGTTTATTTAATTAGATAAACTCACCAGGTTTTTCTAATCCCAGAAAATAACGAACACAGCCAGTGCAGGAAAAGAAACAAAAACGAATACTAAAAGAAAGCCGAATGCTGCATAATTGTGATGGCCACATTCTTCTGGAGAAAAGATTAGGAAATATGCATCTTTTCCCTGGAGAGGTGAGGCACTATGGGGCATACTCTCCCAGCCATGGTTAGGATAGATTTGTTCTTTTCACTGTTGCAAGGGAAGAAGGCTCATGGCATGAGGGAGTGAGTTGACTGAGATGGGGGCAGGGATAGAAATAGAAGTATATCTGGGAATGATTGAGGGTTTAAAGCTTCAACAAAAATCTAATTTCAAAAATGATACTGATTCAATATAGTCCAGTAAACCTTTATTTAGCACCTTGTACAAGGCACATGTTACTGTGTTAGATGCTGGGAATACCAATGGAGGGGAGGGGAAATTGAGAGTAAGATATAGTGCCTACTAGAGTATTGTGCCAAGCATTTTTATAGATATCATCTCATTCAATCCTTACAACCTCCCTGGAGGTAGGTGCTGCTATTGTCCCATTTTTACAGTCAAGGACATCAAGGCAAATAGAGGCTAAGTCACTTGTCCAAGGTCACACAACTAATAGGTTTCTAAATTCAAACTCACAGGGGCAGAGGCAAGATGGTGGAGTAGAAAGACTCACCTATGCTAGCTCCGAATCCACAGCCCATGGATTTCCTCTAAAAAGAACTCCCAACAAATTCTGGAACAGTGGAAGCCGCGCAACAACACAGCGAAAGAGATTTCCATTCCAGAGAGCCCTGAAAAACCGATCCCAAAGGTCCATCGCGCACCTGATGGGAGCGGAGCCCTCCCTCTGCCCTGGCCGCGCAGCACTGAGATGAGCGAGGAGATCCAAGAAGGCTTCAGGGATGGAATCTCCAGCAGCCGTGAGGGTCCCTCCACCCACAGGCGCATAGGTCAGTGAGAGAGACGGGCTGAGAGGGGTGTGGGGTGTCTCCGGGACTCAGGCCCCCTCGGAAGGCAGCTGTGGCCAGAGGCTCCCAGAGCAGGCAGGAGCTTGGCAGCAGCTCCATTACAAAAGGTCTCTGCATAAACCCCCTGAGGGAACTGAGCCTGGGAGGCGGCCCTGCCCCCACCTAAGAACCTGATTTAATCTTACCCTGAATAGCAGCCAGCCAGCCACCAAAAGCTCTGAGGCTGGGGAGCAGCATTTGAATCTCAGACCCCAAGCACAAGCTGGGCAGATCTAGGCCAGGGGTGGAGAGGACTCTCAGAAGTC
>CM053769.1:469242366-469266981 GCA_028658325.1 Potorous gilbertii | reverse complement strand
GGGGAGAAAACTTTGGAACCCAAAATCTTGTGAAAATGAATGTAAAAAGTTAAATAAATAAATTTATAAAAAATAAATAAATAAATTCAAACTCAGATCTTCCTGACTCCTGGCCCAGCACTCTCTCTACTGTGCCACTTAGTGGCCCCTAATGAAAGAACCCTTGCCCCCAATAAGCTCATAATATACTAGTTGGGCAAAATGAAATGTGTAGTAATTCACATTTATTTTCACATAATAATTAGGGAAAGTCCTAATTTAGGGGAATCAAGAAAGTTTCCCTGTGGAAGGTAGCCCAAGATCTGGGCTTTGAAGGAAGTCTGGAATTCTCAGAGACAGAGGTGAGGGAGACACATGCCAGGTCAATGGATGAGATGGAACTCAGAGTTCAGAGACAGCCAGGAGACTAATGTGGCTGGCCCAGGCAGTACTGGAGTCAGTGGCAAGGTGCTCGGTCAGCTAGAGCCCAACAGGGAAAGGTTTAAATGCCAAACTGAAGACTTGGTGTTTTAACCCAGAGCCACTGATGGTTCTTTTTTAAATGAATTTACAGATATCTTTTATTTTCCCATCACGTAAATTTCCCACTTTAGCCCTTCCCGTACCCAGTCACATCAACACTTGTAAAACTCCTTACATATAGAATCTTCTCAGCTCCTCACCACAACTCTGAGAGGTTGATGGTTCAAGTGGTATTACTCCTATTTCAATATGTATAAGGTGGGGCCCAGAGAAGTTAAATGGTTTACTCAGAGTTAAATAGTCATTAAAATAAAAATGTAAATAGTTAAATAAGGTCTAAAGTTCACTCCCCTTTCTCTTAGTCGGAGCAAGTTGGGAGTCAGGAGATAAGGCAAGTCACAGGAGCTCAGATTTAGGGCTAGAAAGAACCTAAAAGACCATCTACCAGGGGTGAGGAACCTGCAGCCTCCAGGTCACATGTGACCTTGTAGGGCCTCAAGTATGGCCCTTCAACTGAGTGCAAGTTTTACAGACCAAATCCTTTTATTGAAGGGATTTGTTCTGTGAAGTTTGCATTCAAAGGGTCACCCTTGAGAACCTGGAGGGCCATACAGGGCCTGGAGGCCATAGGTTCCCCAACCCTGATTCTCAGGGAAATCCCTCATTAGACAGGTGAGGAAACAAGTCTAAGGAAGGAAAGGAGCTTTCCTAATCAATACCTGTTGATTCAATATTTAAATTTCCAGTCTCATAGTTCATTTGATCCCAAATCTAGTGGGTTGTTACTTCTGATTTTCAGGCTGTCTCAATCAACAGCAAAGTTCTTGAGCAGAAAAAAAAATCCTGGGGCCAATTCACTTCCCATAAATAGTGGAAAACTCTGCAGTCTTTTACACTGGGGAGGAGGGAGGGAGACCCTTCTTCTAGTCTTTGCAATGAGCTCTTCTTCTCCTAGTGCCATCAATCCACTCAGCACCTGATTCTTCCATATGGGAAGTGACCATGGGTCACCACTTCATGGTAGAGGGTTCCTCATGCCCTCCTAAGCTAGAGCATCTCTCTGGTTCTTGAAGCCCCAGTTGTTGAGATGGTGGTAATGTGCTACCTTCACCAGTTCAGAAATAGGGAACCAATGTGCAACCTCCCAAGAGACACATCCCTACCCCTAACCCCTTCCTTTCTTCATTCTCCTTTCAGTCAGAGAGAAAGGATATGGATTTGGAGAGGCTTCTAGAGAGATGACTTATTAGAAGGACCTGTGTCCATAAAGAAGCAAGCAATATTTGGGACTAATCTATCCATTAATCAACAAGCACTGATTAAGGACCTACGATGTACCCCACATTGTACTAGGCACCGTGAAGACAAAGAAGTGAATAGTTCCTGCCCTCAGGGAGCTTATAGTCTGGCAGGGGAGCCATCATGCTGATATATGTGTATTCACAATAGAAATCAGTCAATTAACAAGCATTTATCAGGTACCCACTCCATTCCAGGCACTGTCCTAGCTTCTGGGAAGACAGGGACAGAAGTTGTAATCCCTGACCTGGAAAAGTTTCCCTCAGCCCATACCTACAGGGCCACCTCCCACACAGCCACAATCAAGGCACTGAGGGAATCCATGGAGCCCAAGAATTCACCATCTTTTTGGCCTTTCCTATTATCCTGTCATCTCTTACTGTGTCTGAGGTTTATTACAAGCCTGACTTCTTCACAGGAACCAGTGGGTACATTCTCAGTCTGCATGTGGGCCCCGGATTTCTTAAACCTATACGTAAGACTTTATATTTATAGCTATGAAATGTCATTTGATTGCATTCACTCATTATTTACTCAATCAAGCTCCTTGGGAATCCTGATTATATTATTAAACATGTTAGCCACCCCTCCCAGCCTTGCATCATCTGCAAATTTGAGAAGCATGACTGTCCCCTTCATCCAGTTCACCAATATAAGTGTTAAAGGACCTCCAGCCAAGTCCAGACTCCTGGGTCCTTCACCCAAGGCTGGTGTCTTGAACTCATTGAAGGCATCTAGCAATCCTCTGCTTCTTGTCACTTAATTTATTTGCCTTTCGATTTCCCATTTTTATTCTGCCCTTCTTACTCAGTCATATTTCAGGGCAGTAATTCTCTTTTTTTAAATAAGTTAATTTATTTATTTTTAGTTTTCAACATTCATTTCAATAAGCTTTAAATTTCCTCCCCCTCACTCCTCTTCCCCTTCCCCAAGACAGCATGCAATCCAATATAGGCTCTACAATACATTCCTATTAAGCATATTTTCAATTAGTCATGTTGCATAGAAGAATTAGAATGAATGGGAGTAACCATGAGAAAGAAAAACAAAACAAAACAAAAAGAAGAAAATAGCTTTGATCTGCATTCAGACTCCATAGTTCTAGCTCTGTGTGTGGATGGAATTGTCCCTCATGAGTCTTTTGGAATTGTTTTAGGTAGCTGCATTGCAGAGAGGGGCTAAGTCTATCAAAATCAGTCATTGCACACTGTGGCTGTTTCATTGAACAATGTTCTCCTGGTTCTGCTCACTTCTCTCAGCATCAGTTCATACAAGTCTTTCCAGGTTTTTCTGAGATCCACCTGTTCATCATTTCTTATAGCACAATAGTATTCCATTACATTCATCTACCACAACTTGTTCGCCATTCCCCAAATGATGGGCATCCTCTCAATTTCCAGTTCTTATCCACCGCAAAGAGTTGCTATAAATATTTTTGTGCATGTGGGTCCTTTTCTCATTTTTATCATCTCTTTGGAATACAGTCCTGGAAGTGGTATTGCTGGGCCAAAGGTTATGCACATTTTCATAGCCCTTTAGGTATAGCTCCAAATAGCTCCCCAGCTCACAGCTCCACCAATAATGAGTTAATGTTCCAATTTTCCCACACCTTCTCCAACATTTATAATTTTCTTGTTTTGTCATGTTAGTCAATCTGGTAATTGTGGTATGGTACCTCAACTTGCATTCTTCTAATCAGAAGTGATTTAAAGCATTTTTTCATATGACTATAGATAGCTTTAATTTCTTCCTCTGAAAACTGCCTATTCATATCCTTTGAGCATTTATCAACTGATAAATGACTTGTATTCTTGTAAATTTGACTCAGTTCTCTATATACTTTAGAAATTAGGTCTTTATCAGAGACACTGGTTGTAAAGATTTTTTCCCCAGTTTTCTACTTCCCTCCTAATCTTGGTTGCATTGACTTTGTGAAAAAAACTTTTCAATTTAATGTAATCAAAGTAATCCATTTAGCATTTCATAATGTTTTCTATCTCTTATTTGGTCATAAACTCCTCCATTCTCCATAAATTTGACTGATAAACTATTACTTGCTCCCCTAATTTGCTTATAGTGTCAGCCTTTACATCTAAATTGTGTACCCATTTGGACTTCATTTTGGTATAGTGTCAGACATTGGTCTATGCCCAGTTTCTGCCATACTATTTTCCAGTTTTCCCAGCAGTTTTTGTCAAATAGTGAATTCTTATCTAGGGGAGCAATTCTTGTGGGGACGCAACCTGCAAATGGTCTCTGAAGGTGTAGCAGCCCACCTGCTCCCCTACCCACTGTCCCCACCCCAGCAGTCACAGCTCCTGAAGACTCAGAAAACAGAAAGCTCCAGCCACAAAAGTCTTTGTCCCTGCCAAACGGCTCAACATCAGAAATCTCTAATATTTTATCAATAGAAATGCCATGAAGGAAGAGGTCTGACATTCCACTTTGCTGCTTTTCCCTAAAGAATCATGAGGACTTTCCATCTGATGGGTAGCTGAAAAATCCCTTATATATGGAGTCTTTCTTCCCTTATTGGAATATGAGCTTCTTCAAAGCATGGACTGTCTCCTGTTTGTATTTTTAGTTCCAGGGTTTATATGTTCCCTGGAATACAGTAGATGCTTAATAAATACTTTTTCTTCCATTCATTAATTCATTAATTCATTTGTTCATTCATTCATTCCCATCTGGAAGTTCCCTGTGCCATATTTCCACTCCTTTTCCCTATCCCTTCCCTGTTTGAATGTCATTTTCCTTGACAGAGAATGCTAACTTGGACCAGGCCAACTTTCTGCCATCTCACTGCAGTCATTGATCTATTCCCTCATCCCCCATCCCCATGAGAATCCAACCATGAGCAGGCAGAGCCATTATAGGGCAGGGATGAACACTGGTTTGACATTCTTGGAGGGCCGTTCAACTATTAAGCTCCTCCCCCTCAGAATTGGTTGCTTGGTTGGAACTAAATTAAAACTATGGAACAGGTCAGGAATTTGGTGAAAGTAAGTATTATTTCAGGTTTTCTATTTGGTTTTTTGTTGTGGTTTTTTTTTAATTTATTTCCCCAGTAGTTGACATGGTGACTATTTAATAGATGACTTTCCATTCTCTTCCCCAGGAGTCAGTTTCCTCCTCAGCAAAATAAGGGAATTGCCCTCTAAGGCCTCCTCTAGCTCTAGTCCTGATAGGAGAAATGGTGAGGCCTCCCCGCTGTAAATCTCTGGTCTAGTGAAATGATTGGGGGAGAGGAGGAGAGGCTCTAGTGAAATGTTCCTGCCTAATTTCTGGAGCTGATGGTAAATATGTTGAAAAGCCTGTGGGGGCAGGCCATTTTTGTTATTGTAAATGTCAAGAGAAAATGGGAATTTGAGGATTTGGTTTTCCTGCCATGGGCTGGTATAGTTGGCTCCCCATCGAAGAATACTAAGAGAATGGCCATGTACCATTGACTGTAGGCATTGTCTATTAGGGCCACTTTGCCAGTAGGAGTCCTGGCCCAGGGCCAGAGCTCCCAGACAATTCAGAGAAACAATGTGATGAGGAGACAGGAAAACCAAAGTCCAGAGAGCAGTTTGTTTGGGCCAGGTGGTAAAAGCCATGGAGTCATGAACTGGTTAATGGTCTTTCCCCCTCAGAACTAAAGGAGTACTCAGCTCTCACTTCTTGAATGCAACTATAAAAAAAACCAAAAAACTTGCAATGTTATTGTGTGTGTGTGTGTGTGTGTGTGTGTGTGTGTATGTGTGACCTCTCCCTAGCTGACTAAAAGCACTGTGAGGTCAGAAATATTACCTTAAATGTGTTGCTTTAGGTGCCAAGCACTGGGAGGAAGAGAGGGGAGAAAAAGGATAGGAAGTCAATGAAATGGCAATTTTAAGCACTTACTATGTTCCAGGTATAATGCTGAAGCTGGAGATGCCACAGAAGGAAAAAACCCACTCTCAAAGAGCTCCGGGTCTGGCAGGGAGTGATTTCATCAGAGCAGAGGATTCTCAATGTGGAAAGTCCCTCTTCTGATGCACATGCAAATCAGCAACTCCACTGTGACCATCTTAGAAAGTGGCCTGTGCACTGAGAGATGCTGATGTACCCAGGGTCACAGAGCTGGTGTGTGCCAAAGGCCAAGTCTTCTTGACTCCAAAGACATCCCAGAAGCCCCTGGCAACAGCCAGACACCATCTGTCTTATTTGGAAGCCCCCTCAATTCTGGGTCTTCCTGACACTTTCAGGCACAGGGGTTTAAGAAAGGAGAAGCCCATAGCTTTAGAGAGGGAATCAGAGGCCCAAAGGCAACGTCAACTAGACTGGATGCTTATATCACTGGCTCAGTGACTAGAACTCCAAGAAACTGTGGCCAGTCTCCACCTGAACAAGTAAGCATTATCAGCAAGTGGCTATCTGATTCTTCTGGCAGACTTCCATGGAGGAAGACCCCACTACCTCCCAAAGTAGTGCATTTATCCTTATTAGGAGGTTTTCCCTGACATCCAATATAAAGCGACCTGCTTGTAGCTTCCACCCTCTGCTCGTAATTCCAAGCAGGGCAATCTCCCTTCCTTGTGGAACCCTTTGGAGATTGCTGGTGTTTATCAGGTCTTCTGATGATGTTATCAGTCTTCTCTGATTTATTATCTCCTTCACTGCAGCCCAGTCCAGCTGGCTGGTGGCTAAGCATGAGCAAACCGGCCCATTTTAGCCACTCTATCCACTGGTTGGTCCTGGACATCATGCCCACCTTCCCTCCATCTTCTCCACCACTCGGTCATCCACTCAGGCCCTCTCACCATTTTGTGCCCTTGGTACAAGTGTAGTGACTTCACTATCACTGATGGAGAAAATCATTTATTATAGAAACATAGATGGATCCTGTCCTTCTTTGTCTCTTTCTTTCAGCTTCATCCCACAAGGAGATGCCCTGACTCCATTAACTAAGCCCCAAGCCAATCTTTCTGTAATGTCACTTTTCACTCACTCCTCTCCCTCACTGTTTTGTGAGTCAAGATTATTCCTAATTTTCCAATTGTTCCTCTGTAAGATTTTGCAAATCAATTTATATTCTAAATTGGTGTGACCCTTTGCTGCTGTATCTCTCCACTTGGCAAGGGGATAAATTGTTGTGGTTTCTAGGTTCCTTCTGCCTCCTTGTCCTTGGAGTTACTCTACAATAATTAAACTTATTTAGTTTAGTGGTGGTCTCTATTATTAGCTGTTGCTTTATCCATTTCCCATGTACAGGATCAAAATCTCACTTGGGTCAGGACTGAGCTATTTTATAGGCTCCTGCTTAGAGCCAGAGGAGAACTTAGAGGCCATCTGGGTCAGTTCTTTTATTTTACAGATGAGGAAACTGAGGTGTATAGTTACTTAGTGACTTACTCAGTGTCATATGGATAGTAAAATGGCAAAGCTAAGATGAAAACCCAGACTTCTGACTCAGATCCTCTATTTCCTCCATACTCTGCTACCTTCTTCTTCAAGATTATGCCATAGCTTAGCTTTATTCTTTTTCTACTGCAGTGTTGATTTTGATTATTTTTTCTCTAACCAATTAACAGTCTAAGAGCACACAACTACTGATCTCCAGTTCATGAACTTGTTTCCTATTTCTTAAGATGTCATCAGGTTCTTTTTCTTCTTGGAGACAGGAGGTGTTGCCTTGTCCAAGACCTTCCAACTGCAATTTATTCTGGATGACCTTATTGAATTATTTTGTAGAATTTCTTTGCCCTTCACCTTTGGCAGTAGATTTTGAGGCGTGAGCTACAATTATCTTCATTTAGAACATTCCACCTCCTCGCTCAGTAACTTCACATAGACCAACCCCCTCCCCTGGTCAACGTCCAGGTTCAGAATGCATACACTCACCTCTGCCACTTAGAATCCATCCCTAGCTTTCTTCAGTGCTCCGATGCTGCCTCCTACATTCAGCCTTTTCTGATTCCCCCTGCCACTAGCACCAATCCCAAAATTACTGGGGAGTTATTTTGTGGATAGTTCATACTTACATTTACTCACATATCTTTTTCCTCTTCCAAAGAACATTGTAGGCAGGATCCATTTTGTTCTTATCTTTGCTTCTCTGGTGTCTAGATTTTTGTTTTGGAGGGGGGAAAGTCAAGACAATTGGGGTTAAGTGACTTGTTCGAAGTTACACTGCTAGTTTCAAATGTCTGAGGCCAGATTTGAACTCAAGTTCTCCCTGACTCCAGGGCCAGTGTTCTGCTCACTGCACCACCTAACTGCCCCTTAGAATTTCTGATAAATGAAACTTGATTTATCTTTTCAAATGATTCATTCAAAATTTACTATTGGACATCAGTACAAGTAATCCACCATCCTTAGTAAAGATTTACATTTATCTACATCCACAGAAAGAAATACAGAGCCTGAATACAGGTCAAGACATACTATTTGCTCTCTTTTTTGTTTTGCCTTTTTTCTTTCTCATGGCTCCTCCCATTCCTTCTAATTCTTCTATACAACATGACTAATTTGAAAATATGTTTAATAAGAATGCAAAGGTACAGCCTATATCAGATTGCATGCTGTCTTGCAGAGGGGGAGATGAGAGAAGCAGAGAAAATGTTAAACTTATAGAAGTGAATGTTGAAAACTGAAAATAAACAAATCTTCCTTTAAAGATTTATATTAGTTTATTATATTAGTTTATTATAATATTATATTAATTAATTTATTACTTGCAAAGAGTTAAAAAGTAAACAAACCTTTCCCCTTAATCCCTCTAAGTCTACAGTAGGATTCTTTGTCTACTTACTCTCATTCACTTTTCCTGTCAGCTCTGTGAGGCAGCTAGCTAGACATAGATAAATGGACTTCAATCAGGAAGAAAGACCTGAGTTCAAATTTGACCTCAGATACTTATTGGCTGCGTGACTCTGGATAGGTCTTCTAGCTTTTCTCAACAATTTCTTCATCTGTCAAATGTGAATAGCTCCTCCTTCCCAGGGTTGCAGTGAGGATTAATTGAGATGTGCAGCTCTTTATGAATCTTAAAGTATTATATAGGTGTACTATATAAACAGTACTATATAATTTGCCTCCAAGTTGCTACTACTACTACTACTACTACTACTACCACCACTACTACTACTACTACAATTATACTACTACTACTACCACCACCACCACCACTACTACTACCACCACCACTACTACTACAATTACTACTACTACCACTACTACTACTACTACTACCACTACTACTACAACTACTACTACTACCACCATTACTACTACCACCACCACCACTACTACTACTACTACTACAATTATACTACTACTACTACCACTACTACCACCACCACCACCACCACCACTACTACTACTACTACTACTACCACCACTACCACTACCACCACTACTACTACCACCATTACTACTACCACCACTACTACTACCACCACTACTACTACCACCATTACTATTACCACCACCACTACTACTACAACTACTACTACTACCACTACTACTACTGCTGCTGCTGCTGCTGCTGCTGCTGCTGCTACTACTACTACTACTACTACTACTACTACTACTACTACTACTTGGCTCAGTGCTTAGAGCCCTGGGCCTGGAGTTAGGAAGACTTGAATTCAAATCCAGCCTCCAACACCAACTAGCTTTGTGACCCTGGGCAACCCCTTTAACCCCTCTAAGCCTCAGTTCCCTCATCTGTAAAATGGAGATATCCTACTTCTCAAGTTTTTGTGAGATTCAAATGAAATGAAGTGACCATAGTGATAGAAAAATATTATTATTGACATCCCCTCCCCAAAAAAAGAGATAAAAGAAAGAGGAAAAAACCCATAAGAACAAAAATATTTTAGGAGCTCTTTTTGTGGAGCCAACAGATTGCCAAGTAAGAGAGGTGTCCATCACTTGGGAAATGGGTGGACAATATGGTCTAAGAATATAACAAAATACTTTGCTATATGCAACAGGACTAGGGTGAAAATGTGTTTAATGGGCATGCACGTATAGAGTCCATATAAGATTGCATGTAGTCTTGGGGAGAGAAGGGGAAGGGAAGGGGAAAAAATTTTAAACTGATGGAAGTGAATGTTGAAAACTGGAAACAAATAAATTAATAAATTGGGAGGGGAATGAGAAAAGGGATGACTTCAGAGAAACGCTGCAAGACTTGTATGAACCAACTCAAAGTGAAAAGAGGGGAACCAGGAGAACAATGAAGTATGCAAGGACAAACATGGTGTAAAGACAAACCGTGAACTGCTTAAGGTCTCTTCTCGTGGCCGTGACCCCTGGAGCATCCCCAAGGTCTTAGGAAGGAACCTGCTCTCCAGCTGCTGAGAGGGAAGGAGCCCAAATGCAGAATGGACAGGGTGGGATTTTGTGTTTGCTTGGCTGTTCTTACGTGTTACCTGGGTTGTGGTTTTGTTTTCTTCTTTTAAATTGGGGGGGTGGGGTGGGAGGGGTGGAGAGGGAGTGCAAATTAATTAAGGAGCAGGTATTAAGCACTAGTTGATCTCTTGCACGCTGGGGCCAAGACTGGGCAGGGAACAGGGATGGCCCTCAGAGTTCACAAACGCAGGAAGCTGGCAGATCTCTCTCCCTATGCCCGCTGGCGCTGTCTTCTCTTCGGTGGGCAGTCTTGGAGAGTCGCCAGGAGCCCCGAGACATTAAGTCACTGGCCTAGAGTCACACGGTCAGTACGCATCGGAAGCAGGGCCAGGGACAGGGCAGGTCTCTGTGGCTGTGAAGTCAGCTCTCCAGCCCCGGCCACAACGAGCTCGCATCCTCCGAGAGCCAGCGAGATCGCTTCCTGTTTTCTGCCAGGACAGAGTTTTAATCCTTGGGAGCAGCCCTGGCTCTCACCTGGCTCTCACCTGGCTCTCGGAGCTCACCTCGGAGCCCATCCCAGATGAGGCATCATTTCGTAGAGGGAATCTTTCTCAGCTCCTCCACCACGGCGGACGCCGCGAACCCTGGCCCCTGTGCTCTGGGATGCATGACTCCCTTTACCTGTCCGCGGCCTCTGGATGCTGCGGTGGCAGCGGCGGGAGGAGGAGGAAGAGAAGGAGAGGCGGGGCGGGGGCGGGGGCGGGCCCGGGCCGAGGCGGCTCGGGGCGGGGCCGGGCCGGGGGCCATTGAGTCCCGAGATCCTGGCCGGGAGGGCGCTTCTGGCCGCGTTCTGCAGCCGGTAACCCGGCCGGCAGCTGCCTGGGAGTGCCTGGGAGGGATACGGGAGCCACAGCAGCCTCGGGAGGAGCAGAAGGAGGGGCTGCGATCGGGGACAGCCAGGGAGGAAGGAGCAGCAGCCCCTGGGGACCCCGCGGCCGGCTGCGGGCAGCGGGCAGGCTCTTCCTTGGCTCCGCTTGCCCTCGGCTTCTGTCAGATGCCCGACCGGACGGCGGGAGACTGGCTCACTGACCCAGACGAGGGATCCTGCGCATCCCAGGCTGCCGGTGAGCAGACGTGTGTGTGCGTGCCCGCGCTTGCGCGTGTGATTGTGTGTGCGTGTGTACGTGTGTCTGGGGTGCGCTTGTTTGCACTTGGGCACATGTGTCTTTGTACTTGGTGGGGGGAAGGGGTCTCTTGGCCCTCTGTCTCTGCGTGGCTGCGTCTGGATGCCTTTGTGCCCGCGGGGGCTGGTGCAGTCGTGCGCACCTGCCCGGGTCTCTAGTCCCGTACTTGGGGGGAAGGGGAGGGGGTGGCGGAAGTGTGCGCAATGCTGACAGCTCGCTCACTCCCTCTCGGGTGACTGTGAGGTGCCCAGGTGCCTGGGGAGGACGCCCCTTCCGAGCCCCATGTCCTCAGCAGTCAGGGGCAAAATAGGGGACTTCCCCGGCCCACCACCTCCACTCACTTTATGAGACAGGGGAGGAGCGCCAGGCAGTCAGAGGAAGGGAAAAGGGACTTGCTCAAGGTCATCCACGTACGGAGTGAGGAACGTGGAAGCCAGGCCCTCGGACTGCCAAGGCCTCGCACAGCCGTGATCTGCCCCACCTGGGGATGGAAGGGAGCGAGCTTTGGCCCCTTGGGGAAGTGGGGCGGAATTGACAGTGAGCTAGGAGTAGTAAACGAGCAGCTGTTTGTGGTGAAACTTCCTCTGTGTATGTGTGTGAGAGATCGAGTGTGCGCTGCAGTGTGTGTGTGTGTGTGTGTGTGTGTGTGTGTGTGTGTGTGTGAGAGAGAGAGAGAGAGAGAGAGAGAGAGAGAGAGAGAGAGAGAGAGAGAGAGAGAATGAATGTTTGTGGGGGGGAGTGATGTGATGGAAGAGGGAAAAAGAAATCCCTGGGCTCAGTTGTCCAAGCTGTTCCTGAGCCATTCTCCAAGGCTCCTCCTGCTCATGATAAATAATTTAAACAATAAATGGGCGCCATCAGGGCTGATCTACTCAGAGACGCTGGAAGAGTTTTCACTCTGGGAGTTTCTAGAGGCACAGAAATTACACTGACTGTTGTTGCCTTACATTCAAATTCCGCAACCCTAGGGGATTAAAAACCCAGCTCTATGCTATTAATATTTTATTAGTACAGAATAACAGACCTTCTAGGGTCATCATTGTTAAGAGCTGGAAGGACTGAAGTCCAAACTCCACCCACATTCTACACATGAGCAAACAGAATTCCATAGAGGCTCGTGACTTGCCTAAGGTCACACAATCCAACATTCTGGGGAAATGTTGCACGTTCCATAGAAAGAAGGCCATGTGGAGAATGAGCTTATGTAGTCAACAGAACTGTTGTTTTGATAATTGAGCATTCTGATTGCCAAAGCCTGTCATTGACAGTGGAACTGAACGATGTCAGGGCAGGAGGTTTTTTCTAGATCTAACCCATCACTGATTGTTCCTGGTCACACTGGTCGGAGCCCTGGGTCCAGCGCCTTCCTATTATGGGAGGACAGTTCCCAGCAGAGTAAACAGATGGCCAAGAGTTTTGCTGTGCGTTTCTTCACAAAGTTTTGTGGGAAGTTTTTGGTTTGTTTTTTTTTTTTTAAATACAACCTTCCTGACTCCTTTACTTGTCTCTTTTTGCTTAAATTTCTATTTCTTGTGCTCAAGTATATCTGCTTCACCCTTGCTCTCATACTCCATCTCCTTCTTCCATCTTTCGTCCCTCCTCCTCCCTATGTGCTTTTTCCTTCACTCTCACGGTCCTGTTCTCTCCGCCTTCCCTCTTTTCTTCTCTCCTCTCCTTTTCTTTCTCCATCCTTTCTTGGTCCTTGGAGTCACTTGCCAATTGAATGTTCCCAGCCAGGATGCTAAATTTAGCTCCCACAGTTACACCCTGGGACTGTGGCATCATAGAATCTTGGAGCTGGCATTGACCTTACCCATCATAGCCGTCATTTGGCAAGTGAGAAACCCGAAGCTCAGAGATGGTGAAGGGGCTGAGAATCCAGGTCTCCTACCTCCTGGCACAGGCCTTTATCCTTGGGACGATGGTGCCCATTCAAGGAAATCTTGTTTTCAGGTTTTGGGTCTTATTTCACTTGGCATCCCCTCCTCTCCCTCCTTTAGCCTCACAAGCTGGGGCATTAAAGCAATAACTTCAGACAGATTCGTTTCCAGACAGGTCCCAGGTTGAATGGGGAATCTAAGTCACATCACTTTGCCCAGCAGATCATTTAACAGACAAGGTTCAGGGAGAGGGGGTGACCTACCTAAGGTCACACAGTCACAATGAAAGACCTGAAGGGCTGGAGCTAGAACACACCTTAGAGATCTCCCAGTCCAAATGCCTTACACGGAGCCAACTGCTGGTCAGAGGGGAGTCGGGGGTGGGGGTGGGGGTTGGGGTCGGGAGAGGGCTTCGGCGGCAAGATTAGAATTCAGCCCCAGAGCCTCTGCTTCCAAAATCAGTGCTCCTTCCTTCCAGTAGATGTCAGGACTAACACTAAACTAAACCTGAGATCTGTCCCAGATGCTTTTGCCGTAGGCATGGCCATACAGTGCCTGGAACATCACAGATGCCTAATAAACGTGTATTGACTGACTATGCAACCCCAGGAATTAGGAATGGAGATTCTGGTGCATCTCTAGACCTGCCACAGGGAAGGGAGTGTGACTTTGGCCCTTGGGCTAGGTGCTAGCCTGGCTCTCTCCTTCCCAGGATACTGTATGGAAGTCCACAGGAGAAGAGAGAAAGGTCTCACTTTACAGATGAGGAAACTGAGGTCCAGGGAATTTAGATGACTTGCCCAAGGTGATGGCGGGGTCACCAAGGCATGGGTCACCTAACAGCAGAGTCAGCCCTCTTCACTGGAATACAGAGCTTTCTTTGTCCAAAGGGATTCTCCTTGCGGAGGGCAGAGAGATGAGCCTGGAACAGGCTCCACCCTCAGCCTCACACCACCCATCTTGGTCCAGCCTCTTATCTGAGAGCCTATAGGCCAAGATGCAGATTGCTATTAACATTCTCTGCATAATTATTTCTAAAGTTAAAAATAACCAACGGAGCATCACTTTGGCCCATTGGTGCAGGTTGCATAGAGACACGGGATCGGGGTGAGTCTTGTGCTTCCCTGGTAAGGAGATCCTTGTGCTGGAGAGAAGCATCCTCGCCCCCCAGGCTTCTGTGAGCCCCCTTCCCCCCAAATGTCATAAGACTCTGATAATACATGGAAAGAAGGATGACCTGGGAATCAGGAGACAGGCAGGTTCAAATCCCAACTCCGAAGCTTCCTTGTTAGATGACCTCTAAAGCCTCAGGTTCTTTATAGGGAGAAGGGGAATATAATTTTTTTAGACATAATTGGAGAATGCTAGGCTTGCCATTGGCAGGGACCTCAGAGACCTTGGGGTCCAACCCCATCAGGTTAGAAAGCTGAGGCCCAGAGGAGGCCAGAAGCTCACCCAGGGCTGCTGTTCCAGTAAGGGGCAGATTGGAACTCAGGTCCTCTCCCTTCAAATCCAGCACACTTTCTGCTGTAAGCTGCTTCCCCAAGGTTCTTCAAAGGAGAGGAATTTGTCAAATTAAAAAGGCTGTAGAAACGTGAGAAATTCATATTCAGCTCACTCCTTTGAAAAGGAAGCATCACTTGCTTGGAAATGGAGACCATGGACTTGTTCCTTCCTTTCCCCTCTGCCATTGCTGGCATCGACATGGAGAATTCGAGCTCCCTAAGATTCCTGCTTCCATTATCATTGCTCAGATTTTTTCTAATTAAATTTATCTTTTTTTTCTATATTCCCTTTATTTCTAAATACACGCCTTCTGGTCCCTTCCCCAGGGAGCCATCTCTTAAAACAAAGAATAAAAAGGAAAAGGCACAAATGATTCAGCCAACAAAACCAGTGTGCCAAACACAGCATTGCCAAGAAGAGATCCTCTTCAGATCTGAGATTCTAGCCAAGCATTTGACCAGATTTCTCATGCTCTTCTCATGGCAAGATGGTGAGGCATGAGGATAGACAGCTGTCCATGTAGGTGGCTTTGGAACTGGTTGGATAACTCTAACCAAGCGGAATTTAACTAAGGATTTGCTGTCAGCTTGCAAAGAGGTCTCCAGGAGAGTGCTGCAGGGGTCTCTGCTTAACTCCCCACTGTCATAGTCATCAAAGGCATAAACATGGCAGACTTGTTGAGTTTACAGGGGATGAAAAGGCACTTAGGGGATGGGTGATATCTTGGATAATAGAGTCAGTATCCAAAAAGACAAGTCACAACAGTACTCAGAATCTAGGATGATGAAATTTAATAGAGATAAATGTCAAGTTTTACACTGGGGTCCAAAAAATCAACTTACAAATCCCAAGATGGAGAAGGTGTGGTTTCACAGAAGTTGGTCTGCAAAATAGCTGGGCATTGAAGCATAGGAAAATATGGAGTTAGGTTGTCCTCTGGTGGGCTGTTGTGGTAAGGAGGTAGGCCGAGGGTTCTCAGAAGCTCTCCCAGGAGAGCTCATACAAACTGACTGCTCCTAATGTTTCAGAGTATTTTAGAACAAGGCAGGTGACCATGCTGATGGCTTCTGGCCTGATCAGAACACATCTGACGTATTGTATTGAATTCTGGATGCCACTCTTTGGGAAAGGCATTGATAACCTGGTGTCATCCAGAAGAATTCAGCCCTGGCAGTGCCAAGATGGTGAAAAGCCCTGAGAGGTTGGCATGAAGTGCCTGGGCTGTGCAGAGTGAAGGAAATTTCTGTCCTGAAGTCGTCAGCCTGGATATCCACGTGTGATCTCCCTTCTCATTATACTGGCCTACTTCCTATTCTATGTGTGGAAACATTCAAAAACCTCTGGTTTTTAAGTTCTCTAGAATTAGCAAGAAAAAATATTTCTTTGCTCCAAAATCCTTGGAAAACCCCCCAAGCAGGGTCTGTGGTAGATGGAGGACCAGAAGGCCTTCCTTAGGGACATGGATTAAGAGTAAGAACCAAACCCTGAAGCAATTAGAATCCAGGCCACTCAAAAGAGTGCTCCTATTCCATTGAAATGGGGGTAACTTCCTGCCTCCATACTCCTCTTCCATTGATCCCTCTGAAGAAGGAGCCAAATGGGGATGAAATGGTGACCTGGTTATTTAATTGCTCTGGAATGTTCACCCAAACTATTTTTTACATTTTGTGATTTTTTTCTTCTTCTTCAGAGTTCCTATAGACGTTACCTGAAAGAGGCATGTTTTAGGGATTTGGGCTCTATGCCAATTTGAGCATCTCTCTCTCTCCATTCTAGAAATACTTGGATATTTGATTAATGTTAAATTAAATAAAGGCATTTCCGCCAGACTTGAGCCTAAAATGCAGTATGAAGTATTGTATCAAAATCGGTATTAACATTTTTCTTCACCCCTTGAATGCCACATTCCACTTGCCATCTTCAAGCACAGCCTAGGAGTCTCATGGTAGGTGGGACCTTTCCGGATTCTCTCAGGCATCACTATTTTCTCCCTCCTGAAAGCACTTTATTTGTATTTTTTATTTTTCTGTGTCCATATTTTAAAACCCCAGTAGGATACTGTAGCATGTTGAGGACAAAGATGACTTTGTTTTGGTTTTTGTATCTCCAGAACCCAGCATCCCTTACTTTGTGCATAGTAGGTGCTTAATATTTTGAATTTTGAATAAATGGAAGTAGTAGAGGGGGATTATGTTCCGGAACAGGTCAGAGTAGCATCCCTCTCAATCCTGAGGCAGGGGGTGGCCTTAAGCAGAGCGCTATCCAAAGCCAGGACTCCCCTGGAACACTATTCTCATCCATGCCTGCTATCCCCAGACAGGGAGGGAATGCAGGGCCTCATGAGCCCCCTCACACTGCAACTCCCTGCATCCCTGATCAGACTGCTAAGAGGATGGATGGTGCGTGGCAAGTGTTGCTCACTGATATGGGTGGGAAGGAAGAGATGATAGGGAGGGTGCTGCCTCTCACTGAAGTGAGAGAGCGTGCGCAAGGAAAACCTCCAGTGAAAAGCATGACCTTTCAAGGCAGGGATGGTTTCATTTTTTGTCTTTGGATCCTGAGCACCTGCCAATGTGCCTGAGATGTGGTAGGCACCTAAAACTTTTACTGAATTGATTTGATTGGTTGGGAGAAGAGGGAAAGAGAAGGGAGCAGAGGGAGAAATGGGTTTGATTTTGAACATAGGGTCAGAGATTTGGAACTAGAAGAAACACCAAAGCTCATCTCATTTGACCCTTGAAGATCAAGTTGGGTCCCTCCTCACCACAGTCCCTGAAAGGTTTCGAGCCAGCCAGCATCCCCTTCCTGCCTTCTCTTCTCCAGCTAAGTTCCCCAGGCCCTGCCTCAAGCCCTCCTAGTGAAAGTGAAGAAACCATGTCCTTTGTAAGCTTAGCTCTCCGGAGGGCCCCTACCTTACACACACTGCCTCCCAGCCGGCCCACAGGGAGTCAGTCGTACGCCCTTTCCATTAGCCCTGTTGGTTAATGTGCTGGACACCAGGCCCTCCTCGTTGTTTGATTGGACTGTCTCCACTAATTCTGAAACAGGAAATCTGCCATTAGTCATTTTTCATTAACCTTCTTATGACTAGGCAGAGTGAGGCAGGGGAATTTCCTGTTTGTTCTGTCACCACGAAGGTCTGGAGAGAACCAGCACCCACTTTCTCTTGGTCTCCAACTATCTGTCTCTCTTTTTCCTTTCCTTATCTCTCTCTCCCTCTCTCTCCCTCTCCCTCTCCTCCCTTTTTCTCTCCCCTTCCCCATCTCTCTGTCTCTCCTCTTCCCCCATCTCTCCTCCATCCTGCCTCCCATCTCTGTCTCTTCCCCACCTCTCTTTCTTTCTCTCTCTCCCTCTCTTTCTCTTTTCTCTTTCCCCCACCTTTCTTCCTCTTGTGTCTGTCTCTCCTCCTACCTCCCTTTTTCTTCTCTCCCCTTCATCTGTCTGCTTCTGTCTCTTTGTTCTCTCTCTCCCTCCCTCCTTCCTTCCCTTCCTCCCTCTATCTCTATCTCTTTCTCCTCCTCCATTGTGAGGGCTGTCATTCAGATGGCACAGAGCATCCATCCCTCCAGCTCACATTAAGGACCAAAGAAAGGAGGGGCGGGTTTCTGGGTGGGATGGACCAAAAACACAGACTTAGATGGTTTCTGTGGTTTGATTCATCTTGCTAGAACGACTGTTTCCTGTAACATTTCATCATCTTGTTGTTTTTGATGAGTGGGGAGCCAGGAGGCTTTCTCCTAGGCAGTATGAGGGCCTAAAATCCGAACAACCATACTGTGACTAGGACTAGCTCCTGTTGATGGGAGGTATGAGACTGACAAGATCCTACCTGTCCAATAGCATTTAATCCCCACGTTGGCCCTCTGGGATAGGTGCTATGATTATTCCCCATTTTGCCAGTGGGGAAGCAGAGGAAAGATCCTTTCTCAAGGTCATGCAGCCAGATTTGAACCTGGGTCTTCCTGACCCAGGGTGCCATACTGTAACTGCCATCTTAGGCACACACCTCTCTACTGGCATCCTTTAGGCTGTTTCTGCTATACCCTGCTCATGCCCACCATGGTCCTCTCCACTGTCCTTTGGGTAACCCTCAATTCTAAGGCTGCCAGGCCTGGGGTGAAGGTTTTCTGTGACTGATAGTCACACAACATCTGGAGGTGAGTCTTTGCTTCAGAGAGAACTTGGATTTGTCGTGTTATGTATGCGCCAACCCAAACCTCCAGCATCTGGAGGCTACACTCAGGAACACACCTGCCAAGTGCCCGAGGCTTGGTCTTCTGTTCTTCTCTTCACACAGTATCTGTGCCACCTTGGCTACTCAGGGACTCATTTTGTTATGGGGTTTTCCTCCTGCCTCTCATCCCTGGGTCCGCTCCTTTTCTATTGCTCCTCATTTATCAGATTCTATGGGGGAGTGGAAAGGGCCAAGGGGGAGCTGGAGGGTGAGTGGCCTGGACTTGAATGCAGGACTCCAGGCTCTTCCTCTTGGGTACGTCCTGCTCTCTCCCAGAGATGCATCGATTTAGAGCTGGAGAGGACCTCCATGGTCATCTGATCCAGCCTGTCCATTCTACAGATGGGGAACTGAGGCCCCACAAGTCACTCTATCCCTTGCCTTCCTTCCCACTATCAGTCGTTTGTATGGAGAGGGCTGTTTGTATGTTGCCTTCTCCATTAGAAGGTGAGCTCCTCAAAGTCAGTCGCTGTGTTTTTGCCTCTCTTTGTATCCCCAGGGCTTATCACAGTGACTCACACAGACTAGGTGCTTAAAAAGGCTTGATGATGGACTGCCTACAAATCCAACTCTTCACTCATTTGGGTAGAACTTGGAAATAAAGTGGAAGGGATAAAATGGGGCTTGATGCTGGAACTCTGGGGAAGTTTGATGGATGTGGGATGGCATCCACAGCGGCCCTTTGTTTATGACCCAGCTACATTTTCTCATACCAGCCCCATTCTCATCCAGGACATTCCTAAATCACTCATAGAGACAAACTGAGATAACATTTTGTAAAATGCTTCACAAATCTTAAGTGTTATATGAATGCTAGCTGTTTTATTGTTGCTCATGGAAGGGAAAGAGAATAAGCATTTCCTAAGCTCCTACTATATGCTGGGTCCTAGGCTAAGTGCTTTACAAATATTATCTCATTTGATCCTGCAACAACCCTGAGAGGTAGGTGCTGTTGCCATAAAACCATTTTACATTTGAGGAAACTAAGGCAAGCAGAGGTTAAGTGACTTGCCCAGGGTCACACATTCAGTAAGTGTCTGAGGCTAGATTTGAATTCAGGTCTTCCTGACTAAAAGACCCCCTGTCACTGGTGGTCTGGCAGGGGCTGGCTGGAACCTAACCCTGCTTGTCAGATTTGATGTAATAAGTTCTTGCTAAGGTAGAAATTGAACTAGGTGGTCTCCGAGATCCCTTCCATCCCTGGCAGTCTGAGATTAAAGGACCTTTAGTAAATCACAGCAGGCCCCAGCTACACCCTCTTTATTCTCAGCATAGTACCTAGCGCTTAGTAAGTGTTAGGTGAATGACTGTTCTGCTAAGGCAAATGGTTCAGAACTGAAAGCTTAAATTCCATTCCCCACTATTCAAAGTGCAACAGCTGAATTTCTAAAACGTGGGCACGTTGTAGGCATTAGTACTTGGAGTAGGGTAGCTGAGATTGTAATAGAGATTCATCTTCATTATCTCAGACATACTCATTTCTTTTAATTTTGTAAGATATACTTATTCAAGATTGTGGAGAGTAGTTGAAAGATAAATAAAATACATTTAATTTTTCCTAAAGCCTCAAAATTGATTATGCACATATTAGAACTCTGTGGGACTGGAAGCTGAAAGGTGTTACTTTTTACTTAATTCAGGTCTCTCTGCTTCACTCAATCACATTTTGAACGTATTTCTTGTATTCCCTTACTCTGAAAAAAATTCAGTACATCAAAACATGTCTGTTTCTATAAAGTCTTTGAGCCACATTTTAAAATGGTGAGCCCTAACTTCCTTTTGGAAGTCCACATGACTCAAAATACCAGCAAAGAGATAGGTTCAGTGAGCTGCCTTTTAGAGTGGCAATTTCTCCTTTGTAGTGAACCCCTGAAAGCCCAACATACCATTTTTAGTATCAAGAAAAAGAACTAGCTAGTGATCCTATGTGTCTACATGTATGATTTACACAATTTGTACATCGTATGAGATCTTTCCTGACTTTCAGAGACTAAGTCCCCAAATGCAGCTTTTCTTATGAAAAGTTCAATACTTGGAAAGGACTTTATAGACCACTGATTGGTCCTCCTTATTTTACAGAGGAGAAAACTGATGCCACCCCCAAGAGGTGACTTACCTCATGTCACACTGCTAAGTAGAGCAAGAGAAGGTACTGGAAGCTAGGTCTCTTGAGGACTCCTTAGGAAGGATGGATCCCAGAATCTCAGGCTTCCCAGGGAACTTGGAAGTCATTTCATCCATATTCAGACTGATATTTACTCCTGTAACACCCCCAACAAGTAATCATCCAACCTTAACATTATACTTATACTTAACACTATATATATATATATATATATATATATATATACGTGTATATATATATATATATATATATATATACACGTATATATATATATATATATATATATATATATATATACGTATATATATATAATATATGTTTGTTTGTATGTATGTATGTATGTATATGGAGTATTTTTGTATTTAGTTATGGAAATTATTTGTAATTAAAAGGATTGCCACAACCAAACAAATTGATCCCCAATGGGCAATGTCCTTGTGATAAAGGTGTCTATATACAGGCTTGATCTGTTATCGGGACCCTACTTTAATCCTTTCCTTTCCAAGGCCTTAGAACATCACCTTCACTGTGGGATGCCATGAGCCCAAGGGGCAAAAATAGAGAGATGTGTGGTAGACACCATGAAGCCACAACTTGTTTTCAGTGATGAATGATTTTAAAGGAATGAGGCAGGGACAGTTTTCATTCTTTTTTTTGTTAAATCCTCTAGAGCCAGCTGTGCCACAAGGCCTTGAGCATTGCAGGCACCAAGCGAATGCTTGTTGAATGAATTTTGAATTCTTAATGTAGTTCAAATCTAGGAATCACATGATTCCATAAGAAAGGTGACTGGTTACATGGTAGGGGTGGAAAATCAAGGGTTGGGATACCCCAGGAAGCCCCCTCACCATGGTTGGGTGGGAGATCGATGGTGGAACATGGGCTGGACTCCCATACGGTGGAAGGGCCCAGATGGGTGGAGACCTGCCCTTATGGGGAAAGGGCATCCACGCTGACAATGTGATGTAAGGACAGAGACCTTCAGATCTGAACTGAAGCCATGATTCAGTGAAGCCATCTTTCCCCTCCTCCTTCTCAAAGCCTCTGGATCCTGTCTTAGGCTCCTATGTGACCTTGGCCAGATCTCCAGCCTTCATTTTCCCCTTCTAGAAAATTAAAGCAGTTGAATGGGATTCTTCCTGAGATCCCTTCCTGCTCCAAGTCCTGTGATCCTCATGACCCTGAGTCATCAGGCAGAGCTTAAATTGTGCTTGGCATATTCTGCCGGAGAAGGCAGGAACATGTGTGATGCTTTAGAAAGAGTTCTAACTAAACTCCTTAGAATGGAAGGTAGAAAGAAGGTTCGGCACTTAAAACCTTCCAGAAAAACTCATTTGGAGTAACCAGTATTCTGCTGAATTTTGCCAAGGGACCGCCAGTTTCCAGGAAGTGCTTCTCTGACTTCCTGGGAAGGATTTGTCCTTCCAGTTACATCAATCCCTCAGTCTAGCTCTGGCCAGTCTCTCTTCAGGTTGAAGGTGACCTGCTTCTTCCAGCTAGGGGATGAGTCTGTAGCTGGAAGAACCATCAGCCCTGTCCATTCAACCCAAGTCACAGGAGCCTTAACTCTAGAGCTCAAAGGGACATGACACATCCCCAAGTGCATCCCCTCTCTCCCCACTCACATTTTGTTATTGATGAAAAAAGCTCAGAGTGGGGCAGTGACTTGACTGGGCTCACTCAGTTAGCTGGTGGCCATGCTGAGATTCCAATCCCAAACCTCTGAAGCTTCTTCAGGGCTCATTCCTCTGACCCAAGGTACTCCTCTAGGTCTCTGCTCAGGTCTGTCTGCTTCTAGTAACCCACGGTGCACTACATGATGGAAATTTGACATTTTTGGTGGCACCTCCATTGGGTCTCTCTTGGGCTGAGTGGAGATGATGGGATTGAATATAAGGACGCACCTGTTCAAATATGTGAATTGAATCTGGGGGCAGGAGATGTATTGAGTCTGGGGGCAACTTCATTAAGATTCCATCAATAGGACCTGGGTTCGAATCTCAACTTGGACACTTCCTTGCTGCATGATCCTGGGAAGATCATTTTAACTCTCAAGGATTCCATTTTCTCATCTGTAAAATCAGGTACTGGACTCGGTGACCTCTCAATTCCCTCCTGGCTCTAAAAGTGGGACCCCATGACTCGATTCCCCTTGGCTTTTGTATCTCAAGTCAGTATTTCCAAGTGAGTCATTTCCCAGAAGCATTCCCAAAATGTAGAATGACTTCCTGAGGAAGTAACAAGCCCCTTTTCTTCAGGCAGGAACGAAGCTGCTGACAGTCCTGGGAAGTGAGCTCTTTGATTAACACTCTCCTTGTTCTATGTCCATCTGCCTTTTCTTGTTTTAACTTTCGAGTTTTGAATCCTCTAACCCTGACCTATTTTCTTGTTAAAGAAACTCTGTTTTCCTATGATCAGGATGCTAGTGAGAAGGAACCTGGAGCTTGTAATTTGTAATAACAATCCCTGCTTCCATTTCTATGGGGCCGTAATCAGAAAGTCTTCTTTGGGGCCCTGACACTTGCCAGCTTCATGGCATTGGGCAAGCCATGTTGCTGCCCTGTGCTTCAGCTTCCTAATCTGTAAAATAAGGAGGTTGAACTCGATGGCCTTGAAAATTCCTTCCCCCTTGAAGTCCATGACAAGGTGAATGGTAGGGTGGGACAGTGAGGACAGTACTGATTTAGGAGTCAAAAGACCTGAATTCAAATGCTGGCTCTTGGATTCAACAATTGAGCAATTGGTTTTATGTTCCCTGAGTCCTAATTTTCTCATTAAGACCTGAGAGATTGGATTGAAAGGCTTCTCCCCTTCTAGTTCTCTATTCATGATCACATGAATCCTGTCTCCTTCCCTGCCTCCATCAAACGTACACACACACATACACACACACACACACACACAGGGAAATCAGGAAATCATATAATTAACTAATTGTGAAATTGAGGAAGGACCAATGACTATCTTGCTCCCCTTCTCCTCCATACCATTTATACCATTTTATTTTGGAGATGCTCAGATGGCAGATAATGTCGCCTCCCTGCTATCTCTAAATCCTCCAGGGCCAAAACCTGTGACAACTTTTCCCAGCCCTGACTAGCTCAGCCTTTGGAGAAGTCTGCTAGCACCCAGGCTTGCCACCTCAATCTCTGCATTTGCTCCCAGAAACCCATCCCCATGATGGGGTACAGAGTTGGGGAATCTGAGGGCAGGTGCACTGGTGTGACAAGATGGGCAGAGGAGTTCACCCACCTCTCTCTCCATTGCCAAAGCACCCCGGCCACTAGAGTTCAAGCCCTCTCTCCAGGCAGCAAACCCAGAATGTGACCAGCTCAGAACCCACAGAAGTCTAATAGCCTGCTGGATGCCCTGGTAATTCAAGCTGCTAGAGATTCAGGCAGGTACAGGTGAACCCCAGGAGGGTGGGAGCAGGAAAAACCTTGAGAGAACTATTTTTTTCAGTGAGCTTTCGCACCTCTTTTTCCACTTGGCTAATTCTGCTTTTGAAAGCATTCTTCTCCTCATTAGCTTTTTGAACCTCTTTTGCCAATTGAGTTAGCTTATTTTTCAAGGTGTTATTTTCTTCAGTATTTTTTTGGGCCT